>CM052369.1:9235187-9743599 GCA_028551485.1 Casuarina cunninghamiana
TCCTTGAGACTCTTCACGATCTTCGTCACGTTGCTGACCCCAAAAAGTTGTGAACGGCCTGAAACTCCCTGCTTCTGTGCGCTGGAAAATACGGCGCCAAGATGCACCCTTCGGTGCACCTCTTCCTCTGATGCTTGCATGCAGCGCATGCTGGATGCGTCCCTGCTGCTCCCACATTATTCCCTGCATCTACAAAACAGAAACCAAGTTACATCAGGAGGTGTTGAACTCAGGATCTAAGTCTTGGATGGTGAATAGTCAATCATGAAATTATTAACCTGTTAACAAATTGTTAGCATAGTTAACAAAGAATAAAAAGGAGTAACGAAGGAAGGAAAGAAATCTAGAAATGGACAAACCTTATAACAAGTTGTCTCGATGTGCATGAAAAAGAGATTGTTTGTATAAATAATATGAAAACAAGACCAAGCAATCTTATCTGTTGGAGTGCATGGAAAGATGGTTACGTAAAAACAAAGGGTCGTAGAGATGGTTGAACATGGTTTAGGTAGCTCACAGGAAGAATAAGAGGAGTAAACAAAGTAATTAAAAAAGGAAGAAGATCAATAATCTCTCTTTACAGTTAAGAATCAAGCTAAGGGTGTAAAAATTAGCATAAAATTAGGCTGGTCTTCCGGGCTGCTAAGGGCACGTCTTGCAAGCAAGAATGAAGAGTATGTAAGAAGTGATGGCATGCGGATAAGTTTTAGTAGATAAACAATTTAAAATATATTTTTGAGAGACTAACACTGTTGATTTTGATGTTGAGAAAGGAAGTGAAAAATTGATGGAAATGATTGTTAGATTTGGGGTAAAAATTAGTATAGGTAAGAGACAAAGTTATTATTTTCTTTGATTACATGCTTTTTAAAAGCTTTATCCCATGTGACCACTAAGGTTAAGTAGAGGCTGGGGCTAGGATTTGTTGGCTGCAAAATATTGAGACACCTTTTGGGTGATTTGATCATTTTATATTCAGCCATATTGTGTGCTGAAGTGCCAATGAGGGACACGGTGATAAGTCCGTCAAACTAGATAGTTCATCAAGTGAATACAAATTTGAGAGGGAAATTGTGATTCCATAGTGGTTCGGAAGGTCATGATTATGAAGACTATAACTTTGTTCTCCATTATTTTCTTCAACTGATCTTTTAATTTATCCAACATATCAAGATTTTGCTAAAGATTTTCGACATCTTTTTGAAAAAGGGAAAGATAATTAAAAAAAATATTTGAGCTACATACTTCCATCCCAACGATGTGGAAATTACAATATGCAAAAATGACAAAGAATTGAGGCATAAGACATTGGGTTGGTACATTTTTCATTGTCCATGGTCCCAACAAAGCATCATATTCACAGCTCTTTGAAATCCAACATATTCCAGATTTGGTCATTGTACTCCTCATATGTAAAAATGATAGGCATAGACTAGAACCTTGTAAAAAGTGTTTTTACATGTTTAGAATGAGAGAGGGTTTTGAAGTCAAATGTGTCCATCATTGCCAATGTACTAATTTCTTATACTTCTTATATACGAATATGTTTCATCTTTTATAAGTCAATTTTAAGAAAAGAAGTGAATTTTCTATCAAGTGATTAAGGAGTAGTATTTGCTGAAAATCTTTGGGAATCTTATGTACTTAAAGTGTTATTTATTGAAATCTTTGGGAAAGGTTAAAGCATCAATCCAAAAATGGCTCCATTTCACTACACACCCTTTTCAGCTTTTGTTTGTGATATTAAAACCCTTATCATTGCAAACTTCTTTGTATTTTGACACTCTCTAATCAGTGATTCTCTTATCTATGCAAAGCCCTTTCCTTTCCTCACGGTGAAGGACAAAAGACAAACTGCTATCACGCTATCACAGAAAGCCATTGGAGTAGCAGCTTCAATGGCCTCCCCCACTGAGCGAAAGCTGATGAATATCTCAACATGGCGTGCAAACTTCAACGGGGGACAAGTTAATTAGGCTTCACTCATACCCACAAACACTATCAAAAAGTGGTAAAACGAGGTAAGAATATTCTCCTGTCAACAATTCGGCCTGGTGAGTGGCGATGTGCCTGTTAATCCAATCTACTAATTGCAACAACGGCTGTTTCTTTCATGCCATTGCCCAATAATATCATCATGGGTTGCATGCTAATAACTATTCAAATTTTAATTTTTGTCAACATAGGAAAGAAATAATTATTAAGTAATGTTTAAATATAAAAATTATTTTTTTAACTCAATAAGTAATTTTTAATCTAAACTATATGTTTATGTTTAACAGTATTAGAGCCCAGTTTGATTCCTTTCAATTCCTATTAATTTGAACCCATCATATATACTTGGATGCAGAAATGTTCATTTCAACCTATTTAACCTTGGATGCAAGATATATATAGTGTGTGGGAAAGCGTCAAAGTCCCAAATGGAAATAAATTATCCTTGAATAACATTTAAATATAAAAGTCCTTCAATTTAAAAGCTAGCTTGAGTTGGATTATAGGCTTATTTATAATATGTAAGAAAATGTTAATTTTTTTCTTTTCTTAAAGTGAGTTGTCAAGAGAAAAAAATGTCTTCATATATAATAAAGATATCGTGCCAATATATTGGAAATGTCAGGTAACTATTATTTTCAACACATTCTTTCATCTCTAGCATGGAGAAATCACATGTACCTAGTTTAAAATGATGGAATCAAGTTACGAAGTATTGCATTTGAATGTAAGTTTTAGTACTATGGTAAAAACAAAATACTTCTTTCCTTAAAATTACTCATTAAGATATATAAAGAAAATATTAAGTTAAGATATTAATAATGTTGAACAACAACTTTTTTAGAACACTTTTATTCACTTAATAATTATCTTAAGAACATTTAATTTACAAAAAATAGTTAATATATCAATTATTAAATAAGTTTAAATTATAAAAAGAAAACCCAAAGCAGAGCCAATGGTGTAATATCTTGTTTTCTTTTTTTCTTTTTAATTAGGCAGAAGGAGGGTGGAGAATAGATGTTCAACTTGAAACCTCCTAGGCAAAGGAGGTCTTATGCCAATAGTAACTTTATTGAGCTATTAACGAATTGACTAATTAATATAATATCATACTAATCCTAGCATTTATTTTGATAATATATAAAAACAACTGCAAAGTTGGCCGGTGGGGAATGATGATGCCTGCAGCTTATCCAAGGACTTTGATTTGTCATGTCTCACGTCCCCACACCGTCAGCACAAAGGTACACCTCAACATGTGTAAATATCTTTTAAGGAATCAACTCCAAGTTCAGATAATTTTCGAGGAAGAACACAACAGGTATTACATATATTCCCTGTCACTTGGATTTGAAGTTTCCATTTGTGGATCCTCCAATACACCAAACGTAGCCGAGGAAGTCACAAGGTGCATGATTGCCCCTCCTCACTAAAGAAACTTCCGAGGGTGCGTTTTGTTAGGTATAGAGTAAAAAAGTAAATGGTGAAAAAAGAAGAGATAAAAAAGAAAAAGAAAGTGTTGTATATAGCAAAAATACCAAAACAAATCAAAGATCTTTACATGCCTAAAGTTGAAGGCCCGGAACCAGCATAAAGATGGAATCAGGACCGTTCAACAAAGAGAAATCTTGCTTTCTGCCTTGACCATTGTTGATCTCACGATGTTGTTTGCTAGGTTCGATTTATGGCAAAAGTTAGCTTCAAAAGAAATGCAAGTGGATCCTCAACAAACCAATCTTAGTATATCCACCCACTAATGTATTCGCCCATAATTATTGTGACACCTACATAAAGCTAATATCATCTTTGGGCAATGATGTGTTCAACCCCCAAATGAATGGTTTTTCTATGCAATCGAGGTCGAATTCTGCCACCTGCATCCTTTTTCTTTTCATAGGTTTGGTGTCCCTAAAGATACAAAAGGTTTTCTATTGTTAAGATTGGTATATATGATCTTATTATTATATGTAAATGTGTTTTCCCCACACTTAAAGTGAAAGGGATGTATTGAAACCTAGTTTATCTCTCATATTATTAATATGCTAATATATTATCTTCCTTAAAAGTCAGCTTTGAAGCTAACATATACTAAGCAATGAGCATGAAATTTTCATGTACTCAAATCCTTCTTTATCCTACTTTTTGGTTTACATGTTTTGGACAGTTAAGCAATGTTGTGTTTTCTCAATGTTCATCATTCAATCTCTCCCTTGTACAATACTTAACCAACTAACACCGGGACCAAACACCTCCTTTGTTGGTCTTTTAGGCATTGCCGCTCTGGCCTTCCCCTTAAAGGAACAGAAAGCCACAGGCAATCATGGTAAAGACAAAAGATAAAGAGCCACAGCAAAAGTTGGTGCTGGGTTCCTCGGCTTGTTAAATGCCACTCCTCCCCTCCGTCTCTATTCAAATTTCAAAACCCACCCCACAACTCGGACCACCCTCCACGCTCTCCGTGGCGCTTTCTGTCTGGTAGTTTTTGCGTATTTCTGCAGAAAGAGGAAGAACTTGTGGGCTTGTGTTAATGGAGGGGAAGAACTCGGAGACTAAGCTGTGCTAGGAGGGTGAACAAGAAGAGGAAGGCGAGTTCAACAATGAGCACGGCAAGATTCATCAAGTGTGTCACCGTTGGTGATGGAGCTGTTGGGAAGACCTGCATGCTGATATCTTATACCAGCAACACCTTTCCCACGGTAAGACGATATTCCATTAGAATTGTAATTAACCTTGGCAAACCCCTGGTCTATTTCCGATGGTTTGCCATTCTAGCAGTCTCTGGCATCACCGCATCAGAAACTTTGTTGTCTTGAGGTTACTTGGCATCTGCGGTTGACTAAATCGATGGAGGAGAACCTTGTATTTTTTTTGTTAGGCAAAGGATGTTAAAGAATATGGTGTGTTGGAGGATCTAAGTTTTGGCAACTAGTAGCTAGCTATTGAGTTATTGGCCTGTTGACATAAATTGTTCTATATTGTTTAAATTCTATTTAAGACTTTTCTTTTGAAAAGACAGGGATTAATTTTTTTAATATGATATTAAAATTTATGTTCCAAATAAAACCTTTTTTATACACAAAACCTATAATCCACACTAACTATGAATTGTATCATATTATCTAAATTTTACTTGATAATTTACTATGTATAAAGAAATTATTTTCTTACTTTTAAGACGATTGTTATCTTTCTCATGAACCATCAAATATAAGCTTAGAGTCTAACTTTGCATGTGATAATTCATAATATCTATTCTCCTTCTACAACGTCTTAATTACCCTTTTCTCGAATTCTTACAGGATTATGTGCCCACTGTGTTCGATAACTTCAGTGCTAATGTCGTGGTTGATGGCAGCACAGTTAACCTTGGGCTTTGGGACACTGCAGGTAAGCTATTACTTCATGGGTGTACATAGTTTACTGTTATAACTCTTGGGCATCAGTAAGTTTGAATTAAATTTATTTTTTATTTTTTGTGAAAAGTTTAAGTCTACCTAGTTCTCATCAAAGAAGGGGAGTTTTCCCATAAATAAGGCATATTATTTAATATCTTTCAATGTAATTAATGAAGTTAATAAATACAGGACAGGAAGATTACAACAGGCTGAGGCCTTTGAGTTACAGGGGAGCAGATGTTTTCCTGTTGGCCTTCTCTCTTATCAGCAAAGCCAGCTATGAGAACATATCCAAGAAGGTTTCTCATCAAAAACCAGAACTTTTCTTTGCTCTCAATTTCTTCGGTTAATTCATGGGTAATTCTCCATCCACTCTCACGTCTCTCTTTCTTGGCTTCCAGTGGATTCCTGAGCTGAGGCATTACGCCCCAACTGTGCCGGTAGTGCTTGTAGGAACCAAACTCGGTATGTAATCATTTTAGTACTGGAAATTTTGGATAATCAAGCTTCTTAGGTTTGACCATGGAAGTTTGGATATGGTCTGCAACAGATCTGCGGGAGGACAAGCAGTATTTGATTGATCATCCTGGTGCTACACCAATTTCAGCTGCTCAGGCAAGTCTCTGTTGGTTGTGGGAGTGTGGAATTTGGTTCCTTTTAAGTTGTATGAATTTTATGGTGAAAATGTTTAAATTTGAGCAGGGTGAAGAACTCAGGAAGGCAATTGGTGCTGCAGTGTACATGGAGTGCAGCTCCAAGACTCAACAGGTTCCCATCTCAAATTTACTTTCAAATTTATGGTTATATATGTTAGAATATTTCTCGCTGTTAATACTTGGCCTCAAATCTTTTATATACAAGTAAATTATAAATTCTTAATGAGAAAATAATTTTTTTAGTATTGTGTTTTGTTGAATCTTGTGTATGTTCCACACTGCTAATATATTGACTTGAAAACTATGAGTATGTGTTAAAATATCTCATATTGCTTACAGTTTGACATAAGATATTTTATTTATGAATAATTTTTCTTTTCTCATGAATTGGGTTTAAGAAAAAAATGAATTTTCTCATATAGATTCAGTTGAAATATGATCTATATTCCACACAATAAATATACTAATTTATTGTGCTCTTTACTTATTTAAAAATCTAGCATATATCTTATATCATTAATATACTAATTGTTGTACTTTATATATTTCAATATATTGTGTTCTTTTACAACCTTGTTTTAAGGATAAAGTCTAATCGTACAAAGCTTACAATCCAACCAAATAAGATCATGTTATGTTTTATGATTCAAGTGTAGGATTTTTCTTGTAATGTTATCTACAAATTTGATAACTGTCTTATGATAATTATTCTCAAAATGATTATTATTCATCTCAAAAATATTATAGACATAATTCTTGATATATTTCTTAACAATGTAAAACTCATTATTTAAATTTTAACATAATAGTTAAATCATCAAATCATTGTAAAGCCACATTACACAAGCGATGCATGGACACTAAATTAGTTGGCAAAGTGACTAATAAAATTCTTTATCTTATAAACATAATTCTTGATATATTCTTTAGTAATGTAAAATTCATTTGTCCACATTTTAGCAATTACAAAAGGATGTCAAATCTCATATATTTGCAATTTGTTATAGAACTTCTCATAAGCTAATTTTAAGAAGAGGAAATAAAGATAGCTTATCTAACTTGACCTTTTCTATGGTATTTCAGAATGTCAAGGGTGTGTTTGATGCTGCAATCAAGGTTGTTCTGCAGCCACCTAAACCAAAGAAAAGGAGACGCAAGCATAGGCCCTGCATATTCCTCTAAGTTTTGTGTTATTTTCCCCCTTAATCTTGCTTTCCAGTCAACCACTCTATTAAACCAATGATGCCTTTCATTTCCTAGCTTATTTTTCTTGTAATTTCCTTTTTCAATCTACCGTGTTCCCAACCCAAGTTTCAAAAGTGTAATATCTGTGAACTACACCATGTAAAATAACATTATTATGCATTAAAGATTCACCATTTAAGCTTTTGCTAGAGACTGTCCATTAAATGGAGGGAATAAGTAAAACTTCCTCTCGCTGTTCGAGCATAAATTCTATGCTTCTTCAATCCAGGGAAAAAGTTATTTTATGTGGCAGAAACGGCACAAATTCTTTCTCTAAACCTAGTTATTAAAATAAATAAGTCTTTAAACATATAATAATGCCCGTTAAGACATTAATAATATACAATTATCATTATTATTATTACTAATACATGTTTTCAGTATGAAGTAATCATATACCACAGTTCTCTCACCTCAATTACAACCATGCATTTTTCGGTTTCATTTTTAAATCTTTTATTTGCAAAATTCTTATAGTTTAAGTAAATTTGCTATGTTAAATAGACAGTTGGCACAAAATATGTTGAAATAGTAAATATGTTTCATTGCAAGAACAAAAGAAAAACCAATATAAATTATTTTTATACTATCCTTAAGTTTAAGGCTTTAATTTTTTATGGCAACACTTATATAATAAACTAAGACGATTATGTAATTTTTATTTCCAAATTTGAATGGAGGAAGAAAGCTCTTGAACAAGATATCAAAATTTAGGTTTTAAGTGAGACATCTTTTTATTTATGAGTTGGGTTTGAATGAAATGTCTATTTATATCATAATAAGAAAATGAACTAAAATTCATATGTCAGATATTACTAATATACTAATTTGTTATATTTTTCATGCATGAAAATGCTTTTCTTTCCTACAAAATGATTTTTTAAGAAAAGAAATAATGAATTTATAATTTTCTACGTGGCAATAATGAACTGTAAGATTTTTTATATTAATTAGTAAATTTGATTTTTCAAATATCATCAAACCTTAGAGTTTTTTCTTGTTTTCTCCTTAACTTTATAACTTCCTACTGAACATTTTCCTTTCAAACACTTATGTCTACTTCTATAAACTCCATCTATAACACCTTTTAAGTGCATTTCACTAAAAATAATCTCTCATTTTTATTATGTAAAAAAAAAAATACTTCACAAAAAATATATGAATTCCTATAATTTCAATAAAAAAATATAAAGAAAAAGAAAAAAAGAAAAAAAGAAAAAAAGGAGTGAAGTGCAAAACCCTCGCCATCCCAACCCTTAAACCCCATAGCTGAGAAAAGCATAAGCAGAGCAGGAGCAACCCAAAGCTCAGCCATTTCGCCGTCGAAATGGCGGGTCCGTTGTTGCTTCGGTCGCTCTGGTCCGGCACTCGCAAGTCCCTCTCTTCATCTTCTACTCCATCTTCTTATATTCGATCCTATCTCGGCCCACGCGCCCCTTTCCTTGGGCCACGCGCATTCTTGTCCTCAGCCGCCTCGGCCTCGGCGGCTACCGCACCCACTAGCAGCGCGCTCGATCCAAGCCGGCTTCGCAACGTGGCAGTGATCGCGCACGTCGACCACGGCAAGACCACACTCATGGACCGGCTGCTCCGCCAGTGCGGCGCCAATATTCCCCACGAGCGTGCCATGGACTCCATCTCCCTTGAGCGGGAGCGCGGCATCACTATCGCTTCCAAGGTCAGTGTTTGGTTGCCCAGAAAATGGACCAACTGGGTGGGGAATTTGTATTCTAATTGAATCAGTTTTAAGGGTTTTTCTCAATCATTTTATGATTGGGTTTTGTGCTGCTCTTGTTCCAGTTAGTTTGGAAAGTTTATACGAGTGAGAGGTGTTTTACACCGTTAATTGCTCCATCGTCATGTTTTGTTTTAAAGAAAATCGTTTGCTTGCTATTTGAGAAGGTGTAATCTTCCTTGTACTCCAATGCGATCTACTGTAAGCTATCTCCAATAGCTTGTCGAAGAGTTATTTTAATCACATTTTATCTATTTAATGGACCGTCTAATCCTCTACTCCTTTTTATGCCTTAGTATGACTTAATCTGTATGATGTAACTGATAATTCATATATTCCAATTCTTCAAATCATGGTGGTCATATTATCTACTAAAGCATACTACCTACGTGTTTCTTACATATATCTAACTAATGTTACTGCTGTCCTAGTTCTTCAGCTATGGTGGAGAATAATATGGATGTTTAAAGTTATTAGCTTTCTTGAAAAAATTATTTTCTAGTTGACCCATCTTTCGGGTAATCCTCTTCTCCATTTGGAATAGCTATCAGATGCATGTCCGCCCTAGAGATGCTGCTTGTATATCAGATTGATTCTTATTTTAAGATCTCATTTTTTATTGAATGAGGGCTATTGGCAGTTCCGGTTCTATATTTTTTAGGGTTTTAGATCTTTCTAATTTTGTATTTTATCTTGGGTGCATTTCTCTCTTTGGCATCTGTCTTTGAAAGCATGCCATAACCAGAGCTATGTCTTCCCCTTCTTTTTTAACTCACATGTCAAGAAAATATTTTCCACTTAGAAACTCATTCTGATAACGTTAGTATTTTCATCCAGGTTACATCCATTTCGTGGAAGGAAAATGAGCTAAACATGGTTGATACGCCAGGACATGCAGATTTTGGCGGTGAAGTAAGTCTCTGTTGGTATTGATCGCAGCACAGTGTGTAAAAGTTTTTTGAGAATTTTTGTATCAGTTGAATTTATTCCGAGTGCTAGTGGCTTCCTCTTCATTTCCCTGCAGTGGATACTCTTTGTTAGTTAAGCTTTACTTACTGAAATTCATAAGAGTATACACATAAAGTAATGATTTATATTAGTGATAAAAAAATCTGAAAATAAAATTACGAATCTGTCCATAAGTTCCTCTGCTATGTACAAACTTTTGGTCTTTGGGCCTCATCTGAAGTGGAAAATGGAAGGATGGGAGGAACTCTAAGTTGGTTGCTGTAGACATCAATGACCAGGCATTGGACTTTGAATGCTCTCTCTCTTCCTTTCTTTTGGCTTGTCTAAGGTGTTTCAAATGGGAGAAGCCACTTTGCTCAAAATGCTTCTTTACAAGTTTCACTTCATGAATTGTAAACCTTTTATATTTTTTATTTTTGGTGATCTAAGTGCCACTTTGTGTTGTTTGACTCAAATAGGTTGAGCGGGTTGTAGGTATGGTTGAAGGAGCAATTTTAGTGGTAGATGCTGGGGAGGGTCCACTTGCACAGACAAAGTTTGTTCTTGCAAAAGCCTTAAAGTATGGATTGCGCCCTATTCTTCTTTTGAACAAAGTAGACCGGCCTGCAGGTATGACTGTCTTATTTGTTAACATGCAAAGTCTAGAATTATGAAAGGTAAATTCATTGAAAGTTACATGAATATTACTGGTTATTTATGTCTGAGTACAAAAGTGAGAACAACTAAAACATGAAGGGTCAAACTACTTATAAGTTGCTTCAGTGCAAACATTTTGATGTCTGTGTTTCTTGCCGGTGTATGAGTCCTTCTATCATTTTTAATCATGGTTGGTACCCTTATAAACATCCATATGTGCTCCTTTCAATGCCAATAGAAGTAGAAGAGTTGGCTAGCATTTGTCTACACGAGATTGTCATGAGTACTAATAGTATCTTTCTATCTGTTGAAGGTTTTATGACTTCACTATTTTCATTAGACTAGTTCTCATTTTTATTTTTATTTTTTGTTGGCTATCATTTATGCAGTTTCTGAGGAGAGGTGCGATGAAGTTGAGAGTCTGGTGTTTGACCTTTTTGCAAACCTTGGTGCTACAGGTACGAGAGAATCAGAAGTTGAAAAAAGTTCGATTATAGATTTGCTTATCTATATTGTAACTTTCAACAGCTTTATCAGTGACCTTGGTGAAAGCTAATGTACATTTTTTGATAATTTTGTTTAGAGGAGCAGCTAGACTTTCCGGTTCTATATGCCTCTGCAAAAGAAGGATGGACTTCAACCACTTTCACCAAAGATCCTCCGGCTGATGCAAGAAATATGTCACAGTTGCTTGATGCTATTGTAAGACATGTTCCGCCACCAACGGCTAGCATTGATGCACCTTTCCAAATGCTGGTTGGTATTTAGATGTTTATGGTTTTCTGAAGAGTTCTGCGTGTGTGATTTTTCCTTGTTGCTGCTCTATTTCACTTTTTTATTTTTTATACTTTTTTCTTTGGAATGCTTGTGTAAATTATAAATTGAAATATTGGCTGTCTGTTAAAGAGAAAAAAACTCTATGAATTTTTGGCACCCAAATGAGGATCCCTTTTAAGGAAGAAAACATGTAGGCTTCCTGCCATACTTAATCTCTTTTTCCTTTGTCACTCTCCAGCTTCTTTTGGATTCAATTATTTGTCTTCTTCCTTGAGAACAGTGAAAAACATACTTAATAGTGTTATTCAGGTTTCCATGATGGAAAAGGACTCCTACCTTGGACGAATATTGACTGGACGCATTTCTTCTGGAATTGTTCGTGTTGGAGACAGAGTTCATGGACTTCGTCATAAAGATTCAGGAGTTGAAAAAGTTGAAGACGGAAAGGTTAGTAGATCTTTATTTGCTTGATTGCAGTGGAAAGTAGAGTATTATATGGTGGCATCTAAGTGGCTTTTCACAAAAGGTCTCGAAGCATGTATCTTGCTGATCTTTTATGCAGAATGACACTTACCTATCTTAAGATTTTTTAGTGCTTCATTACAGTTCTCACTGCATAGTTCAGTTATCTTTGTCAAATTTGTTAAACAACTTTACAATTCAAATTGTTTCTGGAGTGATATGGAATCATTTTTAATATTATTTCATTTGACTTGCTAACTGATATACAGGAAAGATTCTGCTAGAATCAATTCACCTCATGTTCTGAATAAATGAATTTTTTTTTTTTGGGTTTTTATTCTAAATATAGTTCTGTATTTTTCAGTCAATATGTGTTGACTTTCCATAAGCAGTACCTGTTTCATGTGTTATTCTTGTCTTGTAGGTAGTGAAACTGATGAAAAAGAAAGGTACAAGCATGGTTCCGGTTGATAGTGCCGGAGCTGGTGATATAGTATCTATGGCTGGTTTGGCAACTCCAGCGATCGGCCATACAGTGACAACTGTGGAGGTAAATGAATACGTTTTTAATTTTTTTCTCACAGATTAGTTTCTTCTTCACTATTTCATTCCTATATCACTTGGGTAGGCATGGAGCTCCAAGCTTTTATCTTGAAATATGATTTATCCTCTTTTGGCTCAAAGCTCTTTGAACTGGCCCTTAAAAGATTAGTCAAATCAGTTGACATTCCGCTTTGAACTATACGATAAAAGAAGTGCCTTTGTTTGTGGTGAAAATGAAATTGTTTTTCTATTGTCAGTGTTGTTCTTCTATTGGGGATCTGTTGCATTGGACACAGTAACCTGGTAAAACTGAGAAAATATATCTTTGTAGATGGATTAGTCAATGAGAATCATCATAGCCCCTTGAATTTTCACGCAATTTCATTTTACTTTAACGGGATGGCAACTTTGAGTTTCTTCTTGTTTATGCTTTACTCATTTTGTTAGAAATTGAGTAGCTGACATTGATCCGTTAAAGTCATATAAGTCGTTTTGTCACATTTCATGCCCCATCTTAAAAACTAATGTTTTATGACATTCAAAAGATAAAAAGAAGAACAATGGGATGGATGGCCACAATGGGGGAAGGCCTTTGCATGGCTACCTGCAGCAATGGGATTGGCCGTACCCCGACTCTGTTTGGGGCCGCCACCTTTCATCGGTGAATGGTGGAATTATTGCACCCCATCTATGTTTTTTATATCCTTGTAACGAGAATTAATATTTTAAAACGCATGTAATGTTGTAAAACTGCCTGCGTCATATTAGTCTCATTAATCTATCTAATCAATTTTAGATGGAAGGAGTATACTGAATAACAAGAAAGTGCTAATGGATGCAAAAATTCAAGCGTTAGTGTGTGTTTTTTTATAATGATCTATGTAATGATGCACATGCCAATGGAATGAACGGTGAGGCTTGATTTAAGACTCAATGGATGCATTTGGTATTCTGAACAATATGGATATGTCTTTGGATTTATGATTGCTTTTGCCAGGTCATGATGGCATTGCCCACTGTTGACTTGGATCCCCCAACAATTTCTATGACTTTTGGTGTCAACGACTCTCCATTGGCTGGTCGTGATGGTACCCATGTGAGTTATGAGTTTTTCCTTTTTAGCTGCTATCAATTGTAATATTATTATTCTAACGTTTGATACCCTGTTTTATTGTTGGTATGTATTTATCAACCAAAGAAATGTTCTGGTTACACACTCCTGTATATTTCTTGTTAGCTTTTTAGTTTCTGGATATTTTTCCTGATGCGAGAGAGAAGTTACATCCTTTTCTGTATTGAAAATACATGAACACTGCATGTGTTTAATGTACGTGCTTGGGTGTGATGATAACTTGGGAAAATCTTAAAGAAAAATGTACATGCTTGATATTAACTTGGAAAATATGTTTGCATATACCCTCTGATTTTAGTTTCTTATTTTTGGTTAACGTTAACAGGTGGAGATTATCTGTTACTCCTTGATTCCACACCTTTAGAGCACATTTATTGATCTACTGTTACAATTTTGTATAGGAACTTCGTTTTTGCCATACTTAATTTTTACTCACCTTTGAAGGCCCTGGCCTAGCATTTGTATGTTGGACCCTTTTTCTCTTTGTTGGTCAAAGGATGTGCTCTTTTAAAATTGCAAAGATGTAAGGTTGAAAATGAAGATTAAGAAAAGTAATCCTGTCTTCTCGAGATCATATATTTGGTGTAACAAAACAATGTTTGTTGGAGTTTTCTAACTCTTTCAGGCTTTTGGACCACATATTAGGCCAGATCTTGCACTTCCTACGTGTGATGTAATTTTTGTTGCCCCTCAAGGCATCATTCCAGTGTGATACTTGACCCAGTGCTTTCTTCCCAGCTGTAATGTGTTCAGATATTTGTATGTTCTTTGTTTAGTTTTAATAATAGTTAATCATACTACATGAGGTGATGTGCTGCTGCTGCTGTATTTCTAGTTAACTGGAGGGAGAATTGGTGATCGGTTAATGGCTGAAGCAGAAACAAATCTTGCCATAAATGTACTTCCTGGCTTATCTGAGTCATTTGAAGTTCAGGGGAGGGGAGAACTTCAACTGGGTTTGTTCTCTACTATATCTACAGTTTAAAATAAAAAGATGCAGAGTCTAACACATGTAAGATTTGCTGAGTGTAGTTTCTATGCTGGGTAAACAGGTATCTTAATTGAGAATATGAGGCGTGAGGGATTCGAGTTATCTGTTTCACCACCAAAGGTCATGTAAGTTTTTTACTTGTTAGTCTAGTTCTCAGTTTTCCATTTTTGTCAAATATCGATTACAATGCCAGGGAATAGAATAGTGATATTAATGCTCAATGTAGAAGTTGATTGTGCAAAGTAATTAGTAGGGAACACAGGTTTTCTGTCAAACTGGAGAAGGGTTGATTGAGACATTAGTTCACAATTACAAGCTTGTCTATGATTGGATGTTTTTCTTCTTTTTGTTTTCAGCTTCTTTATTTCATATGAGAAGTTTAATAGTTGTACCTTTTTTTTTAACATGTTATTTAACTATAACACTGATTTTTTAATTTAAAGACTTCTAACAAATTATGATTTATTTAGGTGCCTGTTTTTGGTCATAATATTTGCATATTTATTCTTATTGATGTACAATTCGTACTCACGTTCTGGGTAATGTTCCTGATTCAGGTATAAAACAGAAAATGGTCAAAAGCTTGAGCCAATTGAAGAAGTGACGATGGAGGTAAGAATTTCTTGTGCATGGGTGGTAAAGAATTTCTGGGCCTTTAACCTTTTGATATTATTTATAGGTAAATGATGAGCATGTAGGGCTAGTTATGGAAGCCCTATCTCATAGGCGAGCTGAGGTTTCAGACATGGGTCCTGTCGCAGGAAATTTTGGCAGGACTAGACTGTCTTTAACCTGTCCCTCAAGGTTAGTATTCAGTTATTCTTTTCGGACAAATGTTTTTTGCTTGCCCCTCAAATTCTTTCGTCTCCAAAAGTTTTTATATGTGATGGTCATCAAAATGCTAATGGTGTGGTCATATCTGTTCTGAAAAGTGTTTAAAATTATCTGAGTTGCTTCAAAGCCTGAAGTTCTATCTTAATTTGTAGATATGTTTATTCACTAATTATAAAGCATGTATATATACCTCAGAACGTACCTAGTTGTTTGGTTTTTTTTCCAGACTAAACCCCTACTTAGTCCAAGAGAACTTTTCAAACTTTGCACTGGGGTGACTGTTTGAAGCTATTCAAGGCTTTCTTTAACCTGTAGACTTCCTTTACTCTGCCTCTGAGCAACAAATCTAAGTGATTGCTCCATATAAATCTTGTCACATAAGTCTTTAGGGTTGCGGCTGAGACTCAGCGTTAGGAGCAAAAGAAATTTAGCACCAAACAGAATACATGTAGACCAAAAAAGAAAAATGCTGCTGGTTTGTAAATAACTCTTGAAAACCAACTCTGCTTTCAACTTGTCAACCAACCTATGTAGACTATTTTACGGTATACTCTCACTTGCTCATTGAGTCTAGGTTGACCTGATTGGCTGGATCCTAACTGGGTTAATGGATTGGGTGTCGTGTAACAATCAAGGGAAAAGTAATAGCTAAGCAGCCACAACGCAAATCTACTGTCCACCACATTGCATGAAAAATGATGACCCCATCTTCCTACAAGCATGGGCATGGGTAAACTCTAAGCCCACAATGTTAGTATTTTTGTGGAACCGGACGAGGAAAAAGAAAGGGGAAGAAAAGAGTCTGAGAGAGCGTAAAAGACATGGGCAATGAGAAAGAATTTAGTTAAATTTGGTGTCTTGCTTTGCTACCTTATCGACATTCTGATTTGCAGTATGTCCATTTTTCTTATAAAGTAAAATTATGGCAAAGATGAAAAATACTCTTCCCTTTTTTTCCCAATAACATCGGTTATTGTATCATTTAACACATGGAAGTTAGTGTGGTTTTCGATCATTTTGTGGTATTTATGTCAAAAGATTCAGAATGAAAATCAGAATTAAGGTTTCACACATTTTGTAATCGGACAAAAAGTGATATGAGCAACGCAAAACTGAAATAAACATTTCCATTCAACTCATCTGCCCATATTGGTGTTGTTTCCCAATGAATCGAAAAATTTAATTGTACTTGGAATAGTTTAATCTTACCATAACCTAGTTGCTTCCATAGTTTGTGGTTTAGGACTTCAGAATTTGTCATTAGAATCTTATAAGTCTTTACCTATTCTTTGCATCCTGATGAACTGGCAATGGGGCTTGCCAAGTACATTGCATGAATTTTTAACTGAAATTCTATTTCATGTAGCATCTAAAACAAAAACGAACAAGAAAAGTAATCCTTTTGTTGTATTCTACAGGGGCCTGGTTGGTTACAGGAGCGTGTTTAGCAGTGATACTCGTGGAACTGGATTTATGCATCGTGCCTTCCTGAGTATGCTTCTTCTTTATGGTCCTTTTTATATTCATTTCCTCACAACTCAGCTTTTGTTGTCATGTTATTAAGTCATCCATAGCGCTGGCATTTTCATCCAACCTTCTCAGATTAATTTCATCAAGAGATGCATAAGAAAGAAATTCCTGTCTGACATATTTTGGTTGCTGAGAGTATTATACGTGGTCTTCTTCAAGTGTGTCAACATATTATAATTGATTTTAACAGCCAACTGTTTTATCTATATGTACACCTGGATCAGTTTCGTACTGCGAACTGTGATTGTGCACTGGGTGTCCTGGTATGCATTTATTTCCAATCAGACTTGACCTTCAGGTGGACTGTTTAAAATTGGCTTGATCTGAGATGTAGAAAATGAATGAATTATGTTGCCTACTGTGTATGCCTTTTGCTAATCCAGTTCAATACTTATTTAAAACGCATTGTTTATGCTTCATTCTTTTTCTTTTTGGATAATTCATTAATTAAGACTCAAAAAGAATTTTTAAAGCCTGAGTAGTTGTCCTATGTTTCTTTTTGCATATTTCACTTCTAAATATTTAAAATTTTGTTTTGCGCTATATGGTTTTATGTTGCGTCATCCAGTGGCACCCTTTCTCAGTCCCAATATTATCTGTTTTCTGCAGCCTATGAAAAACATCGGGGTCCTCTTGGCAATGTCCGAAAAGGAGTCTTGGTACAGTCATCTCTTGCCTTTCTATTTTCTGATGGCTTAAGTTGAGCTTGTTATTCAGTTTTGGTCCACTATAGAACAGAATTGGAGGGTATAAATCACCAATAGGAAGATGTTCAGTTTCCATTAGCATTTGTCTTACTATAACAACACTTCACTTTTCATGCATCATGGATCTTTGATGTCTGGATCTATAACACTTCTTTTCCTTTTTTCCTTTTACTTTGACTTTTGGGAGATTTGGAAGGCTGGCAGATGAGATGGATCACGACAGAGATATTTGCATACATACAAACATACGTACATACTATTTGCATATGTATTGGAGTATGGAAGTGTATCTAGATGTGTTTGTTAACCTTATTGGCACCGGTAGAATCTGATCCCGATTTTCACATTGTAGAACTAAAATTATGCTCCAAAAATCTCTGAATCCTGTTATTTAAGCTAACTTTTTGGATAACTATTTTATGGTACATAACACTGATACGTTGGTGTATTAATGCACAGCAGTACATATGTTAGTATTACATCATATTTCATTAGTTCTAGGTTTTAGTTTCTTAATTACACTCTTGAGATCACGGAAGAAAATGTCCAATTCTCCTGTGGTGGGGGAAAAATGAGAAGAAAAATGGCACTATTCACCAGAAAAAGATGTCAAGAAGGAATATGTCACGTAATTGTTTGAGGAATTAGATCCCTTCTGGTGAAGAGTTTGTTTCACCTGTAAACTAATAGATAAGTTCATTTTCATATTATTCTGATGTTGGCGTGAAAGGCAATCTTGAATTCTTAAATAGACACTTTGAGATAAATATCAATATATAACTGCCATAATTCTCCTGTGGTGTGGAGGAAAAATGAGAAGAAAAATGGCACTCTTCACCAGAAAAAGATGTCAAGTAGGAATATGTCACGTAATTTTTTGAGGAATTAGATCCCTTCTGGTGAAGAGTTTGTTTCACCTGTAAACTAATATATAAGTTCGTTTTCATATTATTCTGATGTTGGCGTGAAAGGCAATCTTGAGTTCTTAAATAGACACTTTGAGATAAATATCAATATCTAACTGCCATAATTTCCATAGTAGTCAACATAGAAGACACTTTTTATGCCATCCTCTAATGATCCATCATATTTAGCATACTGAGTCTTACTGCTATCAGTACTCTTCTTTATTCTTTGTGCAATGATTATTCAATGATCTCTATTTGATATGGTATAAAGTAATACAATTAAAAGTGAAATTGGCGCTCATTCAAGAGAAATATTAGAGAAAGGTGGTCTTTAAATTCATGAATAGGAATAATGTCCTCCTGAGAAATATTGATCTAATCCAAGTTGGAATAATGTCCACTTGAGAAATATTGATCTAGTCCAAGTTGAAGTAAAAGGAGGTGAAGTGGGTTAATATTCCATGCATAGAAATAGTGAAGGAGGATATGATAACTGAAGAGATTATACGGAATATGATTCTGGACAGGGTAAAATGGTGAAATAGTTGTTATCAACTCTGATTCCTTAAAAGAGATCTACAAACTTGGCCCTAATTTAATGGTAATTGATGTTCAGATGAGCTCAGATTATTTCAAGGGCCATGACTGACATCACTGCTTGAAGAACCATCTCAGCTTTTGTTTGCTCTGCAGTGAGTCAATATGTTTCCTATGGTATTGAAAGGAACAAAGAAATAGAATATAGAGGGAATATACATATTTTGAGAATTTCTCTGTTATATGTTAAGATGATTGGGTTGATTTTACTGGCGATCTTGTTGGTAGTTGATGCCCTTTGAAACTCACACCACTGCCAAGTTTCTATGGTGCTTTGCTAATTGAAGTAGATCTTGAAAAGGAGTGCTTTCTCTTTTCTTCCATTTTTCCAGTCATGAACCTAACTTTGTTTTTGTTTTAATGGAACAGGTATCAATGGGCTTTGGTACAATCACAGCTTATGCACTAATGAGTTTGGAAGCTCGGGGAACTCTCTTTGTGTCTCCTGGGATGGAGGTTGATTGAAATAATATTTTGCTATATGTTTCTGATTGCTGCTTGCTGCGTAGCTTTCATTTTTTATTTCACGTGTGGCTGTTGGACGTTTCCTGCTTTTGTTTTTGTTATAAGCAAATAAAATCTATAGGGGAATGCTTGCTTAGTGCTTATGTTTCCATACTTTCTGTCAAGATGTCAATGGGTTTCTTATTCGTCACACAAGAGTGGTTCCACTGTGTTTTAAAGGAGAAAATCAGAGTTAGAGGAGATAGGGGAGCATAGAGGACTGAATTCAATCTTTGGGTAGATAGGCTCGGAATGGATTCCCATGGTAATTGATCCCCATCCTACTTCCTCTGAAAGGACGATGTGAATTGTATTTGGCAGTTTGTTTTAGTATAGGATATTCAACTCAAGGAGGTATATGCGCATGACAGTTGATCCCTATACTGCTTCCTCTGAATGGATGATATGAATGCTAGTTGGCATTTTGTTTTAGTAAGAGGTTATTTGAACTGAAGTTTGCAAGACATCTATATTTGATATTTCAAGTGTTACCTTCGTACTCTCCCCTTTTATGAAAAGAAGCTGACTTTTTGTTTTTTTTTTTTTATGTACAGACGTACGATGGCATGATTGTGGGTGAGCACACACGAGATACTGATCTAGATGTGAGAATATGTACATCTTTTGTCTTTCATATGAATTTTACAATCCGTTAGCTTAATTACCAATTATTGCCTACTGCAGGTCAATCCAGTCCGGGCTAAAGAACTTAGTAATATGCGTGCTGCTGCAAAAGATGAGAATGTGAAGCTGTCTCCTCCTCGTCTTGTATGTATTTGTTAGCCTTTATGTTCTTACTTTTCTGTTTCCATCTCTTGAATGGGCTGTCTGCTCTAGTATCTGATGCTTATGCCTAGAAATAGAGAGTATGTGTTCGGTAATTTGCAGAATCTGGTTTGATATTCTGGACCATCCTTAACACTTTGGATAGCGTGGTGAACTTTTGTGTTAGTTTTGGTGATATTATTGGATTAATCTAGCTACTACCTTGTTAAGAAAATTTTCAGTTGACATCCTAAAATGTCAAAAACAGTAAGCAGCTTTTCGGATAGACATTTGGCATGTGCGATTTCTTACATCTGAATGCATGTGGTTACAGATGACTCTTGAAGAAGCCATTGGTTATGTAGCTTCAGATGAGCTCATTGAAGTAAGTTGTGCTTAAATATCCTTAATTTTTCCATCTCATGGTTAATAAGTGAACTTGTCCCATTTTTATTCTGTAGAAGAAATTAATCTCTTTTAGGCCCCATCATTTCTTGCATATACTTTTGAAATTCTTATGCCATCAATGTTCTGGTCCTAAGTTGACAGCAGAATCCTGAAAGTTCCTCATAGATTTTGGAATGAAAAATATTTGTAGTATTTTTCCTTAGCTCAATCTTGTTGCTGCTAGTGGCTTCTGATTTCTTTATAGTCTTGTTATTTGTGGACCTACATTATTTTAAAGGAACCGTTCTTGTCTAATATTGTCTTCTCTTCTCACGAAGGTTACGCCAAAATCGATTCGATTAAGGAAGAAATACCTGGATGTCAACAAGCGTAAAACCATGAGTAAGAGGCCAAAGGAGTGAAGGATTTCTCCTTGATACATTTTTGTAACCTTATGATTATTCATTGTACTTCTCTATATCTGCCTCGATGTAGGTTATACAGAGTATTGATAAATTACCATAAACAAATAAAGTCAGATATTTTATTTTGCAAGAAACGATAATCGGAATAAGACATTTGCTTAATTTATTGACAAATCCAAAGCTCTTATTTGTTCTCACTTGGGGATGGAACCAAGGTTGTTTAGCCTATGAAATTTGCCACAAAAACTTATTTTGTTGTCTTTGAGAGCATATTATGTATTAAAACTAATGGTTGTCTTATATTGTCACTATTTCTCATATAATATTCTCTTTATATATTTAGGTGTCTTCAATTCCTAATTTGTTTAAATATGACATTTTATATTGAATTGGGTTTTCATGATTTCATTTTACTATTCATCATTTGTAAATTGTCCTCTAATTATTCAATGTTCAGGATTAAAATGCATGTTTAAATTAACAGTTGTGTCACCTTGTCAATATTATGATTTGGTATCCTTTTTACAAGTTTAGGTGTTCCCTCTTTTAATGGCTTATGTTAAGGTAAGGAATTGAATCTTCTTTAACATCATGGATGGATGGATGGAATGGACCATATCAACTTTACAGACAATCTAGACTTTTCAATTTGATTCAACAAGGCCTCAATTGAGCCGCCACCAATATTTGAATTCATCAAGCGGAAAATAAACCCATTGGACTTGTCCTTTTTAATTTCGACAAAGTAAAAATAGTTTAAAATGTGGTTTTTGCCTTATCCTTTTAGTTGATCAGCTTAAGTGCTCCATTAACAGCCTGCTGAAAGTGACAACCACAAAAAAGTCTTCTGCGTGCAAAGCCAAAACGTCCCCTACAAGTAATCAACAACAAATAAACAAATCATGAATAAAAAGAGAGGGTCTTCAAGAACTGCCATGATCACACTGTGAAAAGGACAAGGGTTGAACATCCTGCCCCTGATTTTGTTCCTTCTGCAGGGATAGCATCTGACGCTACCCTTTTGCTTTCTCTATTTTTGGACCTTTCCTGAATGCACCCTTCTCACATCAAGCTTCTGTTAAGTTTGAAGGAATTTAATTTTGAAAAAAGTATAATCAAACTAATAGTCTAATCATTAGTCATTAATGGTCTAAAACTTTAACATTTGGCAACTTTTAGATGTTTGCAATTTTTTATTTATTTAATGCATACATAAAAGTTCATAAATGTTGAATTTGAGATTAAGAGATCTTTAGTAATTTTTATTTTCAATTAAATGAAATACTTGTTGACAAAAAAATAAAGACATGCAACCTTTTGGAAATGTAAAATTTTTTTTCTTATCTTACCTTGTTACATTAATTATTCATTTCATTTTAATAATGAGTGAGAGAAAAATGTATTAGAAAAATCATTATGTTTTTTCAAAAAATTCTCACATTTTAAGAACAGTATCTGAAATAAAATCTTGTCCATGTTCTAAGCTTAGAGATTAATAAAAAATAAAAATAAAAAGCTTGGAAGATAATATTAAAGTTGTGGGGCTGAACTAATTCATTTCTATTTATTTACCCTTTTTGGCTTTGAATTCCTCCCTCTCTGTGTCTCTTTCGCCTCTGAACGGCAAGATTTCCAAATTCAAATACTTTTCCCTGATCTCGTTCCATATAAACCCAGATCCCAAGTTTCGTATACTACTCGTTTTCTGATCCCCAAAACCTTGTTTTACGTCTCAAATTTCATTACAAGGAGTACCCAGAAACAAACAGCGAAGAAAACTCCTATGGGGGCGTATAGAGCGGACGATGACTACGACTACCTGTTCAAGGTGGTGCTAATAGGCGACTCCGGCGTTGGCAAGTCCAATCTGCTTTCGAGATTTACAAGAAACGAGTTCAGCCTCGAGTCCAAGTCCACCATCGGCGTGGAGTTCGCCACGCGAAGCATTCACGTGGACGACAAGGTGGTGAAGGCCCAGATTTGGGATACAGCCGGTCAAGAAAGGTCGATCTCATCCTCTCTTTTTTCCTCTTTCAACTTTTTGTTTGCATTTTGGTGTCAATTCTTATGATGGGTTTGTTAATGTGGATCTTGGATTGTTTAGCAATGTTGAATGTGGGACATGGCGGTTCTTAGATAATTGAGTTCTGGGCGATTGGTGGGTGTCGTTTTGTGATGGATGCTGGGACTTGATTATGTAGGCTTTTAGTCCTTCCTGGTTAAGTACGTGTTGTGGAAATACAACTATCGAGATGCAATGTTTTAGTTCCTGTATCGTTTTCTTTTGATTACTTTGTGAAAGATGGAAAGAAATTCGTGCTGAGATAATTTTGACATGAAAAGTTAAATGACATGGTTTCGTAGTGGAATAAAAGTGATTGCTTTCTATTTGGTGTTCAAGTCATTCACCTATTTGGTGAACCAATTGGGACAGCCAATGGATTTGCTACTCGGAGGCATAGCATAGATGTTTGGATATCACTATATACTATATACTCTCTTTTTTTCTCATTTTGTATTTTCCTTTGATCCTGCTTTTACTCCATTCTAAGAGGAAATCACTTGTTTCTACCTTGTACTTCTTTGCTAAGCATACTCATTTCCTTTGTTTGTGGAACAGAATAATTCAGTGATTCTGTTGATAGCATGTTATGTTTTTCCTGATGAGTGGGCCTTGGCCTCATCTAATTTTCTTTTTAACAGATACCGTGCAATCACTAGTGCATATTACCGAGGAGCTGTTGGTGCATTGCTTGTTTATGATGTCACAAGACATGTCACGTTTGAGAATGTGGAGAGGTGGCTAAAGGAGCTCCGAGATCATACTGATTCCAATATTGTGATCATGCTTGTTGGAAACAAGGCAGATTTGCGTCATTTGCGTGCAGTTTCGACTGAGGATGCAACTGCATTTGCTGAGAGAGAGAATACGTTTTTCATGGAGACCTCTGCGCTTGAGTCCTTGAATGTGGAAGATGCCTTCACTGAAGTGCTTACTCAGATATATCGTGTCGTCAGCAAGAAGGCTCTTGATGTTGGGGATGACCCGGCAGCCTTGCCTAAGGGTCAGACCATCAATGTTGGTTCCAAAGATGATGTCTCAGCCGTGAAAAAAGTTGGATGCTGCTCCTCATAGCGGTAAAAGATAGAGAAAGTCTTGGTGGTTAAAAATAGATGATTGTGTTTCAAATTTTATGGGTCCTATGTGGTTTATAACATATGGGTCTTCATTACTTCTTAGATTGAGACGACATGGAATGCATAGTTCATTTATGGTGTTATGAGGCAAACCGAGGCTCTAGAAATCTTGCTGAAGTTATGCTAAAATCCATAGCATTTAGATGTAAAAGGTTCTTCCCGCATTTGGTGCACGTTACTCATTCTCTTTTGTTATATTTTTCCCATTCCCTTTTTTTTCCACCTTGGAGTGTTATTCTAGTTCATAGCTGGTAAGTGTCCCTTACATTAGGTTCCATTTGATTGCTTCAGATTGGAATTTTGTGGTGTACTGGAATATTTATGTTCTTGTATTCGATTGGTTTAGAATATGGTATTAAAATCTTGTTTGCTTCAAGTTTGGTTTGTCTCCTGCGTTCTTTTCACTCTTCTGATTCCTTCATGAGGTGCAATCAAGAACCTGGGAAGAAATCCTGTCTCCTCATGAATGCATTGATCTCTGTCTTTGTTCTTATTTTTGCTATGAAATTGCTTCTGGTGCAATGGCTTAATAGAATGAGGTGAATGTGAGTGAAGATATGGGTAGCATTCCATTCATGTCATTAGTAAGTACAAGTAGAGTGTCAATTTGTCAGTAACCCAGTAGTGCTATTAACGGCATGAGGACTTCTTATGCCTAACTAAAAAAAAAGTGCAAGTAGAGTTCCTGGTTGAGACTGGACTTACTGTAACTTGACTTCTGGTGTAGATCTTAAAGTGGCTTCTGAATGTTATGACACGCTGTTTGGTCATTGTCTTTTGGTGATCTTTGGCCTTCTTCCTGTTGCTGAATAGCTTTAATGTAAGGAGAAAACAGATAAATCCAACAGAGGTATACCGTGGGAGGAAAAACAGGGAAGCAGGAGAGCTTCTCGTGCGAGGAAAAACAAGATCCATTTGTCCAAATTGGTGAATTTTTTCCCCAAGTTTGGTGTTTAACATATGAATTTTGAGACCAAATAGGAAGCACGAAAGGAACCATAATATAGATTATTTATCCAAAATCTATTCAATATTATCAACTCTCATAACTTTGCAGAATCTTATAGTCCAACCTCATATAGTTTTGCAACTTACCAAAATCTGCACATCTAATGCCTCCAATTTTTTTTTTTTTTTTAATGATACTATTTGTAATGCACTTAGAGACTGTTCCACAGTTTAGCTTATTTCAAGAAGCTAAATCAGTATTTATATAAATTACCTTGATGGGGAGGTTTTGGGAGAATAGAGAGTAAAAAGAAAAGATAGAAAGAAACAACGTGTATTTTCATCTTCTTCTTTTTCTATTTTATTCCACATTGGTTTCATGATCATCTTCTGTTCTTAGATTGTATCTCAAATATCCTTCCTCTTCCTATCGTCTCCCATCCTCACTTTCCCCAGAGAAAAATTGTTATCTTATTGATCCTATTAATTGTAAGGACACAGTGGAAATTAAATTGAAAACTTAAAAAAAAAAAAAAAAAGCATCTTATTTCACTGTAACATATTCCAAGCCTGGGCATTGGCCTTTGAGATAGCCAGGAGGACACTTTTGCAGTATCTTGCTTGTCATGCTAGACAGCAGTATATGAAGGTATTGATTTTTTCTAACAAGTCAATTTTATTATCTAAATAAATATTCAAAGTATGAATACATAAGTTAGGTGGACAAAATCTTGTGATATCCTTCAATTCAGGAACACGACCTATCTCGTGATATCACTCATGGAGTTCATAACTTCACTAAAGTCGAAATATTTTATCACGATTTATCTTGTGATATCACTCGTGGGGTTCATAACTTCACTCATGATACGTGAAAGAAGATTTTGAAATGTTTTACGTATGGATTAACACCAAGTGTGAGGATCAACCTTAACCCATGATCTTCCCGCCTCACGAGGGCTCAATGCAAAACCCCACTTGCGGATTAGATTTTCTAAAAAATTCAGTAGTTGAGATGCCAAGAGAGGTTGTAATTCATATTATTATGACTTATATAATTATTTTTGTTAGAATGCTTATTATTTTACTAAAAACTTGACATAAAAGTTAAGAAGTAAAAATCTTACTATATTTCTTAATAATATATGATTCATTGGCCATACCTTAATATACGCTATTACCATAATCATCAAACTATCAAACTATCGTATTATCATACTATCATGTGTGTAAATGTCATAATCTTAGGGTTGTGTTGGGCTTAAGCTTATAGAAGTTGGTAACAATATTTAAATGAATTGATCCTTGGTTAGCCATCCACTCTAAAATTTTTGACAAAACAATCAAGGAACATGATAAATGATATCAGAGTCAACTCTTATATATTGAAATTAAACTATGGTAGATACTTGAACAATTGTAGGATTGGAACTCGAATTGCTACAGTTGGAAAAATGGGCCAAGTAGGTTGTTGAAGTAAAGTGGAATGTCACAATCTTAAGATTGCGATGGACTTAAACTTATATGGGCTCAAGTCGAGAATGATATTTAAATAAATTGACTTTTTATTAGCTATAAGTTCTGAAAATTTTGGCATAATAATTGAGAATTATGAATAATATTTAGGTTCAAATTAATAAAAATTCATAAAAGTATTAAGGAAGATCATAACTCTATACCATATTAAAAAAAACTCATTATCTACCATATTAGAACTCATTATTAAGCAAGAATTCTAAGTTTTAAAATTTTCTTTCCTAAATCATGCAAATGCTATAGGCTAACGGTCTTACTTTTCTGCTATGCCCTTCTAGAACCGTGACTCCGGCGGCTTCCTCGTTCTGAGGAAAAGACAACCAAAATCTTATCCTCTCTCCGATCAGGATTTGCACGCACCCCGAAAAAGGCACGTTCTGTCGGCTGCCCATGACTTGCACCGATAAGGAAGCATGGACTTTCTATTATTTTAAGATGGCAAAGAACCTTTCTCCATAGATTCAAGCTTGTCTTAGATAATGATCTTTATAAAAAGCCTGCAACTTGTCATTAATGCAAAACTAGATCCTTAGAATTTGTTTCCATCCTTCTTCATCCCCACTAGATATTATTTTTTATTTATAAGTCAAAATAAGCCTAAATATGAAACCTTGACATTGGGTGTCGTGGTTTTAAATATTCTTAATCACTTTCTCATACGTTTACAAAAAGTATGCCTTATTTCTAAGACAACATTGTGCAATTCTTATAATAGAAGGTGAACTAGGACAAGACATAGGTGTGCTAAGAGAGGACTTATTCCCCGTTTTGGTTGTTCAAGGAGTGATTATCATATTTGTAATAAACTCCAAATCGATGAGTAATAGTTTAGAAATGCAAATTTGATTAGACAAAGACTAATTCATTATTCTCTTAAGTACGTTATTCAATAATTACTCATGGAAAATTACTTGGAATTTTATTTAATTACTAAACTATCAAATTAATTTAAATGATTAATATTTGATCAAATCCCACTTTTTCATTCAAAGAAAATGATCATGCAACAAACATTAAATTGTTCTTAATATATATTAACTTTTAACTTTTGATCCAATTTTATAATTTTTATTATCAATGTTCACTAAAGAAGGTGATGTTGACAACAAAAGATTAAGTTGAAAGTAGAAAATAAAAATAACTTCAAATTAATCAAGTTAATGTCATTCAAAGAAAATGATCACAAAATAATCAGTAAATTTTTTTCAATACATATAAACTTTTAACTTTTAATCTAATTTTAGAATTTCTATTATCAGAATAGACTCAGGTGGCGACCCTAATAACATAAACAACTTTTAATTAATCGAGCTAATATTTGACATCTAGCATTTTACATTTGACTTTCTTAGATTAGAAATGAATTTTCGGATAAATAAGCATGAATTAGTGGTTGGAGCCGTACAACTCCCCAATAGATAGCCTACATTTTCTGTTACAATTCTAATCATTCGTGCCAACGAACCCGCGCGTGCATTACCTAACCCCGGCAGCGACTGGTTGTTTTCTTCCGGTCTTCTCAGGAAGCCTATAAAAGCTTCGACCGTTGAATCTTGCTCCGATCAATTGCGATCATGGAAGACCAAGTGGCAAGGCGCGCGCAGGTCCTGCGCAACCACCTCGTCGATGGCGCCGCCGGTATCCCGCCGGCGGGAAATGTCTTGCCCAACCAGTGCCTGAGCTACTCTCCCCCGGAGCTTAGCGAGCGGTTTGCGTTCAACCTCACCGACATGCGGGCTCTCCTCGACGCGCACCATCTCGCCGACCGCGACTGGCTCTTCGGGCTCATGACGCGGAGCCGCCTGTTCAATCCTATGGAGCGCGGAGACAAGGTTTTTGTCTCGCCGGATTTTAACCAGTCCATGGACCAGCAGCGGGAGGCCACCATGAAGCGGATCGAGTATATGCTGGAAAAGGGGGTCTTTCAGGGTTGGGTCACGGCGACGGGGCCGGAGGCCGAGTTGAGGAGGTTCGCACTCCATGAAGTTATTGGAATTTACGATCATTCCCTTGCGGTTAAGCTTGGGGTCCATTTCTACTTGTGGTATGTAAATTCCTTTTTCATAAGTCAACTTGCGGTTTTTGTTGCTTGGGATAGAAGATTCATGGCTGCAAATGGAATTTAATCTTCAAGTTCAATCCGAATGGGTGCAATTTTATATGGATTGAGAGATGGCCTAGCCTAGTGTTTTTCCATAACTTTTTCAGTAGTTTGAGAACCGATACTCGAAAAATAAGGATAACTATTGAGCATAATTTAAGGTCATGGCTTGTGAAAGAATTGATCTTTAATCATTTGTTGTCTCTCTACAGGGGTGGTGCCATTCGGTTCTTTGGCACAAAGCGTCACCATGATAAGTGGCTAAGGGACACTGAAAATTATGTGCTCAAGGGGTGCTTTGCGATGTCTGAGTTGGGGCATGGGAGTAATGTATGTAAAGGCTGTTTAATTAGTCTGGGCCATAAGCCCTCTGGACTCTTGTGTCAGTATTCACTAATTGTTCCCATGGATGAAAATTATAGGTTCGAGGAATTGAAACAGTCACCACTTATGATTCTAGAACTGGAGAGTTTGTCATCAACACTCCCTGTGAATCCGCTCAAAAGTATTGGATTGGAGGGGCAGCTAAGGTAATGATTCTATGCACCTTAAGTTTTTATTCATTTCTCCTTTTTATCGCGTGCACAACTCCAGCTTCAGATTTTTCTAACACTAACTTGCTATTCTTATATTTATGTTTAGCATGCAACGCACACAATAGTCTTTTCACAGCTCGGCATAAACGGAAAGAATCAAGGGGTTCATGCATTTATAGCCCAGATTAGGGATGATGATGGCAATGTCTGTCCAAACATACGAATAGCAGATTGTGGTCATAAAATTGGTTTAAATGGTGTTGACAATGGTCGAATCTGGTAATTATTAAAGTTTTTGTTGCCAGACATTGCATGAACTTAAATCCCTGTCATTCTGGGATTCTTTGAACCAATATAAACTCAAATGTGTGGAAATACATTTCAGGTTTGACAATGTACGAATCCCCAGAGAGAATTTATTGAATTCAGTAGCTGATGTATTACCAGATGGACAATATGTTAGTCAAATCAAAGACCCAGATCAGGTGATTATCTGGCCATCTCCTTACTCAGTCACACCCAAAATTGTTCAGTTCTTGAACTATTTTTTTCTTTCTGAACAATCTCTTAGATTTAGTTGCTTTTCTCCAGAGATTTGCAGCATTCTTGGCTCCGCTGACGTCAGGCCGAGTGACAATTGCAGTCAGTGCTATTTATTCGTCAAAGGTAATGTATATATTTGGAACATGGTTGCTTGTTTCTGTTTTTAAATCAATCTTTTATTTGTTTGTAGTTTTGACTTACCAAAAAGAATGTGGAATTGTGTGGTTCATGTAAGTCCTAGTAACCACCATTGATAATGATTTTATTTCATTCCTCTCCTCTCAGGTTAGCTTAGCCATTGCAATACGGTACGCATTGACAAGGCGTGCCTTCTCTATCACACCAAATGGGCCTGAGGTGCTTTTGCTTGATTACCCTAGTCATCAACGACGACTATTGCCTCTTCTTGCAAAGACGTATGTATATGATCAATGCCACTGTGGTGCTAAGATCTTTGTGAAAATCATCCTAATAGACTTTTCTTCTGCCTATTCAGTTATAATGCATGTGTTTTGCCTAACTTTCCTGGTCTATTAAGCTTTGTATGGTTGGTTTAGATGCATTATTTGTGTGAACATATGAGGGTAAATTGATATTACTTATTTAAGCTGTTAGGCATGCATTCAGGATGGTGATTGATAAAGCATAACACTTTATGGTGTTGGAGACAAACTTCCTAAGGATATTGGTTAGTTTTAGTATTGGAGCGAAATAACCAGCTTGGCAATGCTTCTGTGGTACAAAAGATTATTCTTCCCAAGTGTTATCTCTTTGAAAAATTAGTTGACCTTGATTTTCTTAGTAAGCATCTTTGGTCTTTTACATTGTCAAACAGATAACCAGCTCTTAGATAATAAATTTAGATGCCATAATGGCTTTAGTAATGCTTGGCTAACCGTCTCTGTACAGTAATAACTGATATTGTTCTGGCTCTTTGTCCCATGTGCTACAGATATGCTATGAGTTTTGCCGGAAATGACTTGAAAAAGATATATGTGAAGAGGACTCCAGCGTCTAACAAAATCATCCATGTCCTTTCTAGTGCGTTCAAGGCTGCTTTCACCTGGCACAATATGAGAACTCTTCAGGTCAGAACTATTACTACATTTGGGACTTGGATATACTTATGTAAACTGGTGTCGCTAAATTTCAAGAATGAATCAGGAATGTCGTGAAGCCTGTGGAGGACAAGGTCTGAAGACTGAAAATCGTATTGGTCATCTGAAAAGTGAATATGATGTGCAGTCCACTTTTGAGGGGGACAACAATATTCTCATGCAGCAGGTAGGCCAATTATACATTTTTTCTCTGCATTATAAATTTATTGAACAAGGAATGGACATATTGGTTTCTGATATGGGATATTTCTGGGAGGGTGACCTCAAATTAAAACAAAACAATTAGAGGACATGGTTTGTAGCTTGTGAGGCATTGCTTCTCTGTTAATCGACTTAAGTGGATGGTAGAATGGTGACCTTACATAGGTGTTATTCATAAGGTTGCAACTGGAATTAGCCAACTAGGGCCTTGAGATCTGACAGCGACCTTGAAATTTCTTTTTACTTTTAATTTTTAATTTGTTATGGTTAGCATATTCCTTATTTTTGGAATTCATGTAAAATTGGGTCTCTAGAATTTAACAGAGTCCATTGCTGTTTTTTGAGTTTTATTTGCCCAATTGAATTTATACTTCCATCACTAGTGGGCGACAGTTAAAAGAATATTGTGCTTTGGTTTAATTCTTCTGAGGCAATTCAACTGATGGGATAAATATGTTTATTCAGGTCAGCAAGGCACTGCTTGCAGAGTACATAGCTGCCAAGAAGAGAAACAAACCTTTTAAGGGGTTGGGTTTAGAACATATGAATAACACGTCCCCTAGCATCCCATCTCAGGTTACAAGCTCTACCCTTAGGTGCAGCAAATTCCAGGTAACTTGGTTTAGCTACTTTTCCTGGTGTGCATTAGTGATGCTTAAATTTTTAGGTATTTCTAACCAGTTCTCTACATCAGACTGATGCATTATGCTTAAGAGAGCGGGATTTGTTGAATCTTTTTGCTGCTGAAATATCACAATATCAAGCAAAGGGAGAGACCAAAGAGTATTCCTTCATTCTGGTGAGAACTCACTTCTGTTACTTAGGTTGCAGCTCTCTCTCTCTCTCATATTTTACCCATCTCTGCACCAGAGTTATCAGCTAGCAGAAGACTTGGGTAGAGCTTTCACTGAACGTATAATACTGCAAACCTTTATCGAGGTTGAGGCAACTCTACCTGCTGGTTCTATGAAGGTAATAATTGCTAATTGATTCCTCATGTATTGTCCGTAATAATCTTCTAAAAGATCTGAAGTCAGTTCTTGACAGTCCTCTTATGTAAATTGAGATTTGCCAACCATAGTTTATCCATTTACTAGGGCTGTGAAGGGGGATGAAAAGGGAATTACCTTCTAGATAGTTGGTGAAATTAAAATGTTGGTGGTTTCATGACTCATAAAGAACCAAGTTTGTAATATTGATGGAAAAGGAAAATGCAGTTTCTGAATTGTTCATGTCCTTTTCCTGCAGGATATCTTAAGTCTCTTGAGATCCATGTATGCCTTGATTTGCTTGGAAGAAGATGCTGCTTTCCTACGATATGGGTATCTCTCAAAGGACCAAGTTGCTGCCGTCAGGAAGGAAGTGACAAAACTCTGCAGTGAACTAAGACCACATGCACTTGCTTTGGTCAGTTCCTTTGGCATCCCTGATGGTTTTCTGAGCCCCATAGCTTTTAACTGGATTGATGCAAACGCTTGGTCTTCAGTTCAGCACTAGCAGGGGTGCAACAATCTCTCATGTTTGTCTACTGTGTCAAGAAGAAAGGTTGAATAGTTTTGGTAAATAAAGACATAATATTATATCTGTTTCTTATCTGCAACAAAGAAAAGCCAGCTGATGTAATGTCATTAGTCCATCTTTCTGTCTTCCAAATACATCTTGTAGATTTGGCCTGCCAATCCAACTCTTTTCTTGGTTTCCTCATCCCACGAGCTACTGTAATAAATACAATTTAAGAGTAACCAGAAGCCTCTTGTACGGAAGAAGGAAAGAAAAAGAAAGAAGTTTGATGTGATTTGGCCTTGGAGGTCTACACCTGCCATTGTAATGGTGATGTCTATTTATTGGATGTGCCAGAAAACTATGAGAAGATCTTGAAGAATTTTCTGTTTAATATAGAATAAAATTATTTAGATTGTGGTATCCTTACAATCTCAAGGTGATAACTCGCCTTTAGGGATTATGTCACAAAACTGAGGTTCAAAGCTCCAAACCTGATTCAGTAGTTTGCTTGTTTTATTGTGATCTGTCTAGAAACACCCGTAACTGTTTGCCTATGATTCTTGTTGCTAATTTCGAGGCACCAGATAACACATTCCTGTTGCAAAATTTCCTCCATGAAATTTGGACCACACATTTTGCGATGGATACAAAATTTCTAACCACAAGTATTGAGCTCATTCGCCACCTATTTTAATAGTTCAATGAAACTATTGTAAAATCCCCACCTAAATGATAGGGTTTTGAAACACCCTGAACTCCCTTTGCCTAACTAAAATGAAATATTGAGCACCTCCTTTTTTAACAATCCACTTGAGGGTTTCAAGATTGTCTCTAAATATCCAAAAGGATCTAGTCTCAATGGGGAATTTGAAAAGCTGCTTTTGTTCCGTGATGACCAACAAAGAATGTAAGGCCAACATGATCCGGCTATATTAAGATTTTTTTATTTTTTTGTTTTATATATAAAGGGGATTTGGGGGTATGAGGTGTCAATCTTGGGCTGTCAACTGAGGAGACATTGGCCTGTTGACAATATTGAAGAGGTAAGAACCGTAAATAATAAGTGAATACAGGCTCAAGGATGAAATAGATTTGAATATACTGAAACCACCAACATGGGAAGCTTTCTACACCTAGGACCACACTGTTAACTCTTTTCCTATTAGAAGAACGAGAGGATATCAAATTGCTACGAGTCCTGTAAACAGAAAAGCCCAAAAGAATCACTAGTCTACCAAACAAAAATGGTTACATTTCCAACATATATGGGCAAAGCATTGGCCAGATCTTTGGCTTTCAACCCTGGATATTCAAGAAAAGTTCAGCAACAGCAAAGATGCAATTCTATAGATTTGATAACTATTTCACCATCAGTGTAAACATAGCCAGGCAATTAAGTATAAGGACTCTATTGAAGATCAAATGATTTACATGGGAATACACCATAAGCATTACCCCAGGTAAATCAGTAGAGTACAAGATGATTATTCAAAATGGTATCTTGCATTCTGGGATTCTGTAAAAACGCAAAACATTGAAACTAAGAATTGAAAAGTTGTGGCGCAAGTTACACCATGCCTTTTTCTCTGGATGTTGCAACTTTCTGCACATATAGCAAGAAGGAAATTGAGAAAAAGGAGAGGAAGAAACTGTCCCTTCAACAGCTCTGGATCAATGCTCTTTGAATCAGCCAACATAAATCAAAGATGAGACAGTTACAATAAAATTTCCTGAGCCATGACCAAGTCGTAGAGAGATACTTACAAGAATGCTCAGCTCCATTCTTGGTCATTGCATCTATCATGTTGTTTTTGGTTTTCCATCTTCATTGGCGTGCGTATGCCTGAAGTTCAACGTACCGGAAAGTCCTCGTCCTTTGACAAGCTGTTCTAACTCTTCAATCTTGCGTCTAAGAAGCTCAATTTCTTTAGCCAAATCTTCATCTCTTTGCTTCATTGCCTAAAAACAGTGGATCAAAGATGATGAAAGGATGAATTAACAACAGCCTGGACAAATCCTTTTAAAGTTGATGGGGACATGCATGGGACCCGTAACCTACTACTATAATTAAAGAACCAAGAATTCATATCCTCAAGGGGTCAAAAGCATATTACTGATCACTTAGAAACATGGCCAAAAAACCAATATAATGAACTTTAATTTGTAACTAATCTATACAGCATAAGCAGCAAGATAGCTAATTTATAACAGCAAAATAAGAAGGAAATACATGGTCAATGGAAGTACTGATTTCCAGTCTCCATGTTTCCTTTGATTCCAATACAAAGAAGTTAATGTTTTCAGCAAGCATCAATTGCCTTTTGTCTTTGTCTTGTGATATTCTGCCAGTTATCCCTTACTATACATAACCAGTGATGCAATTGATATCTTTAAACACAGTGATGCTGGTAGATCATATAAGGAAATGGATTTTTTATGTTCATGGATATGATGTGTGCATAGAATAGTATTCCATATTGCCACACATTCTTGCACCTAGTTCTGGAGTTGTAAAAGTTCCCAGACCTACATACAACATGTTGATGCTAGTAATCCAATTGAAATTGAAGTGAGGCCATCCAATGCTTTATCCCAATTGAGTACAAAGTGATCTAGGAGTGTGCTGGCTTGAAAAATTTGTCGTCTTTCAAAATAAACCATTGCCTAAGATAAGTTAATAAATAAGGAAAAGAACTATGGACCAAACAATGTAAGGTAATGATAAAATTGAGCGTCATCAGAAGGATGGGTGAAGAATGGAGATAACACAAAATTTTGCAGGTACAGTATATGGGGTATCCTATGCCATGAAAAAATAGTAATATAGACCTGTAATTCCTGCTTGCGTCTTTCCTCCTTTCTTGCTTCTGATCTAGAGCTTCTTTGCACCTCAAAAATAACTGCAGTTCCAGCAACCTATAGTGAAATGAACATTACATTAGTATACCTTGCATAAGCATCTTTGAATATCATAAAACAAGTAGGACTTAGATAAAACAGAGTATTTGAAGAATATTCTCCCAAAAATTTTCAGTATATTTGCAATTAATTTGTTACATGTCAATTAAATGCTCACCAACCAAAATTCATTTTAGGATGATTAATAATACCAGCTGTGGACATCTTTCTGAATCGCCTAAATAGTTTTTTGTACAAAAGCAACGGAGACAATACTTTACCAAATTGGACTTATATCTAACCAGGAGCGAGAGAGAGAGAGAGATAAACTCTTAATCAAACCACCTTTACAGCCAACAATGAACAGACATCTCTCAATGTCGAGTCTGGTTTAGACTTTCAACTATGCTCCCATACCAAAGTCACTGTCTTGTTGGTGACAAAATGAAACAACAAACGTTTATAGTCCTAAATCAACATTAGGTTTCAGTTGCAGAGCACAGGAGAGAGAGAGAAATAGAGGCAAAAACTTTAGAAGTATATAAAAAAAGGAATCAATAGAAACTGATAACTGAAATTTTCAGTTAGGCATGGGGCCCAAAAGAAGTGGAGTGATCTGGAAACAATTTGATCCCATGATTTATTTAGTAAATCACAACTAGTAATCATATGCCCTCATCTGGATTGGAAAATTTCTCACAGATCCTGAGCGTGGTCAGCCTTTAACCATAACTTTTCCTAACATTACTGGTCAGCATAGTACGAAGCTCAAGATATTGCAGCAGGAAAGTTTGTGTCCTTTTTTTATGAGAGGGGGGAATGGAATGCAACAAGTTGGTGCTTCAGAAACATGTTATCAAAGAATACTAGACTAAATAAACCATAATCTCAATTGTAATAAGAGGGATAATTGAATAGAAAACTTTCAAGTGCTTAACATATGCAAAATGGAAGAAAAACCTCATCAATTGAATCAACATTTTCTAATTCTAAGGGCGATCTTGAAAAAGAATCCTAACTCAAGCACTAATTGCATGCAGAGATAAAATACACAAGCATCAATACTTAAATACACAAAAAAGGAACTGGAGATACCGTGAAGACAAAAAGCTCCCCCAGAAGATCTGCAGCAGCTTGAACAGCTTTCTCCTCATTAAGTGGGCGTATTGCAGCATCAGTTGCATGGCCATAGATGCGCCTTTGCATTTTTGTTTGAAATCGATGATTTGTCTGATCCAGCAACATAATGAAAACAAAGAGGAAATGACAAGTCTGTACTTAAACTCTTCAAACATCTAAACCGTGACAACTCATCAGCATACAAATATGTAACTCTTTCTTTCCTTCCTTCTCTAGAAAATATGATTCTCATATAGGAAGTGCCTTGTCTCTTTTCTTTTTCTTCTTTTCTTTTTCTTTTTGGGGGAGGAGGGGAGGGGAGGGGAGGGGAAGGGAGGGAGGTTGAGAACTATAGATTAGACTACAAGACATATCTGGAGACTAAGATATCTACCAAGACAAGTAAACAACCTGAGATTAGATTGTGCATAAAAAGAGTCAAAATCATCTACTACAGTAAATAACAACAACAGAATATCCGATTCATGGAAACTGAAGGAACCACCAGAAACTTAGAAAGACTATCAATTGCATATATACATGCAATGCTATTATGGGCTATGATTTACAATATCTATTTTAAATGGTTAACAAAGACTCATAACTCCTGATAATAAAGGAATATATTCCCATGGGTCATGAGCAAAGTTGAAAGAGGATACTTGTGTCTAACAAGTTATCGGCGCAAGAGCTTTGACATTATGGAACCCAATAATGAATGTTAAAGTTGTCCAAATGCACCATTCAGTAACGAGCTGCCGGAGTTACAAAATAACGTTTTGGAAAAGGACAGGAAAAAAAAAATTGCATATGTACACGAATAGGAATTTAATTTAAAACCACAGATGAGTATAAAAGGCGGGTATTACGTACAAATTCCACAAATCCTCCAAGTTATCAAAAATGATAACTTTTATCAAAAGCATTTCAATGTCAAGCCACCAGATACGTTAAATGTCCAACATAAAGCTGCAATAAATTCGCAAGAAGAAACTAAGATGAAGAAATTCTCCAAAACATTTCCGTTTCAGAACAAAGGAAAAACAAAAAACGAAACCTTTGAACGAAAAGTACAAATCAAATTCGAAAAATCATTGATCAAATAGGCATCCAAATTAAATCACAAAAAGGGAACATCAAAAGACACCGAGTCTAGATCGATAACCAGAGTTTAAAATACAAAATGTCTACAACCCATGCAAAAACCAGTCACCACGAACCTATTAGTGCGAAACAGATGCAGAACATACAACCCAAAATCAGCACGGATAACGGAAAAATAAAAGAACCCAATATGTGAAAGCCAATTCCAAACTCAGAACCATAAGTAAATTATTAAAAAAAAATGAAATAGAGAAGACAGAAAAAGAGGATAAAATAACGAAGGAAAAGACAAAAGAACCTGGGCAATGTTGATGATGTGCTGCCGAAACTTGGGGTGCTTGCCAGCCTCCTTCTTAAGCCGACTGGCAATGGGTTTACAGATGGTTTTGAGAGCAAGGGTTCCTAACTTCAACACTGGTAAGACCATTTCTCAGTGCACCGTCCTTGGGCAAGGCTCTTTAAAGCTCGAATTTTCACACCTTTCCTGTCATGGAATTGGGACCAACCTTTGGTGATAATGATTGAAATCGTAGAGCTACAGAAGAGAAGCTGAAAAATTCGACCGTTGAGGGACCTCTCTAGGGTTTTGGGTTTCTTCTCGTATTGGACAAGCTAAACCAGGACGATGCGTGCCCCACAAGTCTCAGCCGCAGGGCTGAGGCTGAAATTGCAATTTGGATTAGTCGAGTGGCACAATTACAAAATTACAATTTTCCCTTATTTTTCTTTTAACCTCAAAAATTACAATTTCGAGTAATTGCCCACATCACTGGTTCCTTTTTGTTTCCTGTTTTATTCAAAATTCACTCAAAATAGATTTCATTTGCAAAACTTACAAACTGATCTTAGAGAGGAAATGAACTTTTTTAACAATTCTTATTAAATTTTATTCGAAATATTTTTTTTTTCTTTTTTTAATTTACTCACTTACATAGCTATTCAATATTGAGATTGAGATTAAGAGGTTTTAAATTACTGTACCCTATTATTGGGCCAATGCATCTTGATCCTTGATATGCTTTTACAAGTGTGGTAAGATTATGATGAATTTTATTGTTACATAGGCTTTGTGTGTTTTTGTCTATATTATTAAATTTCATGCTATTGCACTTCCATAGCAAAGTGTCACTATTTTTTCTTTATTGGAGGCATATGCTATATTGAATAATAATCATTGTAATATGCTTACTTAAAAAACTTAAAGTGTTAAGATATTAATTCAATGTAATTTTTTTTAAGATATCAAATTGTCACTATTTCTTCTTTATTGGAGGCATATGCTATTTTGAAGAATAATCATTGTGATTTGCTTACTTAAAAACCTTAAAGTGTTAAGATATTGATTCAATATAATTTGTTCACTAAACTTAAAACCAAAAAAAAAAAATTAAATTTTTAATATCCCATGTGTTAATCTAGCTTTATGATAAATAATATTTTGTATGTCAAGTAAGCCATTCAATTTAAGTGATGGCTTCAGTTTGGTATAAGTTTTATCAAATTTATTTTCCTTGTTCTTTTTTTTTTTTCCTTTTAACATTATGATTATCTCAAAAACTTTAGGATGTCTATGCTTATGAAGTTTTCTAGTGACTTTAAGACCAATTTAGCTTAGGATTCACAACTTCTTTTGGGGTTTAGATTAGAGGATTAACAATCTTTATTTTTGGAATTCCAAGAAATGAAAGACAATAATGATTGCAAGGAAAAAGAGTATAATTTGCCTACCAATAGGAGATGTTTATAACCTATGCTCATAAGTAACATTAAGTTAATGTCTAATCATAATGATATGATAGGAAATGGACTTGTGTGAACATGTGTTGCTAATTTAAACTATTCAATCAACTTTAGGTAGGAAGTTACTAATTATACTGGTATCAGAATAGATAGTGTGAAATGCTATGATTTAAGTATGCGATTCTTGCTAATCAATAATAGCATGACTAGTTGAGACGCAAGACTTCCTAGTTTTATCAAAAATAGAGCCCGCAACTCAAAACTTCGCTACATAGCCAAGCCCAAAACACACTTTCACGGTCTCAACATTATCTTTTTTGAGCTTCAACATCAGAAAACCCTTGGTTCCACTATGTTGGGTAGAACGTGAACTTAGTCTAAGCCATATTTGCTTGAATTCGCACCACGGGAAGTGTTACCTAACACTTTGTCCAAATGACCAACAACCAATCCCCTTGACATACCCAAAAACATTTAAGGAAAAAAAAAAAAAGTTGGAAACAAATAATAAGATTCGAAGTTTTCATCTGCAAAAAATTTAAATTCCGAGTTTAGAGTACGGTCTTGCAATAGCCAAGGCTGTTCCTTGGTGGTAGTACTTTTCTTGTAATCATTCTTCTTTTTCCTAGCTTTCTAATCACAGAAACAAAAACTCACTGAAAATAGGCTCAGATAATAGGTGAAAAGACGCTTGTTCTGCAACATAACAGCAGCAAAAGCAGACACTTTAACGAAGCACCTTTGACATGCAACCAGAGAGGCAAGAAGGTTGGGAGCTCCAGGGATGAGGGGACGGGCTGATGGGATGATTCTTTAAGGTGCTGACAGAAGACCTGCTGTTGAAGATGTAGTACTTTGGCTTCAACTTTTTTCCTGCAATTTTGTGATGTTAGAAACTGAATTCAACTTGTAAGAGCAACCAAGTATATTTGGCAGCAAAAAAAGAGGCAAAGATTCTACATTCTAATAAGATATTGAGAGAAGCTTAAGCATATTTATGTATGGCTGGCTTAGCCAAGTGGTGAGTTTTAATAAATTTTCTTATTGAAAGCATTTCAGGTCTCACTGCACTGTTCAAAGTCAGACAATTCTGCAACAACAAAACTAAGATAAGAGCTACAATTTAATGCTTAAACATAAAGAAAATTCTAGATATTTGAGATAAGAAAGTTCAATATACATGTTATTATTCTGGGCCATTTAAAGGTCCCTAAGTATCAAACAAAATAAGTCATTACAAACAAGGAGGTCAATAGTTGACCACAACCATAGAATTTCAGTGGCCCGAGTTTTTTACAGAGTTGCTTGCAGAATTTAATGAGTGTACAAATGTGTTACCTTCTTCTACTTTACTACTATCTGGCTCAAGATGATGTCTTTTAATCACCGATTTGGGTGTGATGATTCTTATAGATTGTTATAAGTTTCATTTGCATCTTCGGATCTATCCATAAAGCCCGATAATACATAGCTTGTACTTGATTATTAACCTTTTGTCTCCATCGCTTTATCCATGTCAATGTCCATCGAAGTTCAAAGTAGGTGCATGACCTGAGTTGCTAAGATGCAAGGACGTTCACCAAGCAGGGTTGTTGAAATTTAGGCTAGGTTAATACCAAACATTTAGGATGTGGATTCTGAAGCCATGACTGTCCAATCATATAGGTGAGTTCAGGGTGCAGAGTGCAGGCTAAGCAGATGAATTCAAACCAAGATATAGAGTTGTAGCTAATTTTAAACCCCCAAAAATTGCTGTCAACCAATTTAAATTTTCTCTGAAGTATAAAAAACCTAACAGACATGATGAAGAAGAACTAGAATGAAGCTATACCATAGCAGCCAAAAAACTAATAGTCTGCTACACTATTGTGGAAGCATGTGTCTTATTTATTTTGGTTTCTTGCCGTCTCTTAGACAAAAGACTAAGCTACTGGTTCTAAGTCATTACTCCAAAATTGAACTCCAAAAGAGTATGACATTCGAAAATGCCCAATGGTTGCTTTACCATTACTGTTAGGTGAAGAAAGACATATCCTAATTGAATGATAAAACTTTTGTATGTTGCTCGACCATTTTGTTGAGCATCGTTTTGGCACAATAGCGCCCCTTCTGGATGGGATTCTCACTAGGCTGCATTTGCAATGTCATTTTATCCACATAGGTAAACTTACTTTGGAACGCCCATGGCTACATAGCAGCCAACGTGAAAATGAACCTCCAATTTAGGTCTAGATAATGCATCTCAACTCTATCTTATATAAGTGAAAACAAAGATCTTAGTAGCAACACATGTAAATACAACAATTTCCAAAAGGATCAGCCAAAATTACCAAAAGACATAAATTATTTTGGGTGACAAAAATACCAATTCAAATCATAAGGGTTCTTACTACACAAACAACTGAATAAGGGAAGTATTTAATAAGAGTAATTAAAAAGCGAGATCAAGCCAATAACATAGTGGGAACTTCTAGACCAAAATCTACAAGCACTATCTTAACAATTACAATTTATCCTTTTCCCAAATCAAACAAACCGAGCTCAACATCCACCTACACAACTACATGGAAAACAAACTTCAGCAATCAGGAAATATCATGATTGTCACAATTTTCTTTATGAAATATGATCATATGTCTATTAAGACTACAATTTTCAAACATTGAAAGACAATATGATGAATTTAAAGGAGCAAATTAGTATGACAGACACTTTGATGGATAATGCCATGGTGAATATATAAGAAGTTAAAGGAGATATTATAATTCAAAGAGTCTATCACATGAGCAAATCTAGAAATTATAATTATTAACCAATGATGTGTAAGTATTTATATGCCTTTTGGTTCATAAGGTATGAATTTACATGCACCCACAATATTATCTCCTATGAGATGCATGATAGTATATGAAACCAATTTTACTAAGAACAATAGGAATTGAGTAATATTTAATTTTCATTTTTCCATGAAATCTTAAGAAAATACCCTATTAGTATGTTAGTTCTAACATACAAATTTTTTCGTGGAACTACCACATGTGTATGTGCTAAATTAGTTGAGAAAAACTTACACCATGCATCTTGCCTCTTTTTCCAATTTTTCTTCTACTACAAGACTCCATTTTTCACATTTAGCAAAAACATGGTCTCCACGAAGTTTTCCCAAAGATAATATGAAGCCTTAAAGCGACAATAGTCCTCCTCAGTTGAAATTCGATGAAATCCTAGGTGGGTTACTTGTTGTGTATTAGGTTCATATGAAAGGAGCTCCCCTCGTACATTGGAAACTAGAACTTCGCCATTTTTTCTGAAACCTACCACCCTTTGTAACCTTTGATTCATATGAATGTTGAACAACTTAGTCCAAGATCCCTCAACACCATATTCTTTCATGATCCATACAGAGAAAACTTGTTGATCCTGTACTCGATCATAGGTAACAAGACAAAGCAGTCCATCCCGCAAGGCAAGTCCAATAGTTGCTGTATGAGCAGTACTCCCAACAAAGCAGGCGGGAAATGGAACCTCATGAAAAACTTCATCAACCATGTCAAATGCCATGATCACTTCGTGAGAAGTACCCTGATCACACAAAGTATGAGCGATCCAGTGGGATGCCCCACTGACGAAAATAGATGAGGACGGCCAGCTGCAGAGATATGGTGGACTGGGGGCAGTGAGACATCGCCAGCAGCTAGATTTAAGCGAATAGATCTCAACCTTCGGTGGTTTCTTGGTGCTCTGGTATACAAGTCTGACAAGCTTAATGTCATTGTTAGAGGAGTCATAGCCTAATCCATGGTAATCCACATTGTGGCTGTGTTTAGAATTCAAGTTAGGCTCTGGAAGCCTCAGAGCTCTATGAATGGAAGGGTTCCATAGCACATACTTGCCAGCACCGGAAGTGGTGCAGACTAATCCATTACACGAACCCACTATTTTTGGAGGAGTCCAGGAAGGATAAAATCTCGCGGCATTCAAGTCGATGAAATTGTCATTATAACCAAACGACGCATCATCGGAGCGCAGACTGCAGTGGTGGTAATTTACGAGTACTCGAGGTTGCAATTCTCGCAGGAATAAGTTTTAAGTACCAAAAGAGAACAAGGCTGCTCATATTTTTGTCACAGCTTCGAGAAACAGCCCGATTGGCATGAGTGGTGATGAAAAATTCACTGGAGATTAGAGAATACCAGTCTTTGCAGACGCACCTGAACCTCACCAGTGACTTCACAGGGAGTCTTAGGAGGATTTCGACCACCATATCGTTTGGGAGATGCTCCCACATCTTCTTGTTTCTCTGACTTCTTTCTAAAGAATCTTCTGGTTCTGGAAATGGCAGAGCGTTTTGAAGCTCCAGCTAGATTCTGCGAGGCAACCTATTGGTAGTTTGAGCAGGATGATGACAGCGGCCGGTCGTTAATCTTTCAAAATGATCTGTACAGAATCAAACACCCAAGTGATTGTCTTTTCAACACTTGCACATGAAGTCTGTTTCTAAACTCAAATCGAAGCCATATTTTAGCATTTCCATACACATTATCGCCTTGTAGCTTTACCCAATGAGATGCCCGATGTTTACGACTCAAACCTTTCTGATTCACTCACTCCCTGGACCGACTTCTTTGAAGAAGAACAAGAAGAAGAACAAGAAGAAGAAGAAGAGCAAATACAAGGATTTTCCCCTTCTTTCACCGAAACCCTAAATTTTTATCAAGCAAGAAACTTACGAGAATCAAAGCAACAAATCAACACAACATTGTTCAAACTAGACCATCGATTCAAGAGCTGAACAACATACAAAATCACAACAACAGAAAATGCAAGATTCATAGCAAGTCTACTCGAGGCCAACTACTTAAGCACAACAATGGAGTTTACGCTCGTGAGTTAACTGATCCATACCTAATAGTACTGCAGAACGACAAGACCCTCCTTGAATCTTTCACCATCTTCGCACTCGTTGCCTAGCAGAAGAAACACAGCAGAAGGCCTGAGAAGCAGAAGAAACACAGCAGCGTAAAATTTCCCAAAGCCAATGGGCCCCACCAAAAATATCTCGCAGTTTTTATTATTCATTTGCAGTCCTATGTGGTATTCTTTATTCAAAAGTTCATCTAAAAAGTCTTTTTAGAATGTTATGACAATCTTTGAAAAGGGAACTTTGGTAGCCTTTTAAATGAGAAAGTAGAGTTTTTTTTTATTTATGGTTATTTATCTTAAGAAAGATAAGTACATAAGATATTATTTATCTTTAGGATTTCAAAGTTTGGGGACAAATTGGCTACCATCCTTGTTTGGGTGAATATAATTTGGCTATATGTTATGGCAAGCTCTACAAATAAGCCATCACTAAGATGACCACTTTACAATGTTGCAATAGTACTATACCCTCTTCAAGCCATTTTGAGTGAGTTCAACTTGTTTTGAAAACCCATATCACTCCTTCCTTTTTGTTTCTCTTTTATTCACAATTCACTCAAACTAATTTTCATTTTATGCCAGGAATTGAGTAAGATAATCAATCATGAAACTTACAAATTGATTTTAAGGAGGAAGTAAACTTTTTTAACAATTCTTATTGAAGTTTATCCTTAATATGCTTTTGCAAGTGTGTTAAGGTTATGATGAATTATTGTTATATGGGCTGTATGTTTTTGTCTATGTTATTAAATTTCATGCTATGGCATTTTTGTAACAAAGTGTTACTATTTTTTCTTTATTGGAGGCATATGCTATTTTGAATAATAGTTATTATGATCCGCCTACTTAAAAAACATAAGTGTTAGGATATTGTTTATTCTTTTACTTTTGCATGAAATAAAGGTTTAGCATAATTGGTTCACTAAACCAAAAACCAAACAAAAGGATTAAAATTTTAATATTCCATGTATTAATCTAGCTTTGGGATAAGTTATATTATGTATGTCAAATATGACATTCAATTCAAGTGATGGCTTGGGTTTGGTGTGAGTCTCACCAAATTTATTTATTTATATTTTTTTCTTGAACAATCAAATTAGGAGTTTTTATTTCTTTTCACATTATGATTTTCTCAAGAACTTTAGAATGTCTATACTTTCGGAGTTTTCTAGTGACTTCAAGGCCAATTTAGGTTAGGATTTGTAACTTCTTTGGAGGCTTAAACCATCTTTATTTTTGGAATTCCAAGGAATTAAAGACAATAATGATTGTGGGGAAAAGACTATAATTTGCCTATCAATAGAAGATGTTTATAGCCAGTGCTTATGAGTAACATTAAGTTTATGTCTAATTATAATGATATGATAGGAAATGGACTTGTGTGAATATATTCTGCCAATTTAAACTTTTCAATCAACTTTGCACAAAAAGTTACCATATCTAATAATACTAGAGTAGCTCCTATGAAATTCTATGGCTTAAGCATGCGAGTTCTTACTAATCAATAATAACACGACTAGTTGAAAGGCAAGACTTTCTAGTTTTATGAAAAATGGAGCCCGAAACTCAGAACCTCACTACAGGGCTGCAATACTAGGCCCAAAACAGACTCCCACTAGGGACGCCATAAGCACCGCTCCATGTGGGATATGAACTGGCATTCCTTTTGCTTCTTCTTCTTCTTCTTCCACTCAGACCACAACTTTCTTTGGGAGATGATCTGACATTCCTTCTGCCTATTTTTCTTCCACTTCTCCTTTCTGGACCACATGCACATGCAGGATTTTCTGCAGATTCCAGCCGAAGCCCTCTTTTGGCTTAGCTGATACTAACAGGAGCTCAAACAACAGTACGAAGCAGAAGGAGATGCAACAATTGGACTCTTAGGTGAACCAACAGGCAGACCATTCACGAATATATTTCTTTGGGTGGTCACTGTCACTTTAACTAATCTTTTTTGCAATCAACTCTTTTTGGGGTGCCCGAGAGGCTTGTGTTCCATAATCAACTCACTTATTCCTAATTGCTATTGTTTATTGAGTTACCTCCTTCGAAAGTTTCTAACTAAACTTAAAAGACAAGTAATCGTAGGATTTTATTGGATGCGTTTTTGGAGTAATGATTATTGGTTCATTTCGTATAATATTATGTTGCAAGTACATGTGCCATGTGTTCTTAAGTTTTTATCATAATGTACTCTATATCCGTACAAATTTTTATTGCCACTCTCTGTTTACAAAACACTTTCCCCTTATTTTGGCTTTTGGTGTAGACATTAAAGTGGATTTTCTAGTCTGTGGTAGGGTGCTGGTGGCCAAATCTTGGAGTGACCATAGGATCAGATAACCATGAATCATATTGAGCTGCTGTAAGAGCATCCAGACCTCCTGGTTGCAACAAAAGATGAGGACAGTCTATACCACCAATCATGTAGTGAAAGGCAAGTAATTTTTGAAAGATAATACTATTTCCATCCTGATTGAAAGCTGTCCTCCGCTTCTCTTTACAGTAACCAAAATCAGAGCAAGCGGTATAAGCAAAAGTAATCTAAGAACTGCAATATGGTGCTTAAACAAGAAAACAACTCTGGATATTTCGTATAGAAAGTTCAGCATAAAAGTTCTAGCTCCAGCCCATTCCAAGCCTTCCATTCAGCGAACTTCCTAGAACTCCTTGTAATCTCTGCCATTTGAATACAACCATGATTTGAGACCTTATCTACGAAACTATGAAACTTATCGTGAGAGGACAGCAAAAGATTTATACTTTCCAACATTTCAAATACCAAAGACATCACTTAGCATAAAAAGACTAGTTCATATTCCCCAACATTTAGATTTGACATTTTAAGAGCAATGATGACATCGGCGCTAATGTGATGGTAAAAAGAGAGAAAAAAAAAAAGATTTGAAATTTTAACATCAATCAGTTGTTATGTTATTTTGCACATGAAAGCATTAGTGAGGATAAGGTTGGAAATGTTGTATCCAAACAAAAAATAGATACTTAATATGCCATAAACCAATAAATCTTCTTCTATGGAATTGATAATATATATCTTTGACAATGGGTTTGACATATGTTGTTTCAATGGAAGTCTAGGAGAGGTGGTACCACTTTGGCTCAAGACCAATTTGCCTTTTACTAGTCAAAGCAAGCTATAAAAATTCTAGTCTGCAAATCTTGTCATTTATTTCCATAACTTCTAAGGGATCGGTTTTCCTTTGTTTCTTCGTGATGATAACATTAACAATTGCTTGTTTTAGCAAGTCCTGGTGCATCATAGGCCCATTGTTGAACCTTATCTACTAAAAAACCATGATGCAATGCTTACAAATTTATGAATGCCATAATCGCAGAAAGTGTTAGGCAGAGTTACCTAATCGCATAAAACAGTCTTATGAGAGCAACTGTGCATTCAATCATGGTGCTGAAAGCCCAAACATTATCTTGGATGAGTAGACAAAGATATCCTTGTAAACATATTGGACTACCATCCAACTAATTCATGCATGATGTAGAAGCCATAGAGTTCTGACTTAATTGTGCTTGACTAAAATGCTATTTTAGCCACTTATTTAAGTATATTGATACTTGCACTGTCAATGACAGCAATCAGATATAGCTTATTACGGTTTTCTTTCCGACTTTAGATATAGTTGAAAGGCCCCCTCAAATATAGATTGAACTTGATGATTAACCTTTTGTTGGCATCACTTTATCCACATCAATGTTCCCTGTGTGAATATTCACCATAGGTTCATGATTTGAGCTGATAATATAGAAGAACATGGACTATGTCAACTATGACAACATAATCATACACATGAGCTAAGTATGCAAGCATATGCAGGTACATTCAAAGGAGCGTAGAATATGAATCAAAAACAAAAGATATATAGCAAATTTTAGTCTCTTGAGAATTGCTGTCAGGCAATCAAAATTTCACTTAAGTATCAAAAGAACACGAGGAAGGAAGAGTTAGATTGAAGCCTTATAGTAGCAGCCACAAAACTAATATATACTTCATTTGAGAAAAAGCATGTATGTCTTGTCTATTTCGGTTTCTTGATCCATTCTAGGCATAACATTCTAAATCCTTCACCCTAGAATTACATTGAAATTGCAGCAAGCTAAAATTCTTGTGTTCCAATTATAATCTATCGATATTACAACTATTGACATAGATTTGATAATTAGAAAGAACTCAAAAGTCAAATTTCAAATATCTTAGTGACAACAAGTTTCTAATAGTACAATTCCCAAAAGGATCACCCAAAATTAGCAAAATGCAAAAACTATTTTCAATTAACAAAATCTCATTCCAAGCCATAGGCATTCCTACTACACAAATGCCCGAAGATGAGCAAAGCATTTAGAAAGAGTAATCAAGAACCATGATCCAGCTGATAACTTAGAGCTAACTTCCAAATCTTATAAATTTGGGATTGCTGTAAACCTTGCAAACTCTACCGTAGCTTTCAACATATGACTCTAAGGTAGAGTTATCCACATGCGTGCTCACTATAGCAATTAGTAACTATTAACGCTGCAACAATTATCTTTGTGAAGCACGATCATATATAGTCAAAATTTGAATTGGTCCAACTAGGCAAATACAAAAAGGCACCATGGTGACCTTGTAAATGAGTAAATTCGGTATTACATACAGTTTGAGGTAGAACATCTAGGAATATGTTGAGAAATGAAGACATCCAATATCTCTATTCTTTGTTCCCTAAACAAAGGAAAAAGGTAATATATATTATGATGTGCAAAGAAGTGATCAAGTGAAAAAAAAAAAAAAAAAAAAAGTGATCAAGTGAGCAAATATAGAACTGTAAACTGTTACTCGTGTTACCTTCTTCTCATAGAATGAAAATTGCTGATATATATTGTTAATGAGGTTTGAATTTTACATTTATCACCTATCATCTTCTTCCTTCCTTACCCAATCCACATACAAAAATTGCTGATTTGCAAGATGAATGAAACTGTGAGCCCATTTTGAGATCAACTCAAGGCTACTAACCTTTTATGCAAAACTAACGCCTGCATAAGAGCTAAAACAATTAAGAAATGAAGACCATTACCTGTTTTTGCTTTTCCTTCCAAGGTTTCTTGCACTTCAGCTGTCGAAAGAATTTGCCGGCCCTTCAAAGACTCCATTTTTCACGTCTAGTAGAAGGATAGTCTCCATGTAATTTTCCCACAAAAATCCCTTCTCCTCATAGAGAATCATACCATCCGAGTTACTATATGGACGAAATCCCAGGTCAGTTACTTGTTGGGTGTTTGGTTCATACGAAACAAGGATCCCCTTTCTGTTCGTAACCAGGACTTCACCATTCTTCCTGAAACCTACCACCCTCTTTAATCCTTTATGCATATGAATGTTGAATAGCTTAGTCCAAGATTCTCCAACGCCATACTCTTTCATGATCCATATAGAAAAAGGCTGTTCCTCGATTTCAGGATAATGGGGGACAAGGCAGAGGAGTCCATCTCGCACGGCAAGAGCCATATTCAAAGGCCACCTCCCAGTAAAGCTGTGGGGCAATGCAATCTCTCGAAAAACTTCATCGCCCATGTCAAATGCCAATATCAAACTGCGAAATTTGTCGTCCCCTTGCGGGGTGTCCGCCACCCAGTGGGATGCTCCATTGACAAAAACAGATAATGAATCTCCGACCATATATGATTGACCAGGGGCGGCGATGGCTCGCCAGCGGCCGGAGTTGAGCGAGTAGATCTCGACCAGGAGTTGAATTTTTCCGTGAGCAAGTTGAACATATACAAGTCTGACCAGCTTAATCTCATTGCTATAGGGGTCACAGCCGAATCCATGGGCATACTTCAAGATGCTTTCCGTCGACAACATCAAGTCAGGCTCCGGAAGAGTCAGAATTTTGTTAACGAAGGGATTCCAAATCTCATAGCGATCGGCAAAGCGAGGAACATAGTGAGCCAAGCAGAGTAGCCCATTACACGAACCAACAATGTGGGGAGGAGTCTTCCAATCTCTGTACAACTCGATGAAATTGTAGTTATTTCCAAATGATCCATCATCGGAGCGCAGAGTGATTAACGGGTCTCTGTAATCTAGAGGCCAGGGATGAATCATTTGGTGCTGAAAGAGAACCACGTCGCTCCCATTACTGTCGTCGCTTCGAGAGAGAGCTCGTTTAGTGTGTAAGGTAATGAAAGCATTGCAGGAGATTACAGAATACCACTCTCTGCAGACGCACATGCATCTCATCAGTGACCTCGCAGGGACTCTTAGGAGAATTTCCACAACCACTTCGCGTGGGAGAGGATTCGACATTCCTTATTTCTTCAGCTTCCACCCAAGAAAAAAAAATAAAATCTTCTCCCTTTGAAAATTGCAGAGCTTTCTAGCTTGAGGATGATGGTGACGGCAGGCGGTCGTTCATCAGTCAAAAAAACTCCACTTCTAAGTTGTCGTCAACCTCCCTCATCTGGGCCAACAACAGATTATAGAAACCATTCTCGCCAAACATACAAAAATCAAGAAGTACATGAACAGAGCTCGGCAAAGAAGCCACCTTTGTTGAAATTGTCGAGGCAAAACCGCGTTTCCTTGTGTTGGAAGTCGAGACGGCGGATGGAAGGGACGAGGAAGGGCAGGGAAGGTTGGCGGCAGTGATTTTCAGTGGGCTCCACGTCTTGGAAAGACACCAATATCTGAGTGGCTGACTTCATAGGTTGACGTGAAAGGTTTTCCATCAGCATGACGTATAATTTAAGAAAAATTATAATAATTTTACCTAATTTATAAAAGCGGACCTAATCCCTTTAAAAAATCTTATAAAGAATAGGGATATCGGTACTAATAAAGTTAAAGAACTTGACGTCTAACAAAATTTTTTATAAAAATAAAAATAATAATTTAATAAAAAAATTGAACTAATTTTTCAATATAGATTATTGCATTACTATAAATATTCTAATCATAAAAAGAATTGTTAAAATATCAAAAAATAATCAATTATAAATAAGGAAAGCAATATCTTTAAGTTATAAAAGTTTAGTTTCATATTATTAAGGTACAAGTTAGAATTTTTGATTATATGGAAAACGAACTTATTTATAAGAGAAGCCAAGATTTAGAAGAAGAATAGAAGAAACTAGAATAGAAAGGGGAAACCATGTATGTACATTAAGAAGCTAATTTCATGTCATTAGATTTTTAATTCTACCACATGATCCGCTTTTCTTCCCCATTGATCTTCCTTCTTAAAGTTGCAAGTTATATTGGTCTCTAAAACGTTGGTTAAATTGTACAGGTTATGGATAATGGCAAACTATTTAAATGATTTTAAAAACTTATGTTCAAGATTATATCCATTAAAAAGAGAATTCATTTTATAAAATTAAGAATTCAAGATAATATCCTTTGGGAAGTGTAACCAAACATTTTGTTCAAACAATCGCTTTGACGTACCCAAAAACATTGAAAAAAAAAGGGTTTGAAAACAAATAATAAGATTCAAAGTTATCATCTGCAAAAAGTTGAATTCCGAATTTATAGTATGGTCTTGCAATTCTTAATCATTCTTTTTTTTTTTTGATGAATATGTGAGTTGATTCATCGAAGAATAAAGAAATACATAAGCTTAGGGGCATACCCCAGCATTACAATCATCTAGGAGAATATAGACTTTGAAATTCTCCAACTATGACTCAACAAAACATTAGCTTGAAAGAGTTTAATGTTTCTAAATAAAGAAGCTCTTCCACGGACTACTCTCCTGATTTTAGCTAATAACATTGGAATATCAATAGATTTATTCTGAAAACGTCTACGATTTCGTTCTAACCAGATACAATAAAGGCAAGCTAAGAAAGAAAGCTGGAGAAGCTTTGCGGCTAAATCCTTTCCCTTAGTTGCTTTAATCATCCATTGCAATTCAGATTCTCAATCGTAGATGACCTTACGAATACCTTGTTGAGCTAGAATAGATCTCCAAACCTGGTTAGTCCAAATGCACTGAAAGAATAAGTGTGATCTATCTTCATATTGAGAGCCACAGAAATTACAATACAAATCAATTGAGGGGAGCCAACGAGAAACCACTACTGCTGTAGGTAGTTTATCTCTACATATGAGCCAACCAATGAAGTTATGTTTGCTGATTCCTCCTGACCATATCAAGTTGTACCATTCAACCTCAGTGCTCTCTTGACATAATTCCTTGTACGTTTCCTTACAGCAATAAGAAGGTTTGGATAGTGTAGAGGTTAAAGTTTGTCGTAACTTTAGAAGACATCTCCAACTCCATGCCATATTTCCTTTGATGTCAAGCTCCATAATTGAATTTCCCCTGCTTTTAGTACTATGAATCCACTTACTCCATAAGGATGAATTAGGGCAATTTATGAGATTCCAGAGAGATCGCCCCAACAAGACTTTATTCCATACTTTAAGGTTTAGTAGTCCAAGACCTCCTTCCTTTTTTGGTAAACAAACAACTTGCCAAGCAACCTTATGAGTTTTATGATCTTCTGAGTGACCTGCCCAGAGAAAGTGCCTTATCTTCTTTTCAATCTCATAAATGGTCTGTTTTGGGAGAAGGAACATTTGCATCCAAAAGGTACAGATAGAAGTGAGAACTGATTTTGCCAATTGTAGTCTTCCTGCATAGCTTAAATGCTTCATTCCCCATCCATCAATTCTTGTCATGATTTTCTCTGTCAAAACTTTGCAATCCGTGTAGGTAAGCCTTCTTGTAATAAGAGGAACACCAAGGTATCTAATAGGGAGTCTTCCTTCGGAGAAGGGGGTATGATCTAATATCAAAAGTTTTTCTTGTTCAGTGATCCCTGAGAAAAATATCTGACTTTTGCTAGGATTATACTGCAAACCTGTGAGTGTTGCAAATTCCTCCAAAGCTTCTGTGAGAGGAATTCTTAATCATTCTTTCTTTTTTCTAGCTTTCTAATCTAATATAAAAATTCACTGAAAATAGGTTGGAAGCCACTTTAAACAAGCATTTTTTGACATTGAACCAGAGAGGCAACAAGGTTGGGAGTTCCAAGGATGATTCTTTAAGACGCTGACAGAAGATCTGCTGTTGAAGATCTAGTATTTTAGCTTCAACTTCTTTTTTTCCCTGTAATTTTGCGTTGTTAGAAACTGAATTCAACATAGAAGAGCAACAAAGCCTTTTTGGCTGCAACAAAAGAGGCAGAGATTCTAGATTCTAATCAGATATTGAGAGAAACTTATGCATATTTATGTATGGGTCGCTTGACCAAATGGTGAGTTATAATAAATTTTCTTATTTCACTGTTCAAAGTCAGACAGTCCTATATAGCAAGACTATGATACGAACTACAATATAATGCTTAAATACAAAGAAAATTTTAGATATTTTAGATAAGAAAGTTCAAGATTCGTGTTCTTATTCTGGCCATTCAAAGGTCTTCTAAGCATCAAAAAAAATAAGTCATTACAAACAAGGACATGAATAATTGACCACAACCATAGAATTTCAGTGGCCCGAGTTTTTTATATAATCGTTAGCGAATTTTAGTGAGTTCCGAATTCAATAATCATGATTAAATAAGTAGATCCTTATTTATCGAATTGAGTACTATTTGGCTCAACATGATGATAGTTAGGGTGTGATGATTCTTGCAGCATTGATAATAGCAATCACATACAAGAATTAGCCAAAATCACCAAAATACATAAACTATTTTGAGTGACAAAAATGTTAGAGCAAATCATAAGGTTCCTATTACACGAACAAGGAAGTGAAGCATTTAACAAGAGTAATTAAAATGTGAGATCAAGCTAATAACATAATGGGAACTTCTAGTCAAAAATCTAAAAATGATACCTTAACAATTACAATTTATCCTTTTCCCAAATCCAAACAAATAGAGTTCAACATCCACCCGAAAGCTACACATCTGCAAGGAAAACAAGCTTGAAGACAAGCTTTAGCAATTAGGAAATATCATGATTGTTACAATTTTCTTTATGAAACGAGATCATAATTTTGTCAAAATTACAATTTTCAAACACTCAAAGATAACATGATGAATTTGAATGAAATTAGTATGAGAGACACTTTGATGGATAATGTCAGTTAATATGAAAGAAGGAAAAAGGAATATTATGATTCAATGACTCCATCAAATAAAAAAATCTAAAAATTATAATCAATGTGATACCTTGTTCTATTTTATTAGTTCTACATTTCTCTTTTGTTCCCAACAAAAAATAGAGATTAAGAAGCTTTGCAATAAAAGTGTGGAAACTAAAGTAGGGCATTAGTCAATGAAGTGCATATATATATATTCATGGGATTTGAATTTTACATATACTCACAATATTTTCTTTCGCAAGATGCATGATAGTATATAAAACCATTTTTACAAGGAATAATAGGATTTGAGTAATACTTAAATTCATTTTTGTAGAACCTTGAGAAACTACCCTATTATTAAGTCAGTTATAACATACATTTTTTTTTTGTTTGTAAAATTAATACTTGTGAAAATTCTAAAACAGTTAAGAAAAATTTACAAAATGTATCTAGCCTTTTCTTCTAAATTTTCTTTTATTTTGAGACATCGTTTTTTCACGTTTAGTAGAAACATGGTTTCCACGCATTTTTCCCAAAGATAGTCTTCAACCTCAATGCAATAATAGCCATCTTCGGTTGAATGTCGACAAAATCTCAATCCCATTATTTGTTGGGTATTTGGTTCATATGAAAAGAGATCCCCCCTGCCTCACGAAATATAACTTCACCCATTTTCCTAAAACCCACCACCCTTTGTATTCCTTCATGCATATGAATGTTGAACAGCTTAGTCTAAGATTCTTCAACACATACTCTTTCATGACCCATATAGAGAGAGAATGCTGCTACACTTGTTTGTAATATATATTTTTGGTTCAAAAGATTATGATGTACTTCTTCTTAACCAGCAAGTGAATTCCCTTGTTGCACCAGAAACCATGTCTTCCACATTCAGTAGGACAAGGCTTTCCACATTGTGACCCCAAAAATCATCCCTGAGACAAAGTAGGCCATTAGATGAACCGGCTATGATCTTTAAATGGTTGATGTTTTGGTGTGAGTTGCGCGATTCAGTGAAATTATTGCAAGAGAAAGGGTTGTTGGAAGAATGAAGAGTGAGGCGTGCCTTCAAAAGTTGCTCATTGAGATGGCGGAGGAGAAGGTATGGTAGGTGTTGGGGGTTGGAAAGAGAGAGATTGAGGTGGGTGGCAATGAGCATGTCTTATAAATGCACCTTAACTTGATAATGTCCTTCGTTGGTAGCTGTGACAAGATTTTGAAGAAAACCTCATTTGGAAGACAGTCTAACGTTTTCTTTCTCCGTGCAGCAATTGAAGAGATGCGGACTTTGATAAATGGACAAAGGAAACCAATTAGATTATAAAAGCAATTCTAAATAAAATTCCTAAGTAGAGAAGTAAAAGGAAAAATTTATAAAATTAAAATATAAAATTTCCTCTAAGTTTAATATCTATACTTCAATCTCAAAATAGTTCCCTACCTTCTTGTTTTGTTTTCTACTTTCTACTTTCTTCTTTTTATGAAATAGTCCTAACTTCTAATCCAATGCAATGAGATTTTGAATTTCAAATACTACTAGTTTTGAATTCTTAAAATGATTAGATTTTAATTATTCAAACCTATATTTTATTTAATAAAAAATAATTATCTAAAGTTTCTAACAATAATATAAATAAATCCAAAGACAATGTAGATCAATGCACAAAAAATTCAAATAATTAGGTCTCCTACACCCTAAAGGATACCCTACTTTGTAATGAAGAATTACAGCATAAAAAACAAAGGGATATAGAATGTGTCCTCAAGGAGACAGAAAACAACTCAATAAAGGCTCACTGAGGACATAAATCAGAAACCCCCAAATGAACAGTAACGATGGGTTCAAGGGTTTTCGGTTTAGAACATCAAAGAGTAAAAAATACAGCAATGAATCCACAAGTTTTGAGGTCAAATAAGTTTATAGAATGCCATCAGAAAAAAAACTTAGAATTTCAGTGTAGATTTTAGCAGAATCAAAGGTTTGAACCCTTGCCCACACTTCTTACTTTTAAGAATATATCTTCCAAGGCATTGTTAAGGGGCTGTAACTTTGGATCAAATCATACAAGCTATTCTTAGGTCATTGGAGATCAACTCGTCTTGTCCAGATCAGTCGAAAGTGCAGGCCATTTCTTTAGTTGGGAAGTTGAAATGAAGGAAGAGAAAGGAAGGAGGAGGGAGAGGTTGGCGGCAATGATGGGGGCTGGAGATCAAATGACGTCCTTGGAAAAAAGTTACTCTTTCTAAAATAATATTAGTATTCAAATTTTAAGGGATTTACTTCATCTCTTACCAATCGGATTCCAATATGAAAGTTATGTAATAGCAATCACTAAGGTAGCTTTTATCAAAGCATCCACAAAATTTATTTCATGATTGGATTATTTTAATCCACAAGCTTTATTTTGAGAAAAAGAGATTTACTGTATTATCTCATTAGTTTTCTTCTAAATAGGTTTTCTTATATAAAAATGAGCAAAGCCACATAAATTTTATTATTCTTTTGTACTTGTTTATCTGTATTTATTATACATCTCATTAAAATTTTATAATATTCTAAACAATGAAACAAACTACCTTTAAGATATTAAAATTCCTAAAAATGATGGAAAAGCAAATGGAGAAACTTAGCATTGTAGTATCTTGAGCTTAGTCTCAAATAGCACAACCAATGACCTACTTATGTGGTTGTAACAAAGGAATCCCTATTAATTTTCTTACTCAAGTGAGATATACAAGACATTAAATAAGTTCATAAATAATTCCCAAAAATAAGAAAATCATATATAACAAGTGCAAAGAGCTTCACCAAAGTCTATTGAGTGACTTGGGAGAAGGGAGGAAAAACCTTTATTGAATTGCAATGTAGAGCTTCACCAATGTCTAATCATGGCTCTCGGGAACATACCCAATGCGGAGGGAACAACCAAAGGGACGGTGAGCGCTGATTACAACATCAGGCTGCTGACGGGCTACAGCTTTCTCCAAAAATAGAAGTGAACTATCCTGATGTGTGCTTGGACTATCTTGAGGGGGTATATATTGATCAGCTAAAAATCTTCCTTGAACAGCCTCAGAGTTAGGGTCAGCCTTACCTGCCTCATCACTTAGATTTGTATCCACTTCCTCCATTGTGATTTCTAAAAAGAAGTTGATACAAATCTGTGCTTGAATCGGATGGAAGCAAAGCAGATGCTGGTATCCATTTCTTCCACTCATTACGCCTCCTCACCCTGTCTTCCTGTACTTCCAGAACAGTTGATGCTCTCAAGGAATCCAATATCAACTGGATGTTGGTTGTCAAATTCTTGACTCGAGGAAAGCTTGCTATTAAAGTAATTGGCACCCAGCCCTGAGAATCCATGTTTGACCTCAAAAAATCATCTTTTACCAAGTTAGCATCACTGAAATAGTAATCTATCTGGTTGACTATCAAAGTTGGCAGAGGAGGTTCCAGAGGGATAAAAACTGCAGGAGGTGGTGTATGAGTAAGGAACGGCCTAAAGGTCTCCACTGCCATTGTTGGTATATAGTAAAACTCAGGGAAACCCATGGGCCCTACAAAAGGTCTTCCGGGTTGGGGAGTAACAAATGCTCTTGTATTTGGTGGGGGAAGCCTCACAAAGCCCCTCAGATGACCTCTTCTCTGCGGCTGAAAGTTGACATCTCTAGCATTCGCATAAGGAAATTCTCTATGAGAAGGGTCAGGTGCTCCCGGTACCAGATTTGGATAGCCACTTGGTGGTAGCGGAAATACAGTAAAAGGTGGTGGAGGTGGTGGTGGAGGAGGAGGAGGATGTGTGAAGCCGCCTTGTGCAGGCCCACACCTTGTGTTATCACCGCCACCTCGCTTCATAGATCTTTGTCGAGCCGGCACTGTATGGTTTGAGGTATAATTAGAGTTTGCATTAGTAGTAGCTTGTTTGTGGGGTAAATGCGGAGTAATAGTTCCCTGAGAACTGGAGACCAATGAATCGATGACTGTTTTTGAAGCCGAATCAGCAGGCGATTTAGGCGAAGCCTTAGTGGACTCCGATAATGCAGGCCAAGAGACGGCACCCATCACAGGTCCGACCTCAACGACGCCGTTTGAGGGCTTGTTCCAAGCCAGCTTCTTCGGCCGAGCCGCATTGCCGCTGTTGCCATCGGAACCCTCACTAGCCGAGGCGTTCTCCAGAGGTGGCGACGTCGAGGCCGTTTTCGGAGAAGAAGAATCGGAAAACGGCGGTTGTTCCGGTTGAGAAGCCGTGGTCGATGCCGAAGACGAAGACTGATGAACGGCCGAGATCGATTCGGATTCACCTCGAACAACCTTTGCCCAGGGAGACGGTAGGTTCTTTCGTCGTAACTGGGGACTGTTACTCTCCCCGCCACCGCTGCCAGGAACCGTAGGACTAGACGGAGAATCGGCAGTGGCAGCCATTTCAAAATTCGGGCTTTCGAAGTTCAGAAAACAAGTGGCGGGCCTGGCTCAGAGCCAAATCCTGACCGACAGTTCACCGGTCACTGGTTCGAATCCCGTCCAAAGAAAAAAATCAGAAAACAAAATTGGAGAGAGCGATCGCTTCAGGAGAATTCATAGACTAGAGACGGATCGTGAAAAGCACGAGCTAATCCTTTCTTTTAACTTGTTTACTTCAAGGGATGGGTTGATATATATATATATAGCTTAGATTCTTTCTTTTAACTTTATTCTATCCTTTAGTTTATTATGATCTTTTCTTTTTAGGGATCTATCACCACTTATGCTTACTTCATCATCTTGCCTTCCTAGAGATCCATTAATATTTATCCTTATTTCGAGCATATTATGACAATTCTAGTACCACAAGAGATGAAACAAGAATATAAGTCTTTAATCATATCTTTTCCATTTTTTCCTCTACTTGAAATTCTTCAAAGATCCATCACTATCTTCAATCGAATTTTGTTTTTAATAACTTTTGGATGTATTACCATTAATGGGAGTATTTAACAAAAATAAGTAAATGGTTAGAAAAGTTAAACTACATAAAGAATTAGTAACAAGGGCAGCTAATGCATGTTTTGAAATTTTTGTTTGTTAACTTAAGGGGATGGGTTGTATATATATTATCATTTACCTTAGATTCTGTCCTTCAACTTTTATTATATCATTTAGTTTATATTCTCTCTTTATTTTTATTTTAGTTTTTGTTCTCTCTCATGGTGATGCTCTCACTCTTTCTTTTCTTTTTCTTTTGGATTGTGTTCTACTCTCATATCTTCTCTTTTTATTCAGTCTTGTGTTGCCCTCTTCACCTATGATTGTTTTATGATCTTTCATTTCTAGAGGTCCATCACCACTTACACTTGCTTCATCATCTTGCCTTCCTAGAGATCCATCACCATCTGCGTTTACTTCCTTTGAGCATATTATGACAATTCTAGAAGAATAATCTAAGTCTTGTAATCCTCCTATATTTTTCACTTTATACTCTATCTAAAATTCTTTTCCAATTTTTTTAATCAATTTTGTAAAATATTTTTGGTTGTAGATGTATTTTTGGTAGCCATAGTACCCAATTTTTGTTACAGATGTTGTTATGATTATTTTGATGATGATAAAAAGGGAAAATAGCATATTTCGTGAAATTGTATTTTGATGTGACAAAATATTTTGGAGTAAATATTTAAATGTTTTTCATGAGTTATGTGCTATGCAAAACGATGATATATAAAGTATAATATCAAATAATGATATTATAAAGAATTTTTTTAATATTTGTGAAATTTTTATTAGAAAGAAAATGTAACAAATATTGTGTTGATATTGTGTTGATTGTTTTAATATAAGAACAATAATGCATGAATATTTTTGTAGGCAAAATCGACCATAGAGATGCAACTCAGCAGTGCAATTACTGTGCAGCCCACAACGTTGGATCCACATGCGTGTGATCCATAAAATTACAGTCCAAGATTGCTAAGCCCGGAAGCCCAGCATGTTGAGCGACCCAGTTTGCAACCCAGGCCGGCGCTCAAGTTACTGTGTGAGACCCAGAAGCCCAACGCCATGCGCGACCCAGATCCGTGAGGCTTCACACACTACCTGTTTTGCTGTGCATTAAACCTAGCAATTGTTCTCGGTAACTTCCTTATATGTGGAAGTTTCTTCCTTTTTTAATGCTTGATCTTAAGAAAGTATATAATTTTTTTTAACAATATGATATGCATTAACAAATACTGTTGCTTTTCTTCTAGAAAGTATGACAAGTTTACTTGGATAATGGACAACGAAATATGATAAGATGTACCCAAACTAATGTTTGTTGTAAGTTCTGATCGTTTTCTTTAATGTCTTTGGTTTTCTATAAGAAGAAAAAGCAAGGGAGTCCACGTTGTTCCTTATAATATGTTTCTTCTTCTATCTTATTATTTGATTATTTTAGGGGTTTTTCAATTACAAACATAGATTTAAATTTAGGATAATCAGTTTGCAAGATTTTCCAAAAGAGTCTTTATCCATGGATGTCAACCCAAGGACAATGGACCATTTCTATGGGTTGTAGTGTATGCGCCTTTTGAAATTTTTGCTTGGTTACTTCAAGAGATTAGTTGTTATTTATATTCAGTTTATATTTCTTTTAGCTTTGTTTTATCCTTTAACTTTATTTTATCTTTCAGTTTTATTCTATTTTTTAGATTATATTATCCCTTGTTTTTGTTTTTATTTTTTTTCCCTTTCTCTCTCATGGTGGTGCTCACCTTTTTCCCCTTCTCTCTCTCTCTTTTTCTCGTACGGCACACTCTACTTTCTCATTTCTTCTCCTTTTCTTTTGTCTTGTTGTGCCATTTTTATTCATAGTTGTTTTTTTTTTTTCCTTTCTAAAGATCCATTGCCACCTATGCGTACTACATCATCTCGCCCTTCTCAGAGATCCATTATCATCTATGCTTGCTTCATTTGAGCATATTATGACAATTCTAGTAATATAACAAAAAAGGACAATTGAAGAAGGGAGTTACAAAGAAGCCAAAGGTTGAGGAGAGGGATTTGAGAAGCTACAAACTAAATGGGAGAAACCATGTCTCTTGATTAGGTAATTATTATTTCATGACGGAATTATTTTAAATTCACAAACTTTCTTATGTTTCAAAATAGTTTGTAAATGGAGCAGAAACAAATGAAACTGAAAAATTTTGTGTGCTCCATTTTTGTAGTAATAAGTTCTTGGATGTTGATTGAACACGTTAACAAATACTGTTTTGTTGAATACCACAAACCATTCTTGTTGCAAAGTTGAAGGTCAGAAAAATAGTAAAAAAGGGTAATTAAAAAGTGAAATTAACATACGATGCAAGGCAGAATTCTACCGAGTTGCTCGAGTTTCTTCATGAATCATGGTCATTTACTAGTAAAAACTTATATTAATCCACTCATACCAGAAAGGCACTATAATGCTTGTATGAGCAAGTAAATTCTGTATAAACATACAATGAACACCTGGTGAATATATCAAGGAATAAAGACATCATCTAAGTTCTTCCAATCTTCCTTGCAAAGGGTTGCCTTCCTCTACGTTGCTGCTCAGGTCTTAGTTTTCTCCGTTTCCACATCAATGACAGACCAAGCAGCTGTACAATGACAATGCCAACACAAGAAATAGGCATTAGCTAAGCATCACATTGCACGAACCCATTACTAAAAATTTAATTTCATGTTTGCATAAAACCTTGAACCATTACAAACTAGAGTTCAAACAATCGAGAGAGACTTACACAGTGCATCATGCCTTCGCTTCCGCATGTTGTTTCAGTTGAACAGATAGAAGTATTTGGCAGACCTCCCGGAACTTCATTTTTCACGTTAAGCAAAACAAGGCTCTCCGAGTATTTCTCCCAGTGAAATGCTTCTTCTGCGTAGCCGGCATCCTCTTCCTGAAATCCCAAGTGAGTTATCTGCTGGGTATTTGGCTCATACGAAAGAAGCTTCCCATGGACGTCTGTTACTAGAATTCCACCGTGTTTCCTGAAACCCACCACCCTCCGTAATCCTGGATTCATGTGAATTTCGAATAGCTGAGTCCAACTTTCTCCGACGCCGTACTGTTTCATGACCCATACGGAGGAAGAATGTTCGTCCCCTTGTTCATTATAAGGGACAAGGAGAAGCAATCCATTTAGCACGGCCACATTCATATTCAAATGCTTCTTTCCGATAAAGCAGTTGGGCACTGCAATCTCACGAAAAACTTCATCAGCCATGTCAAATGCCAATATCGCATTGCGAAAAGTGCCCTCGTCGGAGAAAGATTGTGCGACCCAGTGGCATTTCCCGTTCACAAAAACGGATAAGCAATGCTCTTCGATTAGATATGATGAAACAGGGGCTGCAATCTCTCTCCAGAAGCCAGAGTTAAGCGAATAGAGCTCGACTAATGGTGGAGCTTTGTTCTGTTGCCCTTCAAGATACACAAGCCTGACCAGCTTAAAATCGTTGGTCAAGTGTTCATAGCCAAAGCCATGGGATTCCTGGTAGATTTCGTGTGTCGAGAACCTGAAGTTAGGCTTTGGAAGGGTCAGAACACGACGAATGGAAGGGTTCCATAACAGATATTCTTCAGAGTAGGCATGTTCATGAAACATGCAGGTGAGGCCATTGCAGGAGCCCACTTTGCTAGGAGGAATGGAAAGAAGACAAGCTTTGAAAGGGCGGTCCAACTGGATGAAGTTTTCATTATTACCAAATGATGCATCATCAAATCGTAGACTGAAGTGCTGGAAAGTTCTTTTCATGTCGATACTGTAGTAAACAGTTTCTTCGTACCGAAAGAGAAGAATGTTGTTCTTGTCATTGTCATGGCTTGGAGCAAGAGCTCGGTTGGTGTGAGTGTTGATGAAAGTAGTGCCGGAGATTAGATGATTCCATTTTTTGGATACGCACCTGCACCTCATCAGTGACTTTACAGGGAGTCTTACGAGGATCTCGATCATCACGTCACGTGGAAGACGATCGAACATTTCTTGTCCTTCCTCTTCCACTTCGCCATTTGGGAGGCCATCTGTTACTTTGGCTACTTTATTAGTGAACATTCTAGGTTTGGAAATCAACCGGAGTCGTCGAAGTTGCAGCTTCAATCTGTGAACCAACATCTTTCGAACCTCCAAACTGGTAGCTTGAGCAAGGTGATGATGGTAGCCTCTGGTTTATGACTCGAGAGGTACAGACTCCAACCAAAGCTCTAAGCTCTCTTTCAGCACTCACATACCAAATGAAGTGGTAAGCATAGTCAATTTATATGTAATTAAGAATCATTCTAGAGAAACAGAAACTTAGAATGAGTCAAACTTGTCCTAAAAGTTATATATATATATGTTAACAACCGAAGCTTCCACCTTATTATCAACTAACCACTGGGGTCAAATTTAGAGCGTGGCAGATTATGTTAACCATTCCTCAAGAATATCAAAGACCGTGAGGGGGAAGGACTTGCACAGAATCTCGGGAAAAAGAAAGAAAAAACATATCCAATGTTGACTTGCATTTCCACGAGGACAACAATGATTTTTAAATTGATGATGTACCAGTGGGAGCAATGCAACCCTTTGACATCTAATGGCAATGAGAAGAAGCCGCCTTTGGGTGAAGTTCTAGAGAGGGAATGAGCCGCCGGAAGTGCAGAACGCGTGTTCTCGAGTTGAAAGTTAAACATACTTGGAAAAGGTCATTTTATCTACATTAGCCGACGAGAAAATGGCACCTCCCATTTAGGTCTAGATAATGATGTATCTCAACTCTAGCCTAATTAAGTGGAAACCTCTTAGTAGTAACACGTGTAATACAACAATTTTCAAAAGGATCAAACAATATTGCCAAAATGGATAAACTATTCTAAGTGACAAAAATGCCAGTTCAAGCCAAAGGAGTTCTTGCTATACAAACAACTAAAGAAGGAAACTCTTTAATTAAAGAAATTAAAAATTGAGATCAAACTAATAACATAGAGGAAACCTTAGCCCACAAATCTGCAAATGCTACCTTAACAATTACAATTTATTGATTACCCAAAACAAACAAGCAAAGTTTAACATCCACATCAACGCTACACATCTGCATGGAGAACAAACTTTAACAATTAAGAAATATCATGATTGTTACAATTTACTTTATGAAACAAGATAATATGTTTGTCAATATTATGATTTTCAAACATTGAAAGATAGTATAATGAAATTAACTGAGTAAATTAGTATGATGGACAATTTAATGAATAACACTGTGGTGAATATGGAAGAAGTTAAAGGAAATATTATGATTCAGCACTCACATATCGTCTGCTTGCAGCAACCATTGTTAATGGTGTGAGCAGATTATTTTGCAGATTTGCGTAGCGAATTAATTATTTAGGCTTAGGAACCTGATAAAGATAAGGAGCCCATCTGAATGGAGGGAAAGACTCGCTTCGTGGAACTTTTCGAACTTTTTTGATTTCCCATAAAACAAAAAGATTAGAGTTTTATTTATTGTAGCAATCACGGCCAAGTTTCTAGACAATAAGAACTTTAGAAATAATTTTATTGTTTATGCCTCCAAAATCACAAATAACCGGAAAGGCGTCTCCGAATTGAATGATAAAAGCTTTTGTATGTTGCCTAACCACTTATTGAGTCGGCTACATTTGTACTGTCGTTTTATCCACATAGGTAAACATACTTGGAAAAGCTCATGGCCACATAGTAGCCAAAGTGAAAATGACGCCTCCAATTTAGGTCTAGATGATGATGTGTCTCAACTCTAGCCTAATTAAGTGGAAACTTCTTAATAGCAACACATGTAATACAACAATTTTCAAAAAGATCAACCAATATCACCAAAATGCATAAACTATTTTGAGTGGCCGAAATGCTAGTTCAAATCAAAAGAGTTCTTTCTATACAAACAACTGAAGAAGGAAAATTTTTAATTAAAGTAATTAAAAAGCGAGATCAAACTAATAACACAGAGGGAACCTCTAGCCTACTAATCTGCAAATGCTACCTTAATAATTACAATTTGTCCTTTACCCAAAACCAAACAAGCAAAGTTTAACATCCACATCAACGCTACACAATTGCATGGAGAACAAACTTTAACAATTAGGAAATATCATGATTATTACAATTTTATTTATGAAACAAGATCATATGTTTGTCAAAATTAGGATTTTCAAACATTGAAAGATAGTATAATGAATTTAAATGACTAAATTAGTATGACAGACAATTTGATGAATAATACCATGGTAAATATGGAAGAAGTTAAAGGAAATATTATGATCGAACAAGTCTATCAAATAAGAAAATTTAGAAATTATAATCAGTGTGTTTTATTCTACCTATTGGTTTTCCGTTTCTCTTTTTCTTTTTCCTAGAGAAAAAAGAGTAAGGAGCTTTTGCAATAAAAGTGTTGAAGCTAAAGTAGGGCATTGATCAATCAAATGCATGTGTACATATATGAACCAATATATATATTGGTTCATGAGGTTTGAATTTTATATGTACCCATAATATGATCTCCTTGAAGATGCATGATAGTATATGAAACCATTTGTACTACGAACAACAAGATTTGAGTAATATTTAAATTTAATTTTGCATACAGTCTCAAGAAACTGCCTTATTATTATGTCAATTATAACATACAATTTTTTTTTGTACAACTAACACTTGCTTAAGTGCTAAAACAGTTAAGAAAAACTTACACAATGTATCCAGCCTTTTCTTCCAAATTTTCTTCTACTTCGAGACCCTATTTTCCACGTTTAGCAAAAACATGGTCTCCATGCATTTTTCCCAATGATAATCTTCACCCTTAACGTGAAAATAGCCATCTTCAGTTGAATGTTGACGAAGTCTCAGGTGCGTTACTTGTTGGGTATTTGGGTCATATGAAAGGAGATCCCCTTCCCTCATATAGAACTTGGCCCATTTTCCTTAAACCTACCATTGTCCAAAATTCTTCATTCATATGAATGTCGAACAATTTAGTCCAAGATTCTTAGACACCATACACTTTTATGATCCATATGGATAAAGAATGCTGCTCCTCTAGTGGACGATAGAAAGTAAGAAAGTAGTCCCTGCCGTAAATGAAGAGTCACAAAATTGCAACAACTGATCCCAACAATGCAAGTAGGCAATGGAATCTCACAAAAAACTTCATCAACCTTGTCAAATGCCATGATTCCATTACGAAATGTGTCTTGATTGGATGCAATCCAGTGGCATGCCCCATTGACGAAAACATATAATTTTCTACTCATTAAGCTATAGACATATGGTGAAACGGGGCAGTAATGTGTCTCCAACAGCTAGATTTAAGTGTATAGATCTTAACCTATAGCGTTGGCAGAATTGAAGAGCCCCACTTCTCTGGAAGATAGACAAGTCTGACAAACTTAATGTTGCCACTAGAGGGGCTGTAGCCTAATCCAAAGAAGCCAATGCTGTGTTTTGATTTCGTTAAGTTAGGCTCTGGAAGCCTTAGAGCTTTACGAATGGAGGGGTTCCAAAACTCAAAGTTCCATAGCTCATAGACATTGCTAAAGGAAGCGGTGTAGAGTAGCCCATTACATGAGCCCTTTACATATCGACGAGGATGACAAATAGGGATATATCTTGGGATATTCAAGTCGATGAAATTGTCATCAACTGAGGAAATGGTCTCTCTCCTTTTCATGATTGTAAAAACTTATTCCGTACCCAGAGATAACAAGGCTACTTGTTAATAGTTAAAAATGCCAAATCAGCACCCAACATATTAATCATGTGAACATGAAGTACCACATCAGCCCTAACCATCGTGGAATGAAAATCTTGCTAGAATCTATTTACATTGCGACCACAGATTCTCTAGATTTGATTTGATTTGGTTTTATAGATTATTTTCAATTGTCATTATTTTCATCCATATATAGATGCATGAATCTATCTCTATAATCATTGGAAAAATAGATTCAACAAATGTAAGGTTCCAATCTCCTTTTCTTTTTCCTTTTTGGTGAACCTAAAATGTTCCAACCACCAATCCTTCCTTTCTTTCATGATATCAGAGCCATTGGCTAACACTTTTGTTGCCAAATCTTGATGTCTTCTCTTACCTTTTCTATTATGTCCCAATTTGAGTCTTACCTCTCTTTCTACCTAACATGTTTCTTCTTTTCATGTTTATGTTTTTTTTTTATAGTATTCTAGTAATTTTTTATGGTGGTTTTTCTTGATCTCTTCAATCAATTTCTAAACTTAAATTTATTTTCTTTTCATAAATTTTATGACCTTGTTTCGAAGGTTTATCTTTCCTTTCAGTGAGTATAATATCTCTTAATCTTACTATTTCTTGTTCTTTACTTTACCAATGCTCATTCTAACCTTTTAAACTCTAGCTATTATTTGCTTTTCCTTCTATGCCAATGTTCTTTTTAACAAAATCTTCTATTTTTATTTAGATCTCTCCAATTCCTCTTTTCTTCCTCTTTTCTTCCTCTATTCTCCCCCATTTGAGAAATTCAGGGGTTGATTCTTAAGAAATATTTTTTCATTCCTTCTTAGTTTAGCCTAATCTATTTGGATTCTTATCTTTCTTTGTTGAATATATTCCACGCTATTGCCTTCTTATTTTTGCATGATGCCGATGTTGTCTTCTTCTGCAACATTGATGGTCTTTTTGTTTACCTTTTCTTTCAATCCAATAGAGTATACAATTCTTTTAATCATTAGAAATTTCATATGCTCTCCTCCATTAGCACCTTTATCTCTCCTAACGCTTGTTAATATCTTCACCAAGGGATTGTCTTTTGCTCGCTTCTAGCTTCTTTGATCCAAGTTTATGGTTCATTTTGCCCTTTTAGCTTGTGGGGATATGTTAACAGTTAAAAATAACACATCAGCACCTAACACATCAATCATGTCAACATGAAATGGCATGTTAGCCTTAACTATTATGGAATGAAAATCTCGCTAGAATCTATCTACATTGCGACAGAAAAATTCTCTAGATTTGATTTGATTTAGTTTTATATATTATTTTCAATTTTAATTCTTTTTGTCTATATATAGATGCATGAATCTATCTCTGTAATCATTGGAAAAATTGATTCAACAAATGTAGGGTTACAATTTCCTTCTCTTTCTCTTTTCTGATGAACCTAAAATGTTCTAGCCATCAATCCTCCCCTTCTTTCACTACTCATACTTTTGTCATGGCTTCGAGAAACAACCTAGTTGGTGTGAATGGTGATGAAAGTATCGCCAAAGCTTAGAGAATACTAGCTTTTGTAGGTGCACCAAAACCTCACCAGTGACTTCACAAAAAGCCTTAGGAGGATTTCAACCAACACTTCATGTGGAAGATGATCCCACATTCTTCCTATTGCTTCCTTCTCCATTTGCTTGAGAATTTTATTTTGGATGTCATCAATTTCTTTTGCTTCTTTCTTTGAAAACATAATGGTTTTGGAAATTTAGAGCATGTTTGTGTAAGCCTATGAGGCAGTATCTTTGGAACTTGTGCAATTGGTAGTTTAAGTAAGATGATGATGGTAACTAGTCTTTTATCTTTCAAAACAGTTTGTACATATTCAAATACTCAAGTCATTGTCTTTTGAACACTTGCACCATAAGATTTGTCTCTGAACTCAAAACGAACCTATATTTTAGCACTTCTATATAGATTATCATCTTGTAGCTCTACCTAATGAGATGCCTGATGATTATGATTCAAACCTCTTTGATTCACTCTCTCCTTGGACTAATTTCTTTGAAAGAAAGCAAATCCATGGTTTTCCTTTTCTTTTACTAAAACCATAAATGTTTTTGAAGCAAGAAATTAACGAGAATCAAAGCAAAAAATCAATACACCACATTCTTCAAACTAGACCATTGATTCAAGAGTTGAACATGAGATGTAGTCAAAATGAGATTAAATGCAAGATACATAAGAAGTTTCCTCATGAAACGAGTTCATAGTCATGGGCTAAGGAATCCATACCTGAAAATACTTCAAAACAATAGAAACCTTTTTCAATCTATCACCATTTTCCTAGTCATTGCCTAACACCTGTACAAAAGGTGTGAGAAGTTGAAAGACAGAGTAATGGAAAGCCAAGCCATAGATGGGATATAAATAGGAGAGAAAGGATAATGGGAAAAGAGTCTTTGGTTATTTGATATTTTAGAGTGTTCTCCTAGGTCTAATGTCTCTATATGATATTGATATTGGTGATAACCTCTAATAGAAGCTGAATTATTTAGCTTACCTCTAATAAATAAAATCAAGAAATAAATAAACTCCTATAAGTCAAACTAAAATCAAGAATTGTGTAAAGTAGAGGTAAGCTATTGCGCCATTCTTTTTTATTTAGTTTTCTTTTTCCTCTCTTGGTCTTGGCAGCACACCTTTTCTCTCTTCCCTCCTCTTGTGCAGCACTCCTCACAAATCACTTTTTCTCCTCTTTTTATTGTCTTGTGTGGGGGGCCTTACTTTTCTTTCTCTTCTACTTTGTCCTTTTGTGCCCCTTTTGTTTGTGTTGTTGCATTTTTCTATTCCGGTAGCTTTTCTTTTTTCCTTTTTCTTTTCCTACATGTTGCCTTTCCTTTTTGGCTTTGTCATTTGTTTTACGTGCTTGTAGTATTTTTTCTTTTTCTTTTTCCACGTTCTCTTGAGATTTCCTATATAAACTATAAAATTTTAAATAAATATAAAAAAATTAAAATGTTGTCTAACAAAAATGTATTTTTTGTTCCCTAAAATAGTTAAAATAACTTTATTAAGATAAAGTTATCACTTTTGCAATGGATGGTTCTTTTCCAATTTAGATTTCTTACATTTATTTAGTTTATGATATGACACAAATCTCATTATTTTATAATTAATCTATTGTTTCAAAAGAAAACAAAATTATGCAATCAACTTGAACATCATTTTGTCCCATCAAATTATTTATGTTAAATGGAAGCCAAGATTTCATTATTTATTATGAGAGCCAATTACTTTAAGAAAGAGATTAGTCAAAGTTTTACTTTATCAAACATCAACTCATTTTGTCCCATCACTCTAGTTAGCGTAGGCTCTAGGTAGATCTATTCTTGTGTAGCAAGATGGAGAGAGAGAGAGAGTTGTAAAGCTTTTTAGTAAAATGTTATTTCAGTATTTACCATTATGTATTCCTTAACATTACTACATTATATTTATATTGATATAATCCATGGTTCGTTAACTTGTATGTGCAAATAAAATAATCATGATAAACTTATATTCATAATAGATAATTACAATAATTAGTTGATTATCTTATAATGATGAAAAGAAAAGTAAAATGTCTATTCTTAAAGTTAAAGAATATGCTTTTTATTGGTAGAAGAATACAAAGAAAAAAAGAGACCAAGATGATAAGGGGAATGTTTGATTATGGGAAAAATTGAAAAAATTGCTTAAAAAGATATTCTTGCCCATTAAACATGAATACAAACTCTACCTCAAGTTGTATACTCTGAAGCAAGATGACAAGAGTGTAAAGGAGTACAATAGATAGTCTGAAAAACTCATGATAAGTTGTGAATTGTTAGAGCATAAGGAGCACACCATAGCACAATTTCTTAGGGGCTTGAAATTTAAGATAATGAAAATATTAAAATTGCAATCCTATTGTCCTTTTGATTACATTTGCAAGCTAGTTATCAAAGTAAAGAAGCAAAGGAAGATCATGAAGAGCATTGGTTCAAAGTTTTACACCAAACCCAAGATCACTAACAAATAAAGAGGTAAGAAAAAAGTAGGAGAAAGTTTGAAAGAGAATTCCAATATTGCAAAGCAAGATCTAAAGGAAAGAAAATGCTTCAAATGCCAAGGATATGATCACTTTTAACCTAATTGTCCAAACAAGAGAGTGATGACCACAAAAGAAAATAAGGAGATTGATGAAGCCTACTATAAAAGGGAGTTTGTTGATATGAACCTCATGAGGAGAATGAGATCATTGAATAAGCAAATTAAGGAAGTAGGTATATTCTTTACTAAGCCTTGTATGCCATAGTTAATCCACCTAATAAGCAAAGAGAAAATATTTTCCAAACTCACTACATAGTCGATGGGAAGGTGTATTATGTTATTATTGATAGTGGGAGTTATACTAATATGGCTTTTACAAATCTTGTAGAGAAGTTGAACTTGTGTACGTCAACTCATCTATGTTCTTATAAACTACAATGGTTAAGCTAAGGGGATCATATTCAAATTTCAAGGCAAGTCATAATTACTTTTTCCATTAGCAAAAAATATGTTGATAAAATTATTTGTGATGTTATGCTATGGATTTTTGGAATTTATTGGTAGGAAGACTATGTTAATATGATAGGGGTGCTAAAAATGATAAAAAAAAAACACTTATTCCTTCAAGATTGATGAGAAACTTATTCCTTTAGTTGCATTTACCCCTTCCCCTTTCAACACAAAATACACTAACACCATTGGGTTTAGGAGACAAGAAAGAGAATTTATTCCTAAAAGAAAACAAAGTGGAAAAGGTCATCCAAAAACATAAATCCATATTTGTAGTACTTATAGTTAAAAGGAAAGAAATGAGGGGGTTGAGTGAACGTTATCCTCTATCCAAACATTCCTAGTTAAGTTTGATGATGTAATACCCCATCAACCTTCCATTGAGTTGACCACCACTTAGAGGGATAAAGCATCATATAGACCTACTTCTAAGGGAAACCTAACCTAATAAGGTAGCTTATAGATGTAATCTTGAGAAGGCTAGGGGGAAAATTTCTACTATGAGTTCTTCCACCCCTTGTGATGCACCAAATACCTTATAAATAAGGTGTTATGATGGTAGACTATTGAGCATGTAACAAGGCCTTTAAACATGGAATTGTCCTATGCCCTTTGGCCTTTGCTTCGTTGATTGCTACCTATGATGTTGAATTTAAAAAATCAAGGGAATTTTAGACAAGGTAAATGGAACTCCCTAACAAAAACAAGCAAGCAATTTCAAGTATGTGTTTTATATACAAGTCTAAGCCTATTTAAACTATTTGGAAAATTCTTTTCTTAACTTCCCTAACAAAAACTACCTATGTTCCTTTATTCACACCAGTTGCAACCAACCACCATTGCCTTAGGCAATTTTGGAAGAAAGTATTCATTATGTAGAAGCTTTGGATGTTCTTTATTGCATTCCTAAGTATCTCTCCATTGCCATGTCTACTTCCTTGGTTAGTTAGCTTAGTTGGCCAAGTCACCTACTTAGCTGGTAGATGATGGTAGCACTCTTTCCCCATTAGAGGGACCTTGACTACAAGGTCCATATTTGGAAATTGTTCTTGAATTTGTTTACCAAATTCTCATGTAGCATTAACTGGAGACATGCACCGCAAGTGTACTAAAATCTTTCAATTACAACCTTTAAATTTCTAATTTAGTATTGCTTGAGGCATAGGTGACATGATACTTATATTGGAAGACATTGGAAGAACATATTGTGTAATGACTCCTTTGATAAATTTCTTAAGTGCTTAGAATGAAAAAAAGAGAGGATGTATTTAGGTTATGTTAGTAGTTGTAGCTCATATGCCAAAGCTCCAATATTCTTGGTGGCTTTATAAGGTCTGAAATATTATGGTGATTACTTAGAGGCCTTACAAATAGCTAGAGATGACCGCCCATATAGTTTAAGTTTTAGATACACTTGGTCATCCACCTAGAATTGCATGTCCTTATGCTTTCTATTACAAAACTTTTTCATCTTCATTTATGCCCTTTATAGTTGAAACTTCAATTCTTCTATAATCTAATCCATTTCTTTTAGAGTAGAGTCAATGGCCTCCATATGAGAAGTTCAAGGTATGTGATAACTCTATTTTTATAGAGTTATTTTACCTATTTTTAGGCAATAAATAATATAATGCTTATGAAAAACTATTTTAATTCCTCTTTATTTTTTTGAATTTGCCTTGTTTTTGTAGCATAAGGAAGCATGGAGAACCTGATGCCTATTATATGGCAAAATATGATCTAAATATCAAGATCAAGAAAATCAAGATGGCTTTGGACTTTAGATTTTTCATTGTTATTGGGTTTTCTAAATAATAGAAAATCTAGTCATGTTAGGAGTTCAAAGTCCAATCAATATAAGAGTTCAAAACCTAATTGTCTTGGGTATTCAAAACCCACTTATACTAGGATAGGAGATAGGTCTAAACCTAAATCCTATTTAAGAGAAGAGAAGAGGCAAAAGGAAAAGAAGGAGGAAATTGAGCACAACTCAAGAGAGAGGCTCAAAATTTGAGGTTTTCTTGAAGAGTAAACAAAAAAGGTGACAGACTTCTTGTTCTTGGATTCAAGATGCATTCTTTATTTCTTATTATTGTTCTTCCTTATTATTTCTTTATGCTTTAGTTTACTTTTATTAGAGCTACGATGTAACCTAATTATGATGGTATGACTCTTATGATTGTTATGTTTTGCAAGATATTTTGTTTATGTGAAGTTGCATGTACTATGTTTAATACTTTTAAGTGATTGCCTACCACTTGAATGATCTGATTTGCATATTTGAGACCGACAAGAGATGATATGTAATTGCTTCTTGTAATGTGTAACCATAAATTAAATATGGATAGACATATACCATATTATTTGTATGGCTTTTGGTGTAAACTGAGAATGTTCATAGATCCTAATGCATTTAGTTTATTTCAATTCACATATAAAAATATAATGAATTAATGAACTAAGTAGGTTTGCTATACCTAGACATAAGATAATAAATAAATTAGGGAGTTCTGCCATTATATAGATATTATCCCTCTTGCAAGCATAAATAATCAATATTTATACCTAGTAGTTATGGTGAAATTATATGCTCTAACATATTTCTTGTATTTAGTTTTCTTAAATTTAGTTAGTTAATCTATTATTAATCATTTGAATTTGTTAGATAAATTCTAGGAGTTATTCACCATTAGTAATTAGTTGGTCTAGTAATCACCAATCTTTGTGGGACAATATCTTTCTCATCATTATATTACTTATTCGACATGTTCATTTGCATTTAAATTTTACCGAACAGTATGTAATCAATCAAAATGGGTTGAAGATGCCTATAGATGGCTTAATAAGGAGTAGTTCTTGTAATAGTGCAAATGTTGGTGATGTAATCATATTCTACCCAAGATAGCCAATTAACCCATTTAGTTAGTTCATCACCTGCAAACCAATGAAGACCCATCTCCACGGAACAATTTACTACTTCTATTTGACCATTAGTTTGGTGGTGGTAGGAAGTGGAGAAATTGAATTGAGTGCCTTGCATCCTAAATAGTTCTTTCCAAAATAATCATATGAATGTTGGTTTTATATCACAAGCTATGAACTTGGGTAGGCCATGCAACTTCCAAATATGACAAAAAAAAGAGTCTAGCAACCATGTTTACTTTGTATAGGTGCTTTAAGGCCATAAAATGTCCAAATTTGCTCAACTAGTCAACAACCACCATGATTATAATTTTTCTGTTGAATGAAAGTAAGCCTTGAATAAAATCCATCAAAACATTTTTCCAAATATGATCTTGAATTTTGAATGGCTATAACAAACCTAAAGGATCCATGTTTTCCCATTTTTGACATTGGAAAATTTGGCACGAATGAGCTATGTTAATCACATCCTAAAAGGAACCTTTTAATGGAATGTAAAATGGACCTTTTATAAGATTTTTAACATTCCCTCATGATACCCATTATGACGCTAAAAAAAAAGAAAGAAAAATGATGGGAATGAGCTTAGAAGTTCTAGACAAATGAATCTATCCCTTAAAAAATATGATCCATCATGAAAGTCCTAAGGAGAATAGCTTTGCTAGATTGTATGCATTATAAAAGCTCTTTAAGTTTTAGGTCATCTTGCATTTCTTCCCTTATAAAGTCAAACTAATAAGGAAGAGGAGATGGGATAGCATAACTTACCCCATCATTTGAAACAACCTTATTTGGTTCTAACCCATTATCCTAACTAAGATAATTTTTGTTGGTCTTGTATTGTCACTTAGGTCATTAGATCCTATCCCCAAAGGGAACTCTAAAAAGCTAACTTCCAATTTAACAAGGCTTGTTAGGCCTGCCAATTTTCTCATTAAGCTTCAACCTAAATGACATCATCTAGTCTTAAACTATGTCATCAACAAAGTTTCATTATATTAGAGATTGAAATTGATTATGAATTCACAGTTCAATGCATTAAAAGGCTCTTTTTGTTCCTTGAAATTTAGAATATGAACCCCAATATAATCAAACTTCGTAAGTGGTTTGGCTAACTTTGGTCATTTGATTATAAGGCTACACATCTTGACTACATTGGGATCATTACCAAGGAATTGTTAGAAAATAGTATGGAAGGATCAGTTAAGCCTAGAACATTATAAACTTCCTTAAGGTTATCAATTTTTGGAACTTTTAAGTTTTATTTTATTGTTTTCATTGTAAGGTTTTCTTAAGAATTTTTTAATGTTTTATTTTGAGTTTATTTCCATTCGAAGTCTAGGATGAAGAATTGTAAGGCTAAGTTCAATGCCTTAACCCTATGTAATTTTTTACATAGGCTTTGAATCTTTGCTTAACCTATGCTATTAATATTAGTGACAAGGGTCTAACCCCTTTTTTCTAAAAATAAATAAATAAAAACAATAAATGACATTGGCTTCTTGGAACTTAGAATTGATGTCATTTAATAGTGTCTTGTTCAACCTCTCTTTTGGTTTAGTTTTGTAAACACCATGTCTTGAAAGGACATCAACTACGATGTTAAGTCTTTTTAGTAGATATTCTATAATAGAATCATACCCTAATAATTTTGAAGGCCATTGATCTTAAGTAAGTGTTGAGAATCATTCCTCCTATAAAAGTCTTAAGCTTTGATGATCAATTTTTACAACAAATTTCTGGCCACTTAAATAGTGCCACCAACATTGCACTAATAAAACCAACGCTAATATATTACTCCTTTTGCATAAAAGATGGTGGGTATATCCTTTTGCATCAAGACTTCATCGACAACAATCCTTAATGCATTACAAACTGCCATAAACGTTTGGTCAAAGTTACGAATAGCTAAGGTTGGGGACTGGATGATAGCTTCTTTCAAATTGGAAATGACCCACTTTAACTAAGTTGTCCATGCACAACTCCATTGTTTTTAACATGTTAGACAAAGGTATAACAATTTTGCTAAAATCTCAAATAAAATAGTGATAACAACCTACCAACCTTAAAAACATACTTAATTCTTTTACCAAATGAGGCTTTTACCATCCCAAAGTCGCCCCTACTTTCTCTTGGTCCACTATTACCCTTTTTGCAGAAATGATGTGTCTTGAAAAGCATATTTCACCTTGAGCAACATCACACTTAGCTCCTTTGATGAATAACTTATGTTTTTAAAGCAACAAGAATACTTTTCTTAAATGAGTCATATGTTCATCCTAACTACAACTACAAATTGGGATACCATAAAAAAACTAGGTCAAAATGTTTTTAGTTTATGGATCTAAGTTGGATTAAGCACTTCTGTGTTTAGCTCAAGTTAAGGTGATTTATCATTGTTAATAACTGATGCAACCTATTCTTCCACCTAAGAATTAAATAATAGTAGATTGGATTTCTTTTTCTTTATTTCCTTTTCCATTTCCCCACAATCAATTACTTGATGGTTCGAACTTGGTCCTCCTCGCAACACTACATTTTTGCTTTGTGTAGTAAACTCCATTTTTTAATTTCTCAAAATCCCACAAGATGGGATTAAGAGTTCAAAGTTAGTTAGTACTAAGGACAACATCCATTCCCTATAAAGGAAAGAGATATAGATCCAACTAGAGATTCTTTGTTAGCCACCTTCACATAAAAATTCCTACCTTCTTGCACCTTCAATCCTAAATGTATGTAAATCATTCACAAAATTATGAGAACTACCAATACTTAAAATTTTAGCTTAAAGCCACCTAAATTTCCCAAGATCTGCATGGCCTATGATGTGTCATAGCCTTTAATTGTATTTCAAGAGATCCTAGATTCTTCTACCTTAGTTCTTTGTTTAGGTTTATCATTGGTGGTTACCTTTTCAACATTTGTTATCCGTAAGCCTTTAAATAGAAATACTCATTTACAACAATGTCTTGGAACAAAACATTCAACGTAGTGAAAATAAAGGCCCTTGGCTTCGAGTTTGCACTTTTACAAGAGTCATTTAATGGACATGAAGATTCTAGTTATTTCTTGAGCTTGGTGGGATTCTAGATCTTTTAACCATTGCTCCAAATTTGGCTAGGGTATGGTTAGATTCATATAGTCGGGCAAGTTCTACTACACTAGACAAAGAAGTAGGCTAGTAAGTTTAGACATCCAATTATAACCCATCCTTAACTCCAGATGTGAAGCAAGAAACCTGTTGTTCCACAAAAAGTCTCCTTGAGTGGAGGAGTAATTTTGTGAAATTATTGTAAAAGTCCTCAACAAACCTAATGTTTTTAAGACAAACTAGTTCCTTAAAATGAGACTAGAAAAGCTTGGCTTTAAAATGCTCACCCAAGTCCTTAGAGAAAATCATCCATGAAATGTCTAGTTTGGTAAATTCCTCATACATCAAATGGTAACAAACTTGGGTGTTTTTGTCCAAATGCTAAGTTACTAGTCTTATTTGTACTTTGTCACCAATCTTATAATAGTTGAAGTATTGTTTAGCCAGCCTCACCTAATCATTTAGGCCTTCATTTTTGTCAAAATGAGGGAAATTCATCATGTTCCTTGGTTGGCATCTTCTTTCAGTTTCATATCTAGAATTAGTTTTGTGCCTTCTACTTGAGAGGGTGTACCATCATCAGCATTCCAAGGCCCACAATTTTTGTTAGATTAGAGTTCAATGTAGCTAAAAGATGTTGGATGCTTTGCAAAATGGCTTTAAACTTGCAATTATCTTTGGTTTCTTTGTAAGCTAGGTTGGCCTCCAATTTTCCAAGATGAGCTTTAGTTGTCTTAGAATGGATAAGCTTTGGTACCAAATTGTTACAATGCTAGATTGTTAAGCATGTAACAAGGCCTTTAATTGTGAAATCATCCTATATCCTTTGACCTTTGCTTTGCCAATTGACACTTATGTTGTTGAATTCAAAAAATCAAGGGAATTTCATATTAGAGTATGGGATTCACCACGAGGAATGTGAATACAAGCAAGTAAATTCAATTTTTACTTCTAAAAGTCTAAGCCTATATAAACTACTTAGCAAATTCTTTTCTTAACTTCTTTAATGAAAATGACCCTTATTCCCTTTGTACCAGCTACTACTAATTTCCATTGCCCTTGGTAATGCTGGAACAAAATAATTATTACATAGAAGCTCTAGAATAGTCTTTGTTGCATTCTTGAATATCTTTCCATTACCATGTTTACCCTTTTGGCTAACTAGCTCAACCAACCAAGTCACTTGCCTTGGAAGATGATTGTAACATAAGGCATCTATAATAACATTTTTCGACAATCCATTGGATAATGACTAGGAAAGAATGGAAGAGGAATTTGATGGTAAGGACGAGGGATGCATAGCCAAATCCATCTATAGTAAGCTCCTAGTAATTAGTTGGTCTTTCTATTCTAAGCTTGGTTTCCTTGATGAACAAAGTGAAAATATCTTTCAAATTAAGTGTATCATTGAAGGAAATTTTAGTTTTATGATCATTGATAGTGGGAGTTATGCCAATGTAGCTTCCACCATACTTATTGATATGTTGAACTTACCTAACTTTACACATCCTCAACCATACAAGATGCAATGACTAAGTTAAGGGAGCAAGGTACATGGCAAGTTTTATTCTATCTTTCCATTAGAGAAAATTATGTTAATGACATACTTTGTCATATTATTCCTATGGAAGCTTGTACTTCTTACTTGCAAGACCTTAGTAATATTATAGGTGTGTGAAGCATTCATGCCCTCAGCATATCACTCTTACACCCTATTAGCCCATCCTAAATATATAGATCCATAACTAAAAAAGGGAAAGCCAAAGAAAGCCGATTTTCATGGATTTATTAAATCATGTTTTGTGATCTATTGGTGAAACAATTACATTCATTATTTTCATCTAGCACTACCTTAAGTAATTTTTGAGTTAATCCATATAGATATAGGGGGTCTTTACAAGGTTGCAACACGTTCAAGTGCAAAATATTGTCTTATGAATGTCAATGATTTTTCATAAGGGACATGGTCATTCCTTAGGAGGAACAAAACTAAGACTTTGGCCAATTTCAAAATCTTTTTTGCCATGGTTTGAATGTAGTTTGAAACCAAAATTAGTCATGTTTGAATCAATAACATGCAAGATTTTTTTGTTATGAGTGAACTCATTTTTAAGTCTTATGACATTGTCTATGAGAGTTTGTGTCAATATACACCCAAATAGAATTGAGTTGTAGAGAGAAAAAATCATCATCTTTTCAATGTTGCAGGTGCCTCAAAGTTTCAAATGCATCTTTTTTTTTTTTTTTTGTTTTACATCTACCATTAGGTTTTGGGGGAGTGTGTCCTCACCACTTACTTGATTAATTGGATAGCCACTCAAGTTCTCAAAAACAAGACCTTTTTTTAGATTTTCTTTGGCAAGTCATCATTTTTAGATCACTTGAGAGTTTCTAGGTGCTTACGCTATGTCATAGACCTCACATAGCATGACAAGTTTAGGCATAGGACTATTTCATATGTCTTCTTGGGATATCCTTTCACTTAGAAGGGATATTGCCTATTTGACATCAAAAGAGATTGATTCATCATTAGTTATGATGTTATTTTTCATGAGATTACCTTTCCTTTTACATTGGTTACACCTACTTAGGCTCAACATTTATCCACCCTTCATACCACTACTCATACTCATGTAGATGATAACTTGCATACATCATGATTTTTGCATGACATTGGGATGGGATGTTAGGTTCTGATTCATTACCTTTTGTTTTCATCTTGCTCTAATGTCATGACTGGTCGGATGATGTGGAATGAGTTTGAATAGTCGAGGGCCATGACCATACAAATAACACAAGTTGCATGGAATGGCCAAGACCAAAGTTTGGGTAAGGGGTTAAGGCATGAAGGTGTGAAATAGTATCTAGTACATTAAAGATGTAGGGAATAGAACTAATGCAACCTAATATTGAAGTGCAAGAGGAATGCACATGGACATGATAAGCCATGGTGCACACTCAAGTGGATAGCTTAAGACATTATGGCTTGCAAGGGCAAGAATGCTAGGTGGCAAGGAACAAGTAGTATGGGCACATGCACATGCACAAGTTGAAAGGCCAGCATTAAGAGAACAACCATATTAAAGTTCCTATGTGCCAGGAGTAAATATTGTAGCCTATGGGATTTAAATAAAGCCTTTAAGGAAATAACATGTGGCACATAGAGGTGCCATTTAAGAAATCAATGTGGGTTTATGTGATCGACTTAGGAATAGACTAAGGGCTTTTAATGGCACTAGCCATTAAGACCCCCAATGATCACCTCAAGAAGAGAGTTAACCATTAGGTAGAGAGAGGAAAGTTGATGTATTTGAGAGGCCTTTTGAAAGGATAATGGTTGGCTTCAAGTTAGTCTTTAAAGAGACCATTCATGAAATGGCTCATCAATGCCAAGGGAAAACACATGAGAAAGAATGAGAAAGAGAGAGAGAGAAAGAGAGAGGGAGAGAGAGATATTGAGCATGGATTAATGAGTGGTTGGGTGGCCAGTGTAAAGCTTAGGTTTGCTTATAAATCCCCTTTGGAAAGTTCTTTTATAGTGAGGGAAGGTTTGAGGATTGGGGGTAAATTTGTATCTAGGAGTTGAATGCCTCTCTTTTATATAAACCTTTCATTGTAAATCTTCCATAATAATGAAAGAAGAACGATTCTATTTCCAAATCTATTTCAATGTAAGTAGGGAAGACTGGCCTAGACTTATGGAAGGTTTAAGTGTTGCATAGTCTTGGTAATCTAGTAGGTTGTGACACTAGTAAGGGTTTTGATCCATTACATGTGGCTCTATTATCATCCCCTTTAGACTCCCTTATTGATCTAGCTACTACCATCATTCCTTGTCAACCACCTCCACCTACACCATGTCAATCCATTCAATCAACTAAACCTTTTATTTGGACAAAAAATTTATGTCTCCTTTGTCCAAAACACCCACACAACTCATTATGTCTCCTATGCTTTATCCTATCATAGACTTTCCTTTCACCTATCAGGAGGTTGTCCATGATCCTAGGTGGCGTGTAGCCATTTTTTAGGAGATTAAGGCATTAGAGTCAAATTATGGATAGGATCTACGATCTAATTCCTTTGCCTATAAGTTAGTAACCCATTGGCGACAAATGGTTGCATAAGATAACATTGATGGGAATGTGAAACATTACAAAGTGCAATTGTTGGTAAAGAGATATAGTTAGTGAATGGGCATTGAAGGGATACTAGGAGACCTTTGCTCTAGGTGGAAAAATGTGAATATGTAACTTGTATCTATTCTTGCCACTAGAAATGGTTGGAAACTACACTAGCATTATTTTTTTACAAGGTGATCTTGATACCAAAGTCTATATGAGAGTTCTTGAAGGAATTTGACAAAAGGGGGAACAAGATGTGCATATTATGGAAATTACTTTATAGATTGTAACAAGCATCAAAGTAGTAGTATTAAAAGTTCATAGAAGTCTTGAACAACAATGCTTTTCATTATTCTTATCATGATTATTCCTCAAATATCAAGAAAGTGGGTATTGATTTACTTATTATTCTTCTTTATGTTGATGATATGATTATCATAGGTGGAGATGATGTCTTTTTTTTTTAAATAATTATTTTCTTATAATTGAATATAGATAGATGCCTTAGTCATTTATATTGATGATGTCTTAATATTAAAGTTAGAAGTATTATTTTCATTTCAAGTATCACATGAAGAACCTAAGGATAGGAAAGCACTTTCTTAGCATTGAATTTACATAGTCTACACTTGGGATCCTGGTCAATCGAAGAAATGATGTATTGGATATTATATCAGAATGTGGATGAGTTGGATGCAAGCCTATGAGCTATCATGTATGATGCCTTGTGACTCAAAGAAGAAAACACATGTTAAGCTAAAAAAAGTCTAGCATAATGTCGATGCTAACATGTTTTACAAGTACTCCAATTGAGTGGATGCCATGACAAAAAATGATTTTATCACGGATTTCAATTTTGTGTTTGATGAGGATGTTTAAGTGGCATGTGTAAAGTCATCCATAACAGTAATGTAGTATTTAACACCAAAATAAGAAAGGGTTCTTTAGATATATACATGAGTCAACTCAAAATAGGTCATAGTAGTCCTAGTACTAGAAGGAAGAAAAAGATAGTGTATGCTTAGCAAGTGAGCAAATGGTACATGCTTGAATTTTATCTAATGAGACTTTGTTAAACCAAAAGCAAAATGCATAAATTTAAAAGATGGATGCCTCAATTATTAGTACAAACTATTACAAGCAATAGAAGGAAGAGATAATTTACAATAAATGTTCATCTTCCCAGATATAAAGTTATCTATTCCAGAATTATTCATAACATGGTTATATACATTATCAAAATTAGACAAAAGATAGTAAAAATCATACTTCACCCAAGCAATCCCCATCATTGTCTTAATTCATAAGTTTAGAAAGAAACAAAATTTAGAAAGCAAAGTAATGGCACGTGCATTATTGTGAGTGTATTTGGTAGTAGATGATAAGTTGGTAGCGAAAGTTCATGTATACAACACATCATATAAGAAATATCTATTTTGAATAATCATAGTGCCCATATGAATGATAGGTATACATTTTCCATTTGGAATTTAGCAATTCTAAATTCATGAATGATGAACAAGGAGATCTTAAGCAATTAAAGTCACTTATGATATGGTCATTGGCTTTTGAGTTTACAAGCTAATGCAAAAAAACAAGATGCTTTAGGAAAGACATTTATTGCATGTGCAGTACTATGTAGCAAAAGGGCAATGGGCTACTTGTGCTTGTTTATAATTGCTAGGAGCTAATCTTTGTTCTTTTTAGAAAGTACAAGTTCAATGGTAAAGTAGTGTTTTTATGAGTCTAGGCTTATGTGTCCAGCCCAAGGTTAGTTAAGTTGGGTTAGTCAAGCAAATTATAGTCCATATTATAAGTTGTCTTTAGAATATAGTTTTTGATATGGGTGTTCCTACTTAAGCCCTATTTATCCTTTCTTTAATTTGGTTGTTTATGTTAAAACCTCGTTGTTGAACTAGGTGTTCCCATCTAAGCCCCACTCTATCCTTTGTAAGAAGTCTTTTAATTAATTAATCCAATTGTTCAAAATCATACTAGTAATAATTGGTATAGAGCTGTTACAACTTGGGGAACTGTCCTTCGTATTACAAATCTAATTTGAAAAAAGAAGATATTGCTAAGATAAAAAAAAGTTAATATGAAGTTAAGAAAAGATATGGTAGAGTAAGAGGTTTGATGGTAAAGGTGCAAAATCATGACTTGAATGTGATCACAAATTTGGGGTTGTATATTTCTACAAAAATTGCTGAATGAGAAAGAAAGAGCTAAACTAATAGTTAGAAAGAAAGAGGTATAGATTCTAGTGGTTCTTCTTTCAAAATTGATTCTTGTTCGAAGTTAGGAAAAAGAAAAATTAGTGTCTGTGATGGAGCCACTCTAATTTGTTAACTAGTAAGTGGGCCATTGTTCAATGCTGGCACGATGCATGGTAGGCTTTTGTCACCCCAAGCTAGGAGGCATGACTTAAGAGCTTCCTAGAAAAGACAAATGGCGAGACAAAATGATCGCCTGAATCATTACAAGTACTTAGGTGATGAGTAGCAAAAATTTCAAAGCAATAATTTTAGGCATACGAAATTCAATTTCAAGTTCAAGTTGAAGTTCAAATTCAAATTCCAATTCAAGTTCAAAATCAAATTAAGGTTTGAGTTCAAATTCAAATTCAAGTTTGAATTCAACTTCAAAACCAAGTAGGTTTATGGTTTATCTTTTGTTTAGGTATAAGTTGTTTGTAGCCATTAGGTTTCTTTTAAGTTGGAAAAACTTGAGGGTAAGCTTTCTTTAAAGGGGGTGATGTGTTACGGGTTTAGACTTATATGTCTAGCCCAAGGTTAGTTAAGTTAAGTTAGTCAAGTCCACTAGGGATTCTTCTTTTTAAAAGGACATAATCCCTATGAAGGGAAGTAGTCTTGATTATAGTCTAGATTATTAGTTTTGTCTTTATAATATAGATTTTGGTTTGGGTGTTTTCATTTGAGCCTTGTTTATTGATAACTCTATTTCTTATAGAGTTATTTTGACCACTTTAGGCAATATATGATAATTGTTTTTGTAATGATATTTGTATTCTATTATATTTATGTATATTTTGTTGTTTCACACAGTAAACCTAAGATAGTAGAAAAACAAAGGAAAATAAGGACATGGAAAAGAAGATGTTTTCCTATCATGCAAGTGGGGAACTCACATGTGGAACAAATGGAACAAGAGAAAGGAACATGCATTGCCAAGGTGTGAAGTATTATAAGGTAACAAGGGAGCAAGACAAAAAAAAAAGAAAAAAATGGCATTGTCGATGATGGGGTAGCAAGATAAGAGAGAGAAAAGGAGAATGTATTATGGGTTGAGCATTTAAGTAAGGAGTGAGACTTAAGTAGAGAAAAAGGGGGAACATTGGTGTGGGACAGTCATATGACAGCCAACTGGAATATTGTTTGCATTTGTTTCCCTTCACAACTAGAACCCATGCAAGAAGGTGGTCATGTGACAATGTGACCCACTTTCAGTGATAGTAGGTTAATTTTCTTGTCGTTCTGACCTCATTTATGGTAGTCTACAAGTATTTTTTGGCCAATCTATGTGAGTGAAAGGCCAATCCATGGTTTGGGTTCCTTTACAACCAGTTTTTAGTGAATAAGACAATGAATGCCATATGGGCCCAATTTTGGTGATTTAAGTGTTTTCATGGTAAATTAGCTTGATTTTTTGGTAAATCTACATTTTAAGGCTTTTTCCAAAGATTTTTGTGCAAAATGATGGTGGCATGTGGCATCGTTTAGCAGTGTGTGGCAATGTATAGTGGCGCATGGTGGCAACACATGGCAAAAGCACATGAAAGCATATGGCAGTGCATGATAGTGTTGTGTGGTAATGCGTGCAGCTTGATTTTTTCCCTTTTTTCTAGATGGCCTCTTTTCTTCTCTTTGATGTGTAGAGTTGTTCAAAACTTTCTTAAAAAGGAAGAAAATTTGGTGATAGCTTTTCTTTTTCTAATTTAAGATGTTTTGTGTAATTTTTTGTACTATTCTTATTTGTGTATATACCATGTTTTAGTATATTTTGTTAAAGCTACGTTGTAACTTGATTACAATGGTATGAATTGTATAATTTTTATGTTATGTGAGATATTTTATGTATGTAAAGTTTCATATTGTTGTGTTCAATGCCTTTAAGTAATTAGCTACCATTTTAATGACCTAATTTGCATGTTTGAGAATGACAAAATATGACATGCAGTTACTTTTTGTAATGTGCAACCATACATTAATATGCATAAGGCATATACTATATGGTTGTGGTTGTCAGTGTAAACTAGAATATTCATAGATCCTAAGGTACTTAGTTTTTTTAAATTTACATATAAAGATATAGTGAGTTAATGAGCTTAATAGGTTTACTATACTTAAACATAGGATAATGAATAAATTAGAAAAATCTATCATCATATGAATATTATTAATCTTGCAAGCATAAATGATTTACATTATTACCTAGTAATTATGGTGAAATTGGACACCCTAACATGTTTCATCTATTCAATTTTCTTAAATTTAGTAGTTTACTATATCATATGTCATTCCAATTTACTATATAAATTTTAGGGGTTATTCACTATTAGTAATTAGTTATTTTTGTAATCACCAATCTCTATGAGACAATATCTTTCTCATCATTGTATTACTTGTTTAACATGTTCTCTTTCATGTAAGATTTCACTGAATATTTATCCTTCCATTAGTCTGGGTGTTCTCATCTACTCGCTTTATCCTTTGTAAGAAGTCTTTCAATCGATGAATCCAATTGTCCTAAATCATATTGATAACAAGTATGTAGATAACATCCTATCATTTATTCTTTTATCTATTCTTGTGAGATGCCTATGGAATGTATAGTATTTTTTCTTTGGTGTGGCCTAAAATCCCATTATGCCTACATTTGGCTCATATAAGGCATTCATCAACAAGGTCTCTCTTTTTACCACAATGGGTGCTAATCCTAAGCAAGCTACCATGTTAAAGGAGCCTATATGAATTTATGACTAATGGAGCATTGGGATAGTAGGATACCCATGGGCTAAAGCAAAAGGAGGCTTGTCTAGTAGGAAAGAAACTTGAACTATAGGGCCTATAGAAGGGAAGACCTAGCCTACTTTAATGTGGGCTAAGTCATTGCCTGTGCAGGCATGACTTGTTTGGCCCATGTTTGATAGATAAAAAAAAGTATTCGTAACTTGTTGCCCCTCAAAGCCTTCATGACCTAATGAAGCAGACAAAGCTCCCTTGAAATCAATATGAATAGACAATGTTGAAAAGGTCAGTAACCTAAGCAAAAGGTTCAAATTAAGTGTGAACACCAAGGAATTGGCATGGCTTTGGTTACTAGAGGTGAGACAAGTGGCTTTTTCCTTGTGGATCATGGAATTTGGGAAGGGATGGCAGTTAGATTTCATCGAAGCCATTTAGAAATTCCATAATCTTCCCATTTTCCTGAAATTGTTGGAAGCTGAAACACAAATTTCTTCATTGATTCTCCATTTTGCTTAGTATGAGCTAATTCTTTCTTTATCACAACAATTTGTTTACTCCTAACTATTTGAAATTTCTTTTGAAGATGAGCCCACCCATGCATTACATCATTTAAGTAGGTAAATGTTTGGTAAATATTAGGTAAATGTTAGGTAAAAGGGAAATGAGAAGCTAACATAACACCACACCATTGCCTTGTTGCTAGTAAGGAAAGAAGGGGATAATTCGGTTTTGGTGAAGTAATGGACACATCCATAATCTCGAATTTATTTTTCCCTAGTGGTACAATCTTCATCTCCCTATTTCGACTGTTGAAGTTTTCTACCCCAATCAATTTTCAAAAACTATCATGACATTAGTCTACTTATTTGGATGTAGATAAAGGGGATGGCCAAGTTCAGCTAAGAAAGTTGCATCATCTAGCTAGCCCAAACAACCTTGTGATTGATAACATTCTTTAGAGTGATTTTTGTGCCATCTGCCCCATAAGAGTCCATTGACACTATGGTTGTGATCCATGTGGATAGTACAAAAGATGGAGTCCAAGGGTTTGATGAAATGCCCAAAAGATAAAGTAGATGACAAGTAAGCTAAAATCAAAGGAAACATAGAAGAATAGTGGGAAATAGGAACAAATCTTGTTCTTAATAACATGATGAGAATTGAATTAAGGTTAAAACCAATAAAACAACTTTTTATTAACTCGTATGATTTGTGTACTTGTATGAAGAAGAAAAAGAAGAAGAGTAGTATATGCAACTCTTAAAGAATAGGAAACTCTAACATAAGGCTACAATGGATAATGGGCCTCCTAACTAGGTAGTCTCATTAAGAGGCCAATCATATAAATACGTCATTTAAAGAAATAAAGAAATGGATATTTGCGCAAGAAAAAAAATAGAGTTAATTAACTCTCAAGAGATAAGAAAACTTACTGTGATTGTTTTGTGAAAACATAGCCAAAAGAGAAGGAAATGGTATTCATAAAATCGTTTCTTTCTTTCTTTTCAATTGTTCTTGTAGTACTAGTAAATTATTTATTTAAAATCGTTTACATGGGAAACCTTAAACCGTACAAGTCTTTTCATGCTAACCACTATCATAAGTCAAACTTAGTTTAATCAATTTTCAATGTTTTAATTTTTCTTAAACACTTTGTGCATTTCATCTAATAATTCAAAAATTTTGTAGCTATTTCATATTATATATTTTAATTTATATCAAACTTATTAAACAACAATAAGATATAAATTAGAACTTAAAGATATCTATTACAAAGTCAAATTCAATTAAGAAAGGCAAAGGAGGAAAAAAATTCAAAAGATCAAGTAATTTTTAAGTGAAAAGACAAACCTATTTATACATATTTAAGAATTTTCAATTTATCTCATATAAATATATATTCCTTCAAGGAAATGTAAAATGCAAGGGGTTGTTTGTATGTTTTTATTGGGGCTAGAGTATGAAAATAGACAAAGCCATCTATATAGTTTTTTTTTTTATTTTCTTTTAAAGCTTAGCCCTTTTGGCATGTCTTTATATTCCCTTTTTCTAGTTGTTACAATAATTAATGGTTAAAACTTAGGGTCGTGCCTAGTATATTGTTATAGGCAAGCCACATCATCATTGGTGTGGCCCTAACAAAGATTTAAGACCTAATTAATTTTTGTAGGTTGGTCTTTTATGAATGTTGTTAAAGATACTACCATTTTGTACAAGAAGGCTTCATGCTTTCCTACTTGTAGGTCTCCGTAGTTAGGACATCTGCCAAGGTCGATTTTGAACATATAAGCCATCTTTGTTTCTTTTGATTTTGAGACTAACGTGCCCACCCTTTTGCATTGTAAAAAAGTATCTTCCATTTAGAGTTAGAAATGGTGTAGCATTTTGTTTGTTAGCTTATTGGCAATAGTGACAATCACGTATATTGAAAGAACCTATATATAAATATAGCTTTAATGTAAACTTTAGAAAGCAATTTGAATTCAAGTTCTTTAGAGGTTAGAACTCCCTTAAAGAGTTTTACAATTCTTGTTTTCCCTTCTTGCTGCCAAGATAAAGAAGAAAAAGCACTACATCAATTTCTTTCTCAATGTGGAATGTCTAGTCACTCATTTAATTACCTTTGAGCATAATAAAGTGGTATCGAATCCAGGTTCCTATTTTTGAAAAATCTACCAAAATGAATGAACAAACAAAGGAATATTTGGTGCATGATATGGACCGGCACTTTTGAGAGCTCATAGAAGTCATGCAACACATGTTTTTGGTGTTGAATAAGAAGGTTCAAGGTGCGGGCTCTAGACATGGTGAATTTGATGGTAATTCTAGAAGATGACACTTACCTCTTAGAGCTAACATAAAGGGAACTAATGTGGGTACGGGTGACAAATGACAAAAGGCTAAATTGGAGTTTCCCATTACAAGGGCTTTAATATCCTATCAAATAGATCTAGAAAGCAGAACAATTTTTTTAGTATTATTGAACCCTAAAAGTAGAGAAGGTCAAGATAGCCTCCTACACTCTTGAGGGGGAGATGCGGCTTTGGTTTCAACTCTTTTAGGAGGAACATATGGAGGAAAGGCTCTTGTGGTAATTGTTAACGATAGATTTACTAGAACATCATGGTCCCAGCAGGTATACCAACTTCCGCAAGGAGCTTATTTGCATCCAACAAAAAGGTTCGATGGATGAATATTAGAAGGAATTCTCCAAGTTGCTAGTCTACACTAGAAAAGTTTCTCCTTAGTTACAGATTAATTGTTTCATTATGGGATTAAGAGAAAGCATTTGGATCAATGTCCAGGCAAACAAGTCACCCACATTGTTAGCTATTATTGAGTTGGCTAGGGTATATAAGTCTCAAACTTTAGTAGCTTATTTGGGATTGTCACTTCAAGGTAGACAAACCCCCTTTTTGGGACAAGGTCACCTAACATTAAGGGCTCCACCTTTTGCTTAAAAGCCAATAGTACTGATCAAACATCTTACCTTTAGAGAAATGGCAGAACATTGTGTTAAAGGCCTATGTTATAATTATGACGAGCATTTCACTCCAAGTCACAATTGTACACGGTTATTTTTTCTAGAGGTGCCAAGATTAGACAAGGAAGTTAAGGTAAGACCATAAGGGCAAGGAGAAGACTTAAGGGAACCTAGTAAGCCTTCCCTAATGCCTTGCATCTCACTAGGAGCAATCTATGACTTATGGTATCATCAAACTATGCAGGTGGAGGGAAGGATATAGTCAAAGGAGAGTAAAGTTATTTTTCTTCTGGACTTGAAATGTTCTTATAACTTTAGCACGAAGTTGCTAAGAAAGTTGATCTCCAACACAACGGTGATGAAAATTTTAAGGTCATGGTGGCTAGTGGAGAAAAGATTGCTAGCATAAGAGTATGTTGTGGAGTAAGATTCTCATTACAGGGAAGTGAATTTACAATGAACATTTTTTACTAGCCTTACAAGGCACAGAAGAAGTATTAGGGCCCTTTGGCTTTTCCTAGGATTTTTTAAGACTAAGCTTGGATTTTTAGCACCATGAAAGTCCTATGGAATTGGTGGGAGCAATAACTCCCCCCAATCAAGTTGTTGAGAACTAGTAGATACAGAAGGAGCTTTAGAAAAGCAAGCAAGTGATGTTATTATAGATAACTGTAATGTCCTCGAAGGTCCCAAGTAACCATGACCTAGTGTTAAAAGGTAGTTCCAACTTGGTGGCAATATTAAATGAGTTTATAGACTGTGTTTGGGGAACGAAATGGCCTCCCACCTTAAGGGAGTAAGATCACCACATACCATTACATAATGAAAGGAAGGTCAATAATGTAAGGCCCTATTGATACCCTTATTTTCAAAAATTAAAAATTGAAAGACTAGTTGCAGAAATGCTTCAGTTTGGGGTCATATGTCCCAATAAGTCTCCCTACCTCCTCCTTGGTGCTATTAGTTCATAAAAAAGATGGATCTTAGAGGATGTGTGTGGACTACCTCACCCTTAACAACAAGACTATTCATGATAGGTACCGGATTTCTACTATTGATGAGCTCTTAGATGAGTTGAAGGGAGCATTTCTTTTTTTCCCAAGCTGGATCTTCACTTGGGTTACCACCTAATTTGCATGGCCCTTAAAGATATTCAAAGACAACATTTAAAACTCATAGTGGCCATTTTAAGTTCTTGGTAATGCCTTTTGGGCTTACGAATGCCCCCCAACCTTTCAATCTTTAATGCACTTAGTTCTTAGACTATTCCTACAACGATTCATTCTAGTGTATTTTGACGACATTCTCATTTTTATCTAAAGTTGGGAGGATTATGTGGAGCATTTGCAGATGACTTTGCCAATGCTTCGACAACACTAGCTTTATGTTAAACATGCAAAATGCACATTTGGACTAAGGTACAATTTTAAGGCCATATTATTTCTACTCAAGGAGTTACTATCAATAAGGAAAAAATAGTAGCCATCATAAGTTAGCCTTAGCCTAAAAACTTCTACAGGCTCATAGGGCATTGCCATAGGTTTGTTTAGAACTATAGAACTATAGCCTACCCTTTGACCAATTTGGTTAGAAAAGACATGTTCAAATGGAGTATAAAGGCCAAAGGTATGTTTGTAAGGTTAAGAAACACTACAGTCAACATTTTAGTACTTGCTTTCTTCGACTTTACTTAAACTTTTATTGTTGAATGTGATGCCTAAAGGGATAGTGTGGGAGTTCTCTCTCATGGATGCAATCCTATTGCATTTTTTAGCCAAGCTTTGAAGGGAAAAACTAATTTCATCTACTTATGAAAAAGATATGTTAACCATTATCCTTATGGTTTAACAATGGAGACATTACTTACTTAGCCAGCCCTTTATAGTTCGTACAAATCAACAGATGCTTAAATAACTTTGGGAGTAGTGTATATTAACCTAGCCCAACATAAATGGTTATTCAAACTTTTGGGTTTGATTTCTACATTGAGTATAAGTCAGGCTATGAAATTGAGTGCTCGATGCATTATCTTGTCGGCAAAAGGATGCAAGGCAGCTCTTTACGAATAGAGATGAATAGAGCATTTAAAAATCCTAAAAGTGAGTTAGAAGGATAGGCAATCCAAAATGGGGTGTTCTCTAGCAAGCCATTAATCACTCTTGCATGGGACTCACATCCTCTAATTGGTGCTCTTGCAAAAGCCAATGGTTAAACCAAGGTTGGAGAAAAGTCAGAAGGGCCACCAAGTTCACATGACTCTTGAGTTTTCTCTTTCCTCCTAAATTGCTCACTTTTGATCATAATGGCCCTTATTCCTTCATGGCCTAATAGTTAAGAAATAAGTGGTCCAAAATAAAGAAATGTAGGAAATCACAACTTATATCCAATAAGGTGTAGCAATGGATCCTTAAGCAATCAAGGATAGGGTCATCTTTTCTAAACGGAAAATCTTCCTCTCCGCGAGCTCCTCCCTTATTCTAGTAATTGTCAAGGATTTCCACAACACTCCCAAGAGGACTTCCATAAAATTATCCAATGGGTTAGAGCGGATTTTTTTTCAAAAGTGTATAAGGGATGATATCAAATGCTATATCCGCACTTGCTCAACATGTCAAGAGTAGAAGTGGGATTCTTGTGCCTTACATAACTTGTGCCAGCTCGTTCCAATTCTAAATGCTATTTGGACTGATTTATCAATTGACTTTATGGATGGTTTGCCTAACTCTCAAGGCAAAAACTTTGTGTTGATGGTGGTTGATCGCGTTTCTAGATATGCTAGGTTTCTCCTTTTTACTCACCCTTATTCAGTTGTTTTAGTGGCTTAGCTTTTTCTTTTTTCAAGATTGTTAAGTTATATGGATTGCCTAAAATGGTGATATGCAACCCAAGTTCCATATGAGCACCTTTTGGCAAGAGTTATTTAAACTGCAAGGCACCAACTTTAAATCACATTGGCTTACCATCCCCAATCTGATGGCCAAACTAAAGTGACAAATTGCTTCCTTGAGATATACCTCCAATGTTTCATTTAAGGGCACCCTTATGATTGGCTGAAGTGGCTACCATGGGTTACGTATTGTCACAATACAAGTGTCAATAGCAACACTCACAAGACCCCATATGAAATTGTGTATGGTTACCCCCCTTTAATGCTCTTGTCATACATACTGGGGATTACCCATATAGATGTAGTTGATCATAAACTTTAGACTTGTGAGATAGTTTTGAAACCCATTAGGGATAATCTTGTAGCTACCCAAGAACACATGAAACATTTTTATGACTCTAAGTGGCATGAAGTGGAATATTAGCCCGGGGACTAGGTTTGTTTGTGCCTTTAGCTGTACAAGCAAACTTTTGTAGCCATGTGCCATGCTTTTAAACTATCAGCTTATTTCTATGCTTCTTTCCAAATGGTCAAGAAAATCAGGACAATCGCTTATTGGCTAGCTATTCCCCTAGAATCACAAATCCATCAGGTTTGTCATGTTTCCTGCCTTAAGTACTGCTTAGGTGCCACAACTACCATTAGAGAACACCTTCTAGTTCTACTTGTAAATGACCCCATTATTTTGGCTCTTCCTAAAGCCGTCCTTGATCATTGTGTCCATAATAACTAGGAGCAATTCCTAATCTTGTGGCATGATTCCTCCCTGGCCAACGCCATTTGGGAATCCATTAACTTTATTTCCCAATAGTTTCCAACATTTAACCTTAGGGACAAGGTTTAAACTTAGTAGGGATGCTTGTTATGGGCATGCCATAGGTAAGCCCCATCATTGTTGATGTGGCCTTTACATGGAAGTAAGACCCAATTAATTTTTGTAGGTTTGTCTTTTATGAACATTGCTAGAAAATACTGCCATTTTGTATGGGAATACTTCATGCTCTCCTGTAGGTCTCCATAGTTAGGATGTTTGCCAAGGTTAGTTTTGAGCCTATAAGCTAATTCTGTTTCTTTTGATCTTAGGACTAGAATCCCCACCCTTTTGCATTATAAAAGGTATCTTCCATTTAAAGTTAGAAATGGTGTAGTGTTTTGTTTACTAGCTTGTTAGCAATAGTGGCGATCTCGAGTGTTAAAAGAACCTTTATATAAATAGAGCTCTAATGTAAACTTTGGCAAGCAATTTGAATTCAAGTTCTCTGGAGGTTAGAACTCCCTCAAAGGGTTTTTCAATTCCTATTTTCCCTTCTTGCCACCAAGATAGAGAATAAAAACCTTATTTCTTTCTCAATGTGCAATGCCTAATCACCCATTTAGTTACCTCAAGCGTAACAAATATGCATGTGAGCACCTCCCACAAGATGTTCCATTAGCAAGTAGTGAGCAACGTAATAGGTTTCCCACATAGGGCACCATGCTATGAAAAAGGCTTAGATTTTTTGTCCATAATTTTTAGGTGTTCTTACATATAAATATAAGCATCCTTACTAGTATATTTTTTGTTTCAATCTTTTTTTGCCTTCATTTTTCATATCACAGACATCATTTGTACAAAAAAACAAATAGAAAATGTTCTTAATTACCGATTTCCTTTTTTATGAAATTGTTTTAAATTTTGACCAAAAGTATATTTAAGGGTTAAGTAGGGCCCATGTTACTGATAACTCTATTTTTATAGAGTTATTTTGACTATTTTAGGATATAAATAATACAAGTTTTATAAGATAATATTTAAGTTTTCATATATTTATGTAAATTTGTGTTATTTATGCAGCAAACCCCAAAAGAGCAAAAGAAATAAAGGAAAAGAAAGTAACAAAAAGGCACATGAAGAAGAAAAGGAAAGAAAAAGAAATCAAAAGAAGAAAAGAGGAGGCAATGTGTAAACTAGCAAAAAGAGGAGGAAAAGGACAAAAAAGGACAAGAAAGGAAATAAGGAAAAGGGGCAAAAAAGTGAATTACTAAGGGAGAATCTTATATCACGCATCCCAAGATAGCATAAAAGGGCAAAGGAACGTGAATTATGGCACAAGTGGAAAGAGGGCACCGCGTAAGAGAAGAAGAGAGAGAAAAGAGAGAAAAGAAGAAAAGCAGTGTGTTGCCGCCGGAACCAAGGAAGGGAGAAAAAGCTAGAAAAGAAGGAGAAAACCAAGGAAGAAAAAGAGAAATAGGGGCGCAAAAGCTTCCCTCTACTTCTTATCATTCTTGAATTGTAGGAATTTTGTAAAGAATTCTTAAAGAGAAGACAGTGTGATGACAACTTTCCTATTCTTTTTATTTAAGATGTTTTGCTTAATTTCTACTATTGCTTTGGTTTGTTATTTCATTATGTTCTAAACTTTTTTTGTTAGAGTGAAGATGTAGCCTAACTATGATGATGTGAATTTTATAAGTTTTTATGTTTTGCAAGATATTTTATTTATGTGAGTTATATATTATTATGCTTAATGCTTTTAAGTGATTGGCCACCACTTGAATGATTTGATGTGCATGTTTGAGACTGAGAGGTAATAATATGCAATTGCTTCTTATAATATATAACCATGAATTAAATGTGAATAGACATATACCATGTTATTTGTGTGGCTTTTGGTGATAAGATAATCAAAAGATTTATTGTAAACCAGGAATATTCACAGATCCTAATGCATTTGGTTTGTTTCAATTCACATATAGAGATATAGTGAATTAATGAACTAAATAGGTATACTATACCTAGACATAGGATAGTAAATAAATTAGGAAGTTCCGCCATCACATAGGTAATATCATTTTTGTAGGCATAAACTATAAAAATTCGTATCTAGTAGTTATGGTGAAATCGGAAGCTCTAACATGTTTCTCTTCTTGATTTTTCCTACTTGAATTCAATTTTAATTAGTCTTGAGTTTTCGTTTTAGAAATTTTAAATTTTAATTCATCATCAACAATACTTTGATTTGCTAGATAAATTTTAGGATTAATTCATCATTAGTACTTTATTAGTTTAGTATTCACCAATCTTCGTGGGATGATACTTTTCTTATCATTATATTACTTGTTCGACATGTTCACTTGCATTTAAATTTCACCGAACAAGTTTTTGGCACCATTGCCAGGGATTGGTTGTTTTACTATTGATTAATATTAATACCGAATAATTCTAAGTTTAATCTAGTTTTTATTTTGTTAAAAAAAATCAATTTTTTTCTTTTGTTTTGTTTTGTTAGATTTTATTTTTCTTTTGCTTTATTATTGTTATTTTTCCTTTAAAAATAAAAATAAAAATAAATTAATCATTTGTTTTAGTTGGTACTTTTCAGGAGTGTTGCTGACGTGTATGACCCGTAGCCAAAAAGAACAACTTGTTAATCTTGACCCTAAAATTGAATGCACAGTCAGAAAGCAATGAAAGGAGCTAAGAGAACAAAGAAGTGAAGCTACAAAAATGGCAGAGAATAATGATCCACGCAAGCTTCTAAAAGAATATGTTGCACCAACAGTTCAAGGTGCCACATCAAGCATCAAAAGGCCTGCAATTTAAGCAAACAACTTTGAAATCAAGCCAGCACTCATTCAGATGGTTCAAAATTCTGTGCAATTTAGTGGTCTACCAAACGATGATCCAAATGCTCACATTGATGCTTTTCTTGAAATCTGTGATATGATTAAATGCAATGGAGTCACAGATTAAGGCTATTCCCATTTTCTTTAAAAGACAAAGCTAAAAGTTGGCTTTCTTCTCTTCCTGCAGTATCAATTACAACATGGGATGATTTGGCTCAAAAATTTCTTAGTAAGTTCTTTTCTCCAGCAAAGTCTGCCAAAATGCGTAACGATATTACCGCTTTTATGCAGATGGAAAATGAATCATTTTATAAGGCTTGGGAAAGATTCAAGGAGCTTTTAAGAAGATGTCCACAACATGGATTACCCATATGGTTACAGGTACAAACTTTCTATAATGGGTCTAGTACAAGTCTTCGTTTTATGCTTGATGCAGCTGCAGGAAGGGCTTTGAACAATAAGACACCAGAAGAAGCATATGATCTTTTGGAGGAAATGGCGAATAATAGTGATCAGTGGTCTACTGAGAGGTCATTAGTGAGGAAAGCTAGTGGAATTCATGAAGTGGATGCTTTCACTACAATGTATGCACAAATTGAAAAACTCAATAAGAAGATAGATAACCTGAGTGCTCCAGTCATGAGGATTCAAAACATATTATGTGATCATTGTGGTGGAGGACATGCAAGCATAGAGTGCTAAGTAGGTAACACCTTTGCTCAGGGTAGTGAAGATGCTAATTATGTTGGAAATTCAAGTAGGCCACAAAATAATCCATACTCCAACACTTACAATCCGGGATGACATAACCACCCAAATTTTTCATGGAGTAATTCTAATGCAATGAGGCCCCCACCAGGATTCAGGCAACCAAAAGAAAAGAAGCCTAACTTAGAGGGAATGGTTGCCAAGATGTTACAGAACAATGAAACAAGATTGCAAAACCAAGAAGCTTCAATTTGAAATTTAGAGGTGCAAATAGGTCAGTTGGCTAATATGATTTCAAGAAGACAACAAGGTTCATTGCCAAGTAGCACAGAGAAGAATCCTATAGAAGATGCAAAGGTAATAACCTTGAGAAATGGCAAACAAGTGGGAAAAGATGACGTTGAGAAGGAAAATGTCAGGGATAAGGAAGATGATGTTAGCACACAGCCTGAGGAGGCAACCAAGAAGAGATTATTCCCTGATAATCCTAAGCCTTATGTGCCTCCAGTTCCATTTCCTCAGAGACTCCAGCAATATAAAATAGATAAGCAGTTTTCTAAATTTCTTGATGTATTTAAAAAATTGCATATTAACATTCCTTTTGCACATGCATTAGCTCAAATGCCCAGTTATGCAAAATTTCTTAAAGAGATATTGAAAAACAAAAGGAAGCTGGAAGAGTATGAAACTGTGAAGCTAACTGAAGAATGCTCAGCCATCTTACAAAACAAACTACCTCCAAAATTAAAAGATCTAGGGAGTTTTACAATTCCTTGTACTATTGGAAATTCTCACTTTGATAAAGTATTATGTGATTTAGGAGCTAGTATTAATCTAATGCCTTTTTCTGTTTTCAAGAAATTAGGATTGGGTAAAGTGAAGCCAACTAGAGTGTCCCTACAATTGGCTGATCGATCAATTAAATATCCAAGAGGTACTATAGAAGATGTATTAGTAAAAGTTGACAAATTCATTTTTCTTGCAAATTTTATAGTACTTGACATGGAGGAAGACTTTGAGGTATCACTTATCTTAGGTCGACCTTTTCTAGCAATAGGGAGAGCTTTGATTGATGTACAACAAGGGAAGGTAATATTAAGAGTTCAAAATGATTCTGTCACTTTTAATGTTTTTACTGCTATGAAACATCCCTATGATGATAATTCTTGCTTTAGGGTTGAGACAATTGATAAGTTTGTGAATAAGATCTTTCAGGAAAAAGCTTTCAAGGATCCACTTGAAGCATGCTTGGTTCACCCAAAGAATGAGGAAATTGAAAGCGAAGAGATACAGGAGTATGCCAATCTCATGGAGGCAAATCCACCATATTCATAGCAAAAGGCACCAAAGTTTGAGGAGTTAAGACAACATATGACAAAACCTAAGTCATCGATTGAAGAGCCTCCAACTCTTGAACTCAAGCCCTTACTTTCCCATTTGAAATATTTTTATTTAGATGAAGTTTCTACTTTGCCAGTAATTATATCTTCTTCTTTGACAAAATCAATGGAAGAGAAATTACTTCAGGTGTTGAGAGAGCATAAAGGAGCAACACCTGCATCAAGGGAATTAGTCCTTCACTTTGCATGCACAAGATTTTGATGGAAGAACAGTACAAAGCTACTATTCAACCTCAGAGGCGATTGAATCCAAAGATGCATGAAGTGGTGAAGGCTGAGGTAATCAAGTTGCTTGATATAGGGATCATTTATCCTATCTCAAATAGTCCCTAGGTAAGTCCTGTGCAAGTTGTGTCAAAGAAGGGAGGTATGACTGTTCAAAGAAATGATAATAATGAATTGATTCCATAAGATAGTTACTGGATGGCGTGTGTGTATAGATTATAGAAAACTGAATGATGCCACTAGAAAAAATCATTTCCCTTTACCATTTATTGATCAAATGTTAGAAAGACTTGCAGGACACGAATTTTATTGCTTTCTTAATGGGTATTCAGGGTATAATCAAATTCACATTGCACCAGAAGATCAAGAGAGAACCACTTTCACTTGTCCTTATGGTACCTTTGCTTTTAGAAGAATGCCCTTTGGTCTTTATAACGCACCAGTCACTTTTCAGAGATGCATGATGGCCATTTTTTCTGATATGGTTGAAAAATTCATTGAGATTTTCATGGATGATTTTTCTGTATTTGGTTCATCATTTGACTTTTGTTTAGATAATTTAGCAAGGGTCTTACAAAGGTGTAAGGAGATTAACCTTGTTTTGAATTGGGAGAAGTGTGATTTTATGGTGCAAGAAGGAATAGTGCTAGGGCATAAGATATCTAAAAAAGGATTAGAGGTTGATTGAGCTAAAGTGGAGGTCATTGCAAAACTGCCCCCACCAACATCAGTGAAACTTGTTAGAGACTTTTTGGGGCATGCAGGATTCTATAGGCAGTTCATAAAAGATTTTTCTAAAATTGCTAGACCCCTTTCAAGTTTGTTGGTTAAAGATGTGAAATATAACTTTTCTGATGAATGCTTGCAGGCTTTTAACACTTTAAAGGAAAAGTTAATATCAGCACCAATCATGGCAGCACCAAAATGGGACTTACCTTTTGAGCTAATGTGTGATGTTAGTGATTTTGCAGTAGGAACTGTCTTGGTACAATGGAAGAATGGAGTCTTTCAAACCATCTACTATGCCAGTCGAACCTTGTCAGGTGCACAATTGAATTATTCAACAACAGAAAAGGAACTTTTGGCTGTAATATTTGCTTTTGATAAATTTCGTTCTTATCTAATTGGTTCCAAAGTTATTGTTTATTCTGACCACTCTACTCTTAAGCATCTACTTGAAAAGAAAGAATCAAAAGCTAGGTTAATCAGGTGGATTCTATTACTACAAGAGTTTGATTTGGAGATCAAGGATAAGAAGGGGATTGAAAATCTAGTTGCAGATCATTTGTCCAAAATTCCCAATCTGAAGGAAGAAGATCAACCGATTATGGAAGAATTTCCCGATGAAAACACTTTTGCGCTCCAATCCATCCAAATTCCCTGGTATGCTGATTTTGTCAATTATTTGCTAAGTAATGTTCTTCTTCCTGAAATGTCATATCAACAAAGAAAAAAATTCTTTTCTGACCTCAAACATTATTTTTGGGAAGAACCTTTCTTGTTTAAAGTATGTGTAGATCAGGTTATAAGGAGATGTGTTCCTGAGGAAGAGATGGCCAGTATCCTACACTATTGTCATGCTAGAGAGGCTGGTGGTCATTTTGGTGTCACCATAACTGCAGCTAAGGTTTTACAGTCTGGATTTTATTGGCCCATACTTTTTAGAGATGCATATTCATATGTAGTTGCATGTGATCAATGTCAAAGAACTGAGAATATTTCTAGGAAACATGAGATGCCTCTAAACAATGTTGTTGTGTGTGAGTTATTTGATGTTTGGGGTATTGATTTCATGGGACCCTTTCCACCTTCTTATGGAAATATGTATATTTTGGTGGTTGTTGAGTATGTGTCTAAGTGGGTAGAAGTAGTAGTATTGCCAATAAATGATGCTAAGGTTGTGGTTAAATTCTTAAAGAAAAATATTTTTACCCGCTTTGGCACTCCTAGGGCAATCATAAGTGATAGAGGGACCCATTTTTGCAACAAACAATTTGAAGCACTTTTGGGTAAGTATGGGGTTACCCATAAGATTGCTACCCCTTATCACCCTCAAACTAGTGGTCAAGTTGAGATATCAAATAGGGAAATTAAGAGAATTTTGGAAAAAACTGTAAATGCCTCAAGGAAAGGTTGGTCAATGAAACTTGATGATGCACTTTGGGCCTATAGAACAACATTCAAAACACCAATTAGAATGTCTCCTTTTAGGCTAGTGTTTGGGAAGGCTTGTCATCTACTCGTAGAATTAGAGCATAAAGCATATTGGGCTTTGAAATTTTTGAACTTTGATATGCAGTCTGCAGGTGAAACTCGATTGTTGCAGCTGAATGAATTGCAAGAATTGCGAGATGAGGCCTATGAAAATGCCAAAATATACAATGAGCGGACAAAAAGATGGCATGACAAACACATATTAATAAGAGAGTTTATGGTTGGCCAAAAATTATTGCTTTATAACTCTCGTCTTAAATTGTTTCCAGGTAAATTGCGGTCTCGATGGTCTGGCCCTTTCATAGTCACTAAGGTATTCCCATATGGAGCAATAGAAGTTGCAAATGACACCCAAGGCATGTTTAAGGTGAATGGTCAGCGTTTGAAGCCCTACTTTGAGAGAGTCAACATGCAGAAGACTACCATTGATCTTCTTTCTCCTTGAGTAGCAACATTGAAGATAGTTTTGCTGAAAACTATAAAGCAAGTGCTTCTTGGGAGGTAACCCAAGCATTTTGTTGGTTCTTTTGCTGACAGTTTTGTCACCACTATCTCCTCAAAGCTCTCTATGGCTTCACCTACAATCAGGGGAGTTTTCTCATTTCTATTTTACCTTTATTTTCCTTTCTTTTTGCATTGAGGACAATGCTTCATTCAAGTTTGGGGGTGGGAAAATAAATCTTTTCTTGCTAAATCTAATTGAATTTTTTTCTCATGTCATGATTAAACCCTTTGTTTTGAATTCTTAGCGATTCTTAGGAAGATGTAGATTCTATTCAAACCCGCAATTGTGATGTAAGTTAAGTGTGATTTTGATTATGTTGATCCATTTATTAAACACTAAAAGTCCTTCATTTTTGAAATTGTGTGTATTTCTAAAGAACATTCATGTGAAGTATGTGATTTTCTTAGATCTCACCCGGATCTTAGAATTTGCTTGATTTCCTCTTGAGGAGAAATCCTAGGCTGCATCTAATTGAGAAAATGATTTAGGCCATTCTTTGGATCGTTTGAGCCTTTCAAGCCAACCTTATTTATTTATCATAGTCACCCCGCTGAGCTTTGATTCATATCCATTTTTTTTTATTTTGACACCTATATATATATACCTTTGAGCCTTTGACAAATTATCTTTTCGTCCCGCACCCTTGAACATATTGATTTTTAGGATATAAGTCTATTTGAGTGAAGAGAAGTTGAGGGGAAGGATGTTGATTGCAATGATTATGTAGCATAATATGTTGCTTTTGTGAAAAAAAAAAAAAAGGAAATGCAACATTTGTCTAAGAATGGAATTCTCTTGTTGCTTATTGTCAAATTTAAGCCACTCAAGGTTCAGAAACTGGCTTTTGCATAGTAATTGGATATCATCAGCAAGATAAGATTATAATAGTTACATTTCTAGTCCTACTACTTGCTTTATTATTGCAAGCATGATTGTGACTTTTGTGAGTGTCAAAATCCAAGTGAAATCAAGTATTTTTGGGAAGAAAGGAATAAGAGAAGTGGTGATAAAAAGATCATTTGTGCAAAAAAAAAGAAAAAAAAAAGAGAAGAAAGAAAGAGAGTGACAAAAGCTCAAATTAGATCCTAGAAAGCAATGTGTTCATGGGTGAATTAAGCTTAAATGACTTTCATCTTACCCCTAGCCCAACCTTACATTACAAGCTTATAAAGTCCTATTGATTCTTGGTTAGATGATTGGCCTACATTAGTGGAGAGAGGAATGAAAAGCAAACCTATGAGGTTTGGTTAAAGATTTTAAGAGATTGCATATTAATCTGGATCTATTTAGAGTGCATATAGTTGAAAAGATAAGGACTCACACTCATACACATGAACGTGGTCAACATAGTTAAGAGTCTATCTTATCTTATGAACAATTGTTGTGTTTGGATGAAAGCTATATTTTTTTTTCTTTGAATTGTTAAGTTGAGCAATTTTGAGTGAATTTCAAGAAGCGGTTTTGTCCAAAACATATATTATCTCTTACTTTTGCTTGAGGACTAGCAAAATGTCAAGTTTGGGAGTCTTGGTAACTCTATTTTTATAGAGTTATTTTGGCTATTTTAGGATATAAATAATACAAGTTTTATAAGATAATATTTAAGTTTTGATATATTTATGTAAATTTGTGTTATTTATGCAGCAAACCCCAAAAAAGCAAAAGAAAGAAAGGAAAAAAAAAGCTACAAGAAGGCAACGTGTACAAATCCAAAAGAAGAAAGGAAAAGGACAAAAAAAGGACAAGGAAGGAAATAAAAAAAAAGACCAAAAAAGTGAATTATGAATTGAGTAGGACAAGGACACGTTGCCAAGGAGGAGGAAAAGACAGCATAAAAGGAACGTGAATTAGGAGAAAACGTGAAGAGAAGGAGGCGCCGGATAGGAGAGAGAAAAGAGAAAAAAATGGAGAAACCGTGTGTTGCCGCGGGAACCAAGCAAGGAAGAAAAAAAAGCTAAAGAAGAAAGAGAAAACCAAAGAAGAAAAAGAGAAATAGAGGCGCGAAAGCTTCCCTCTACTTCTTATCATTCTTGAATTGTAGGAATTCTGTAAAGAATTCTTAAAGAGAAAATAGTGTGGTGACAACTTTCCTGTTTTTCTATTTAAGATGTTTTGCTTAATTTCTACTATTGCTTTGGTTTGTTATTTCATTATGTTCTAAACTTCTTTTTTTTTTTTTTTTTTTTTTTTGATGAATATGTGAGTTGATTCATCGAAGAATAAAGAAATACATAAGCTTAGGGGCATACCCCAGCATTACAATCATCTAGGAGAATATAGACTTTGAAATTCTCCAACTATGACTCAACAAAACATTTGCTTGAGAGAGTTTAATGTTTCTAAATAAAGAAGCTCTAAACTTCTTTTGTTAGAGTGAAGATGTAGCCTAACTATGATGATGTAAATTTTATAAGTTTTTATGTTTTGCAAGATATTTTATTTATGTGAATTATATATTATTATGCTTAATACTTTTAAGTGATTGGCCACCACTTGAATGATTTGATGTGCATGTTTGAGACTGAGAGGTAATAATATGCAATTGTTTCTTATAATATATAACCATGAATTAAATGTGAATAGACATATACTATGTTATTTGTGTGGCTTTTGGTGATAAGATAATCAAAAGATTTATTGTAAACCAGGAATATTCACAGATCCTAATGCATTTGGTTTGTTTCAATTCACATATGGAGATATAGTGAATTAATGAACTAAATAGGTTTACTATACCTAGACATAGATAGTAAATAAATTAGGAAGTTCCGCCATCACATAAGTAATATCATTTTTGCAGGCATAAACTAAAAAAATTCGTATCTAGTAGTTATGGTGAAATCGGAAGCTCTAACATGTTTCTCTTCTTGATTTTTCCTACTTGAATTCAATTTTAATTAGTCTTGAGTTTTCGTTTTAGAAATTTTAAATTTTAATTCATCATCAACAATACTTTGATTTGCTAGATAAATTTTAGGATTAATTCATCATTAGTACTTAATTAGTTTAGTATTCACCAATCTTCGTGGGACGATACTTTTCTTATCATTATATTACTTGTTCGACACGTTCACTTGCATTTAAATTTCACCGAACAACAGTTGCCAGAACAAGTTAAAAGTGATATTCAGCATGACGTTCAGGATCAGGTTTGGAATGACTGACAGGGTGTAGATAATAGTGACACTCAGACAAATAATGTTGTTGATGTTCAGCAGAATCTATCTTCAGTTCCACCATTAAGGAGTTCTACTAGAGATAGTCATCCATCCTCTAGATACTCTACTAAGGAGTATGTATTATTGACTGATGCAGGTGAGCCTGAGAGCTTTGAGGAAGTAGCAGAGGATGTGAATAAGAAAAAATGGGTTGATGCAATGCAAGATGAGTTGAAATCTTTGCATGATAATCAAACATTTGAGCTAGTGACATTGCCTAAGGGTAAGAAAGCTTTGAAAAATCGCTGGATTTATAGATTGAAGCATCATGAAAATTCTTCACAACCCCGATACAAAGCCATACTAGTTGTTAAAGGTTTCAGTCAGAAAAAAGGAATTGATTATGATGAGATTTTCTCACCTGTTGTGAAAATGTCCTCAATTCAAGTGGTTTTGGGATTAGCTACTAGTCTTGATCTTGAAATTGAGCAAATGGATGTAAAGACTGCTTTCCTTCATGGTGACCTAAATGAAGAAATTTATATGGAGCAACCAGAGGGTTTTAAAGAAAAAGGTAAAGAGAACTATGTTTGTAAGCTAAAGAAAAGTTTATATAACTTAAAACAGGCACCGAGACAATGGTAGTGAAAATTTGAGTCTTTTATAGGAGAACAAGCCTACAAAAAGACAAATTCTGATCATTGTGTATTTGTGCAAAAGTTCTCAAATGATGATTTTATCATTCTCCTACTTTATATAGATGACATGATGCAAGAATTGAAAAGTTGAAGCAGGAGTGAAGTAAGTCATTCTCAATGAAAGACTTAGGCTCAGTGAAGCAAATTCTTGGTATGAGAGTTAGTCGTGATAGAAAAGCCAAGAAGTTATGGTTGTCTCAAGAGGAGTACATCAAGAAAGTGCTTCAAAGGTTTTGTATGGATAAAGCTAAAGTGGTAAGCACGCCTCTTGCTACACACTTTAAGCTTAGTAAGAAACAATGTCCTACAGATGAGGAAGATAGAAAAGATATGGAAAGAGTTCCTTATGCTTCGACTGTTGGTTGTTTAATGTATGCAATTGGAGTAGTTAGCAGATTTACTTCCAATTCTAAAAGAGAACATTGGAATGCAGTGAAGCAAATCCTAAGGTATCTTCGAGGCACTTCTAGTTTGAAACTTTCATTTGGGAGTGATAAGCTTATTCTTGTAGGATATACAGATTCTGACATGGTAGGAGATATTGATAATAGAATATCTACTTCAGGCTACTTGATTAAGTTTTTAGGGGGAGCTGTGGCATGGCAATCAAGATTACAAAAATGTATTGCTCTATCTACAATAGAAGCAGAATTTATTACAGCAACGGAAGCATGTAAAGAGTTGCTTTAGATGAAAGAATTCACAAAAGAACTTGGTTTCGTGCAAGAAAAGTATGTGTTATTTTGTGATAGTCAAAGTGCTATACCTCTTGCTAAGAACTCTACTTTTCATCAAAGATTAAAGCACATTGATATAAAGTATCATTGGATATGAGATATCATGGAAACCAAAGAGGTTGCACTTGAAAAGGTACATACTGAGGATAATGGTTCTGATATGATGACAAAGGCACTTTAGAGAGAGAAGTTTGAGTTTTGTCAGCATGACGCCGGTTTGAATTTTGCTTGAGAAATGGACATATGGAATCTCCCTCATTTAGGCTAGAGGGGGAGAATTGTTAGGTTGGTCCAGCCCATATTTGAGGACTTATTATTGGGTCCTATTAGGGTAATGTGGCCTTAAGGTTTAAAAAGAAAAATATAGGGTTTTTTCTTGAGAAAAGAGTGGCTGTTAAAAAGAAAAGAGAGAGAAAAGAAAATAGCAGAATTTCGCAGGAATTAAAGGCCCTGCGCAACAGTTGATCAAACATTTGATCAAGGTCGATCCAACGTTTGATCAAGGTCGATCTGTGGTCCGATTGAGCTGATGTTTTGTCAGCAGGTTCGGGATTGGGTGTTCTTCATTGTGAATGGTTGGATTGTCATTTGGAGCTTTTTGTTTTTTTTTTTGGTTTTTAATGTAAGTTGCATTAATGAAATTAATATACAAAAGCACAGGGGCATACCCCAGTATTCCTTCGGGACATCCGATAACATTTGGAGCTTTTTAAGTAAGCCGATTGTAGTAAAAAATCTAGGTGATATTTCTCTAACTTTTCTTAGTTAAGTTGTTGTTTACAACTTGTGCTTCACTATTAATTGGTGATTTTATTATTGTTAAATCAGTAAATCTTAGTCTTGTTGCTATTTTAAAGGACTTGATTGGGTTGTAACCTAATGATTTACATAGTGGAGATTTGGATTGACTCCGTGATCAGTCCTGTAGTTTTTATCCTTCACATTGGAAGAGTTTTCCACGTAAAAATTCTTTTGTATTGATTGTGAGATTTGCTTATTCTACTTGTGATTCAAATACATCGTTGGTGTTTTAGTATATCCTCATAGGTTCAATCAAAGTGGGAAACTTTATATGTCGTTTTTCCCATCACTAATTTGGTATCAGACGACCCCTTAATCGAACCATCCATGGCCTCATTTGCCTCCGAAACTTCCCTTACTTTTCCTGTTGCCTCTTCTACTCTAAACTTGCCTAACCCGAATTTGACTTCTCTTGCAATTCCTTCTCGGGCCATCAGAGAACAATTTGACATCTCCAATTTCGTTGTCTGGAAAACCTGCATAATTCATTCCTTGTTTCCTCCCAACTTCCCTTAATCGTTGATGTCTCCAACCTAGCACCTACTTCTCTTCTGTAAATTCCAGATAAGTCCTCTAACTCAAATTCAGCCTACACTCCTGGCTCATCCACAACCAGATGGCGTTGGGTTGGATTCTAGCCACCTCCACCATCCTGATCCTTACCCAACTCACACACCACAAAACTTTTGTTGCCATTTAGGCTTACCTCTCCTCCTATGTTGCCAGTCTTTAGCCCTCACTGCCTTGCTTTAGAATTCAACTTTAAACACTGCAGAAAGGAAATGGCAGTGTTACCAGTTGGAAGAACCGGGCTCCAGTGAGTTCGAATTTTCTAGGATCTAGCAGTTGATCAAGAACACAAAAATGGTTTGAAGCAAAATTAACATGGAGCATAATATACCTGTCTTTGGCCCATATTCTGCAATAACTGGCTTTACTCTTCCTCTTTATGCTCTTTCTTAGCACTAGCCTGATGAGATGGGAGACTCCTTTTTGGAGATCAAAATGGTGAAGTCGGTGTCTGATTGGTTCAGCGTTTTTTGGGGATTTTTTAACTTGTCAATCATCTAGATCCTTTTCACATATTATGAAAAGATAACTTTAGTCCATTTTACGATTTAGACCTTAATGGACTTGAACTTTAACCCTGGCCTAATACCTTAGTACACCAATAATTTTATGATTTCTACCTTAAATAACATTTCTAGTGCGTATATTAAAAGTTAAAAGAAGAATTTATCAATCTTTTTATTTATTGCACAAATAGGTCTAGTCATCAAAAATCTATAAGGCAAACAAAAGTCCACAACTAACTCCATATTTAATGATTAAGAATAATGTATAGTTCAATTAGGTAGACCAATTACAAATTTATTGATCTAAAATCAAGTAAACTTAACAACGTCCATTGATATAGGCTTATATCAATAAGCTTATTTAATATAGGCTAACGTTATCAACTACATCCATTAAGCTAACTCCATTTTTTACTAACTTTCCACCATTGGAGAAATCATCTTCAGTAACAAATACCATACTCACTTGTTTTATGGTCTTGGAGATGATTTCCAGACCCTAGCTACCTCCATCCTCGTCTAGACACAAACCAACCCAATGACCCACTAAGCCTTCCATTCTTTCCTCCTAGCTCACGAGGGTAAACTCGATCTATGTGGTCTAGACACTCCTCTAGTGGCATTCATGAATTACCCTGGACAGTTTGCTGCCCTCAATAGCCTTTGCTAGTCCCCAATTCTCCACGACCTACCCTGTGCCCGAACTAACTTGCAAACCCCTTTCCTTCTTCCAGTTTCCTCTTGCCAACACCTCCCACGGGCCCACTATACCTCACCCACTTATTACCCCCGGCCTACTATGCTAACCTCCCACCGCCTATAGCTCGCCCATGTCCTCCACCCCAGTCCACTAGATGTTGCTTCTTGATATCAAGACTTTAGTGCCTTCCACAATATCATCGAGTCCATTGCTACTTTACTTGTGCCATCACTATGTAGGCTTTCAACAACTCATTGTGGGTGATCAAGTTTTGCTTTCCATCACTCAAACATTTACTCTTAAATCTTCTTTAATCTATTTGTCCAATGTCTTATCTGGAGATTGTTGAAGTGTTGCCATCAAAAGACATGACTTTGGCGACGATAAATTGCTACCTGGACAAAATATATGAATATCTGATAGGTACTTACAAATACCTTATGTAAATATGTCTTGATATGTAAATAGTTTGTGCTTGCCATCAAAACACAGAAATCCACGCGCCCCACAGATTTGAAGCATTTATAGTTTTTATGATGATTAAACTACAAATTTTATTAAAAGAAGGGGAGATCATTGAAGTGTTGTTTCGAAAACATGATTTTGATAACGATAAATTGCTACTCCTACAAACTACGACTAGGAGATTTTGAAGTGCTTCTTTGAAAACATACAATTTTCTGATGACAAATTGTTACTTGGATCTAAATGTGGATATCTGATGTGAATATCTATTGATATGACATTAATTTATGTCTTGCCACCAAAATGAAGAAATTCAAATGTTAATAGCAGAATTGTAGCTTGCGTACTATATGTTGCATGACTTGTATCTAAACATGCACTACAACGCACTTGAAATGCAGAATTTCAGAAATTGCATGCGTACCATAGATTTTTGTTTGCTAAGTCACCAAAATGCAGAGGTCCAGGCACATCCAGAAGCTTCAAATGTGATCCTCCTGCACTTATCAAAACGCAGAGCACAAAACACGAAATGAGGAAGGTAAAAAGGAAGGGATTCAAATTGGCCTCTCGTTGGAGGCACATCTACAAGTTTCCTGTATGCCTTTAGTTTACATAGAATAGGTTTCACTCTAAATGGGAAAAAATCGATTGTAGATCAAGATCTTCAGTCTTAGGAAGGAAAAAGACCATTCTTTCAAAGGCTTATCAAGTCTGAGGCATTCCTTAGTTTGATTTAATATAAAGATAACTCTAATAACATGATTATAGTCCCTATTGTAGAATCCCTTATTTGAATTCCAATTTAATTAGCAAAGCCTAACACTAATTAGTTAAAAGACATATCCTACATTTTTCTTAATAAATATGTAAGTTTATTTATATATATAAAAAAAAAGAATACAAAAGTTTTAAGAACATATCCAGTATTTTAAGCTCATTTAAAAAATAAATAAAAAAAGTTAGAATTTTCCAACTGTAGCATAATAAAACATTTACAAGGGGGTTTAATGTTTAGAGATGCTCTCCTACATAAAGACATATCCTACTTATAATAAGCTAAAAAAAACCTAACAAATCCCACATCATTGAAACCTCACTGGAAATTGCTTAACATATTACCCATTGCCAATAAAGCTAAAGCACTTTAAACCCAACTAACCTCAATCACTTGAAACCTAATAAACCTCAAACACCGACAACCTGTTATGTCTCAAACACCTAAAACCCCAATAACTTGAAACACTTTTCATGTTGTCACGGGTCGTGTCAATACGCCCTCCCGTTCAGCACTTGTCCTTACAAATTGTTTGATTGTGATTCCTCGTGTGTCTTCTATGGTTGTGGATGTTGCTTTCCGTTTGGTTCATTTTTCACCAGAATGACCAAAATGACCAAAAGGCCCTTGTCTTGTTTAATTTAATATTAGAATAACACTAAATGACATGATTACAATCCCTACCTTTGAAATCCCTTATTGGAATTTTGATTTAGTTAGCAAAGTCTAACTTTAGCTAGTTAAAGAGAAATCCTCATTCCAACTAGCTGAGGGAAACTTGAAATCGAATTCAAATTCCACATGATCAAACCCTCACCTAAAACCCCTTAATACACTATCTTGTTCTAAAAAACCTGAAAGACTTCAAATGCAATGAACCTCAAACAGTTGAAATCTCACAAACCTCAAATACCTAATGTGCCTCAAACATTTGTAACCCCTAATAACTTGAGCATTCTTTCCATTGTATAGTATTTGATAGTTTTTGTATTTGGATATGTTATCGGTAAGAAAACTAAGTGCCTAAGGATAATATGTTGATGAGATTTAGTTATTTAATTGAAAGCTACCGAAGTAATGACAAACATTAACAATCAAAAAACACCTAATTAGATAAGGTTTCCAAAAATGTTTTGGACCCAAAAAAAAAAAAAAGAAAAAAAGAAAAAGAAACTATTGCTTATTTGTGTCGTCAAACATAAGTTTGTAAGGTAAAAAAGAAAAAGAAAAAAAGAAAAATCATTTACTTGATAACACTTAAAGCCTTATCTACCCTTACATCTTCTTTATCATTGTTTTCCCTATTGAAAGGTTTTAAATAACGGTTAAATCATCAAATTCCATTATATGCTTTGTACACCTAAATTATAAATTAAAATTCAATCATAATTTGGAATCCAATATGAGGATTACGAAATGGAGCTAATTGTTAATTTACTACCCCAAATCTAAATACAGTGAACATTTACTAAAATACATTACTTAATCCAAATTTTGAAAAAGTGGAAGAGAGAAAACTTGAAAGAGAAAACCCTTAAATTACATCAATAGATATTAAGTAGGAAATGTAAAAGAGAACTGAATTCTTATACTAGATTAATAGAATTTAAGTAGGAATTTGGGGAAAAAAAGTAAGGATGACATCAAACCAATGAAATGAAATCTAAAGAACCTTTCAATAGCTTTTCTATTATTAGTATATTATATACCTATTTAATGGATACGGAGTCCATAAATTTACTTTTCACCCTATTCACCACCTTGTTGTTAGCTGTTACGTAGATCAAAAGAATCCAAAGCAGTTGTTGAGAAATCTTATTCTGTTTTTTTTGTTAGCATCATTCTTTACTTCTAAAATCCTTCTTTTCACTCACACTTAAGGATGGTAACTATTTCAATTACCATATGTGATATCTAAATAAATGAAATAATTAACCTATGCGAAGAAAGAGAAGACTAAGAGCATGAATAACCAAATACTTGGTCAATCAGTACTCATTTTTTTTTTTTTTTGGTTCACTTAAATTCTAATTCTATTAATCGTAATCCAAGTGGAATTAAATACACATGTTTAGTCCATCAATTCATGTTTAGTATTGAATTAACAACTTCTTTTTACTCCATCTCACAATTGTGAAGGAAATTTAGAAGTATCTTTAGCTTATGTATTCCAATTTTTGGAAGGACCTTAGAATTTCGAGAAATATTATTCTACAAAACAAGTGCTTGTGAGGGAAGGAAATATATCAATTATTCTAAAACAATGTTAAAATTAAGAACATGTACAAAAGGAGAAATTTAAAAGAGTTCGTCCCATTTTCATTATTTTTAATAACTACTAAAGAAAATAACACAATAATAGCTCATTAAGGGAAGTTATGACTTGAGTTATAGAATGTCGCTGACTAAAAATTCAAGATTAATTTGATTAGTTTTGCTTCAAGCTAAGACACATTCAAGCTTAACCATCTGATAAGAACTAACTAGATTACATTCATGCTGCATGAGAAGTTCAAATATGTACACATACTAACTTTCAATCCTTTGATATAGATTCTAAATTTAACAAATCTAAACTCAAGACATTTCTTAGATGAGTTTTACACTCACACTTATATAACTCATTTAGTAATGAACTTGACCAAGTAGTGACTCTAAAAGAAGTTAGTAAATAGGGCAACACAATAAGTTTTACATTAGTCGAAGTCATCCTTAACATGCACAAATATACAAACATTTAATTTACATATAAGATCTTAACTTCACAAATCTATTTATGAATGTCCAACCCAAACTTAAGTTTTAACATAGTTACAAATCAAGTTTCAAAGGTAGGCTGAAGATTTACTTCTTTGCTAAATAAAATAAATAAACAAGTCTATCAATCCTAGTTAAGTATACTTTAAAGGAAGAAGATTTTGATATCAAGTCAACTAGAGGTAACAAAAGCAAGTGAATTAATCTATTGAGTAACAACAAACCAACCAACACTTTTAGAGTGGTTTTATTGTCTATATTACTTATGAATAGTGGTCATTATCAAATTTAAATATTGGTTCAATTCACAATTTAATATGAACGATTATCAAATACATCTTATTTTTTTCAAATTGACTTTTTAAGTCACCTTTCTTTTTATCTATCTGTCCCTTGCTCCGTATTTTGTAATCTAGCTCATTGATATGGCCACTATGGCTATGGTTGATTTCCTTCTTTCCCATCACAATTATTACTTAGTTCATCCAATCATTTATTGCTTTCACGGGTCCTATCTAGTGATGCCTTAAATTTAGGAGAGGAGGGGCATTGCTGCATGAATTTTCTTTAAAATAGAGACTACTAAGGACATGTTTCTGTCTTCGGATTGGTTTTCTTATTAGCTCTTGAATGATATTATACAAATGTGGTGTAGGCATTGGTCTCCTCATAAGCGGTACCAACCCAAACTATTAGTCTAACAAACGGTGGACCAATTATCCCAAGCGGTCGGTGCTCCGCCCTAAAACAACGGGTAACAAGTAGGATCTTCCTTGCCACTTGGCTTGACCTAATCGGCAATCCTATGTTTCCCCCACATCAACATACATTCCTCGGGTCTTCCTAGGAATCTGAGCCTCCTAACTCGTTAGAACCCACCTCTAGAGATTCCCAGAGCCAGGTCCCAATGCCGAAAAGTACAGCCGCCAACACTCAGACAGGTTAACATAAAACATATAAAGACACCAAACAAACATGGAGCATACAGCACAAATCGGGCCGCCAGCTGTCTTAGATATACTTCACGGTCGTAACAAAAACACCAACGCCACACACAAAATGAAATCATGGGTATAATATGGAACTGATAATATTAAAATAAAAAGTTAAAAAAGGTAAACTAGTGAATGCAAACACGCAATTAAACGAGAAATACATCGCAGAGGATGGAAAGCTTTCGTGCATTCTTCATCATAACGATCCACCACTTGGAAAAGTGCGCTCGGCGACGGCTCTTCCCCGCAATGCGCTGCAGCACCACCGTTGTGCGCCCCATTCAAAGCCCTATTTGCGTTCTTTCTTTGTCTCTTCGAGTGCCTGTACAGTAAAAAATGGAAGATACTGAACGAATAAGGGCATCAAGAGGAGGGCGGAAGGCCTCGTATCTTGGGACGTTCTGCCAGTTTTTAGCTACTTTAAGATTGAGTTAAGTTTTTGTCTTCTCTACTCCGGGTCTAATCGAAGAAAAAAAGTCCTGATCTTGACCGACTTTGAGTCTAACAAGGCAAGAAAAGACAAAAGAGATACAGAACGAAAATGAACTTGCTGAAAGCCCCGAGTTGATAACAAAAGGCCCAAAAAAAAAAAAAAAAAAAAGACGACAATTCTAACTATTATCAATTTTATGAAGTGAAAAACTGTTATAAGACTTATTCAAACTAAACTCAGAATTTACAATTACTGAAATATTTTAATTAAAAAAGACCGAGTATTACTATTGTTCTTTTGAATATGGGAACTTTATCGAGAAATAATCTATATGCACTTATGAATTAATATAGCATCAAACTATAGTGGAATAAGGAAAAAAAATCTTAAGAATGTGACAATAAGAAAAAGAATCTTGATTTATCAATATATTTTGTTATTTTAATTGAAGATATAGTAACAATGCAATAGATGAGAGATTTTTAAAACACATAATTTTTTTACAACAAAAGAGCAAAGAGAATACAACTGTTAGCTCAAAAAGCTAATATCCAAAGATTGATATGCATTTGAAAAGAGTGGTAGGCTTGGGATATTTATAATGGAAGTTGTACATGTCATGATTGTTTTGTATATAATATGCTACAATTTATTTATTCTTTCCAAGTCAAATATAGGGGCTGAAAACAAAAGCTTTGCAACAAAAACCCTTGAAGAGAAATCAAGGGGCTCAAATATTGCCATCACAAAAGAAATCTCTATGGGTTAAGAAGAAAACTTCAGAAGACCCAAAAAAAAGAAAGCAAGACATTCAAAGAAATAGGTAAAGAATGTTAAAACAATCAAATGGATAGAAGTATGAAATGAAGAACATTGAAGAAAAATATGGAAGTTCTTAGTTTCTATAAAAGTAGTAAATGATCTAATATCTTAGTTTCTAAAAATAGACAAATTCATAGTTCAAATGCAATTGAACTTCTCATACTTGTATCTTCTATAGATAGATTTATGGTTGTAATAGACAATTGAACCTCACATACTTTTATATCTTCTTTTAGTAAAGCTTTTATTTTTTTAACTTATAATTGTTCAAACCTTTGAGTATATTATAAATCTTACCGTAGTTGTAATAGGTGTAAACTACATGGTTAAAAAGATGAATATTTATTGTATTATTTTCATTTATTTTATTTATTGTTTACATGTCTTTGTAAATAGAAATATTTATTCAAGCTACTTAGACATTTGATTCTTTAATGGAATTATTGTCACTTATGAATAGAAAATGCATGTAAGAAAGTTGGACAAAATTTAAGAAATTTTTTATTTCAATCTTCTACTCTATGCAAAGGTTATTATAAAGAATTGACTCTCCTGCAACGTGCACCAAAGAGAAATAAACAAACTTGCTCCTAAATTTTTTTGGTGAAAAGATAATTTTCATTAATGAAAAATTAGTATACAAAAACATAAACGTACCTTAACATTACAAAAATTATAAAACTACAAAAAGATTAAAGTTATAAGCTTCAAATCTTATTTAAAATGATATTTTCTTGACAAAATTTTATATTTCAATATAAAATTTTAGTCTTAATAGCTCTTTTCTCGGAAAGCAAGAGAAAACCCACCCCGTGAGAGTCCCGCTGTCGTGACTCTATCCGGAAATTTGCCACTGGAGCATTCGCCGCCTTAATCAGTAGAGGCTTCGGGTTTCCCCACTTTTCATCAGCCCAATCCCGCCTCCCATCCCCCTTATTTTCTCTCTCTCTCCCTCTTTCTCTCTCTCTCCCTCTTTCTCTCTCCACCCTCCACATCTTCCCCACGCCGATCTCGAAAATTTGTTGCCCCACCCCCTTTTATCTTTCTCACCTTTCTTCCCCCTGACTTCCTCTTCCTTTGCTCCAGATTTTTCTTTCCCCATCCATCCCCACCCCCACATTCCTACCTTCCTTTTCCCCTTCCTCTTCCCTTTTCCCGATTTCTTTTTTCAATCCCCTTTTGTTCTAGACTCCTTTTCCCCATACCTCCCTATCTCCACTCATCTCCTTCCTTTTTTTTTCTCTGAAGCCTCCCCATGTTCCACTCTCCATATTAATCTTTCTCTCATATGTATTAGCACAACTTAACAAATCCTGCTAGTGGCCTTACATGTGGGAGATGGTGAATGAAGGTCACATTGCTCTCACCTTTATACATCAACTAGACTATCTAAAGGTGTTAACATATGGTACAAGTTGTCAGTCAAAATTGTCCAAAACCTATATTTAGTTGAAGACGAGCCCTTAGCTCTCTTGGCTCAAGTTTAATATCGGGTGCTAGGAGTGGAAAATTGTGAATCGCATCTTCAAAATCTAAGGTAGAAATTGGAATGGCTATGCCTTAATCGTGCAATGAAGGATCTATATTGGAACCATTGGATGTCTTAAAATTAGGTACCTTTGATACCTCTTCTTGTTTGAATAATTTGTATAAAGTAGTCTTTGATGAAATTGCTTCTTAAGCAGCCATAAATGATAAAGTAGACAAAGTTGATAAGAATTAGCAACAAGATTAACACCCATTGTGAACTATTCAAAATCTATAGCAACTATTGTTAATGTTGGAATACCTTGGAAATTAGTAACGATAGGAACAATAAATCAAACTACTAAATTAGATTACCTACCTCCTTCTAAAAAAAGGAAGAGAATAGTTGTCAAACTCCCTCTAGAAGCAATTAAGGTTAGTGTTTTTTTGAATGCTAGTACTTTGTATTATGTAGTAAAAGAAATTGTTGAAAAGTTGTGGAGTAAGGATAATTTACTAGATATTACTGCTATTGAGGATGACTTCTTTTTCTTTTAGTTTTCTAATATACAAAAGTTAGAAGAAGTAATGAAAATTGGAGTATGAGACATAGCTGGTAAACCTTTATTCCTTCAAAAATGACACCCGTGTGTTAGATTAGAGAAGGCCAAAATATCTATTGTTCCCATTTTGGTTAAATTGTTTAATGTCCCTCATGCATTATGTAATAAGATTAGTATGAGTCATGTTAGCAATGTATTGGGTAAACCTCTATATGGACAAAGCTACTAAATAAAGCTTCGATTATTATATGCTAAAGTTTGTATTTTAATGGATATTAATAGTAAATTTTCTTCAAAGTTTGATGTTGATATAGGTAATAATGAGGTGTTTGAGGTCACCCTAGGTAATAAACCCCATCCAAATGCAAAATTTATCCCTATTACTAGCAAGAGAAGGACTCTTGAAAGAAGAAGGACAATGATCATATAATTATCTCAGAAAATAAGTTTGTTCAACTTGCTTATAACATCTAACCCACTTACAATGAGCCTTCATAACTTTTTGATAACTTTGATGTAGTGGAAAAAGTGGAAAAACCTCCAGATCAATGAATGTTTTATCTGGGAATGTAGAGGGGCCTCAATAAATGCCCCAAACAAAGAGAAGTTGTTAAATTTGTATTGTCACAAGCTCCACATGTTATCATTTTGATAGCACATAGAGTAAAGGAAGAAAATGCAAATTTTGTGATCAATAATATGTTTACTAGTTAGAATTATTCTCATAATTATTCACACTTTGTGATTGGAAGAATTTAGATTTTATGGAAATCATCTAAGTTGTAACTTACAATTCAAGGCACTTCCTCCCAAGTTATTTAGTACTACATTGAAGTCAAGTTTGCCATCTTTCTTTTTTACTGCTATCTATGCAAGCAACTTGGAATATGAATGTAGAGAGTTATAGGCAAATATCGAGTTTTTTAATCTCAAAATGTTGCAAATGTTCATTGACTACTAATGGGTGATTTTAATGAAATTCAACACGTAAATGAATGCATTAGTCCAAACATCGAATGGATGAGAGGCATAGAGGATTTTAATGATATGATTGAGAAACTAGGATTGGTGGAGTCCTCTTTTATTAGCTTTCTCTGTCCTTGGTCTAATAAAAGCTTAGCACAAAATCTCAAAGCTAGCAAGATTGATAAAACATTAATTAATGCATAATGGATTCTTAAATTTGATAGGTTTTCTATTGAATTCTTACCTCCATTGGTATTAGATCATTCTCCTACCTTAGTTAAGTTCAATGCTACTCATAGAAGGAAAAAAACACCTTTTAGATTTTTCAATTTTTGGACCAATAGTCTTGATTTTATAGACATTGTTAGTTCTGTTTGGCACCAAGAAGTCAATGGCATCAAAATGTTCAAAGATGTGAAAAAGCTAAAAGCATTTAAGGAATGACTTAAGTATCTATACTCTAGTTTGGTGATTTACATTAGAAGGTAAAGGTTGCTAGAGAATAGTTGTAGCAAGTTCAGCTTAATTTACAACTTGATCCTTTCGACATTGCTATGTGCTTTGAGGAAAGGCTTAAAATGGAGGAACTAATTGCATGGAGTAAACATGAGAAAGTTCTTTTAAAATAAAAATCATTAAATCTTTGGTTAAAAGAAGAAGATAACAATAGTAGAATATATCCTTAATGCATATAAGAGCTTAAAACAAAATTACTTGCCTAGTCTAAGAAAATGAATCTATTATTTCTAATGATGAGGCGTTGCGTGTTGTTGTTACATATTATCAAACTATTCTTAGGAGTTCTTATGCTGATAGTACGCACAATGAAAGGTACACTTTCTTATTTCATGAAAATGTAAATGATGTATTAAATCTACTTACTTTTGAACATTTAGATGTTATGGTAGTTATTTGGGGATTTCATGACTTCAAAGTTCCCGACCTTGATGGCTACAATAGTTTGTTTTACAAGAAAGCTTGGCCTATTATTGGTTGTGACATAGAAGATGCAGTGCTAAATTTTTTCTTATCTAAGAAATTACTAAAAGCTATTAATGCTACTTTCTTGTGCCTAGTTCCAAAAACCTTTAAACCTAGTTACATGAAGGATTTCAGACTAACCACTTATTGTAATGTTCTTTATAAAGTGATCTCTAAATTGCTTGCGGAAAGGGTAAGTCTTGTTCTCCCTATTATGGTTAGCCAAAACCAAACTGCTTTTATTAGGGATTGTCAAATACCTAAAAATATTATACTTTGTCAATAGTTGCTTCATAATTACCATAAAGGAGGAAAATGTAAGTGTGTTGCCATTAAAATTGACCTTATAAAAGCTTATGACATGATTAAATGGGATGCAGTATTAAGAGTTTTACAAGCTATTCATATTCCTCAATTGTTAATTGGTCTGATTGGCAAATGCATTACTACTACTAGCTTTTATGTGAACTTCAATGATAAGCATGTTCGCTACTTTTAGGGTACCAATGGATTAAGGTAAGGAGATTTTTTGTCTCTTTATTTGTTTGTCCTTGTTATAAAGATTCTTAACATGCTTATTATTAAGAAAACTTCTGCTTCTACTTCCAAATATCATTGGCGGTATAACAAGGAGAAAATCACTCACATTTGCTTTGCTAATGACTTATTTTTATTTGCACATTGGGATATTAATTTAGTGTTATGTCTCACTAATGCTTTAGAGGACTTCGCAACACTTATAGGCTTATGTTTTAATCTTAGCAAATACCAGATATTTTTTCAAGGCTCATTGAGCAAGAAAAGCTTTTAATTCTAGATCATACTCCTTTCTCTAAAAGAACTCTCCCGATCAAGTGTCTTGGTGTTCCCTTTATCACAAAAACACTAACTCATGCTGATTGTAAGGTTTTGACTAAGAAAATTGATGGTTAGAGAATGAGACATCTAAATTATGTTAGAAGATTATAGTTGGTAAAATCAGTTCCTACTTTTATTTGTACCTTTTGGTTGCAAATTTTTCTTCTACCAAAGCAAATTATTTATGAGATTGAGAAGAAGATTAAACACTTTCTATGGGTGGAAAATTCAGCAGATCATAAAACTCACAAAGTTGCTAGGGTTACTAGATCTTAAATTGTTAAATAAGGTTTTGTTGGGGAGGTCACTCTAAAATCTCATCAATTATCCAAGCTCATCTTATGAGTAGATAGATTTATAGTACAAAATGCAAGAAAATTTTAGTTATGCACCTTAACATCAAAGGAAATATGGCATGAAGTTAGAAAGGACTTCTTAAGTTACATCAAATTCTTTTATCTACACTTTCCAAACCTTCTTATCGTTGTAAAGAGACATATAAAGAATTACGTTAAGCTAATATTGAGTTTGAATGGCATGACTTGATATGATCAGATGTAATCGATAACTATAACTTCATTGGATAACTTATATGTAAGGATAGACTTCCTAAAGCAAAAGTAGTATCTTGATGGCTTCCCTCAATTGACCTCTATTGTAATTTTTGTGGATCTCACTTGGAAAATAGGTCACATTTATTTTTTCAGTGTACTTGGATTAGGCAGATTTGGCAAAGTATTCTCTTGTGTAACAAGGCATTTATAGGAACATTAAAGATCGGAATTTTAAGCTGCAATGGATGGTTAAGCAATAAAAAGAAAAGATTTGGCTACAAAGCTTCTTAAACTTTATTTCTTAGCTTGCATGTATTGTATATAGTCTAAACGAAATTATACATGTTTTTAAAATAAGATTGTTGAAATACCAATTTTACTAACTAGAATCAGGAAAGTAGTTCGTGGTAGAACATCTCTATTTAGGAACATTAAACATTCTTAGGTGAATGCATTATTGTATGATAGTTGGTGAATTCCAAATCCAATCTTTTCTTAGATGAATTGTAATGCTAGGGTATGCTCTTATGCTTTTATACTCTTTCATTTTTTGATAAATAAACTCACATGTTCATAAAAAATAAAAATAAAAGTTTTCTTTTGTATAACTGTTTTTTTATTTTTGACAATAGAATTGAGATGTTAATTTTTTTTGGTTTTGAAATATCTTTATTTCATTTATTTATTTTGATGAATATGTGAGTTTATTCATCGAAGAATAAGGAAATACAAAAGCTTAGGGGCATATCCCAGTATTACAATTCATCTAAGAGAAAATAGAATTTGGAATTCTCCAACTATGATACAATAAAACATTCGCTTGAGAGAGTTTAATATTCCTAAATAAAGATGCTCTTACACAAACTACTCTCCTAAATCTAGCTAACAAAATTGGTATATCAATAATTTTATTTTGAAAATGTCTACAATTACGTTCAAACCATATACAATAAAGACATGCTAAGAAAGAAAGTTTAAGAATCTTTGTAGCCAAATCCTTTCCCTTAGTTGCTTTAATCATCTATTGCAATTCAGAATTCCAATCGTTGATGTTCTTACGAAAGCCTTGTTGTGCTAGAATACTTCTCTAACTCTGGCATGTCCATATACACTGAAAAAACAAGTGTGATCTACTTTCATATTGAGAGCTACAAAAATTACAATACATATTAATTGAGGAAAGCCATCGAAAAACCACTTCTGCTATAGGAAGTTTGTCCCTACATATGAGCCAACCAATGAAATTATGTTTGCTGATTCCTCCTTACCATATTAAATTATACCATTCAACCTCAGTATTCACTTAACGCAATTCCTTGTATGTTTCTTTACAACAATAAGAAGGTTTGGAAAGTGTAGAGGTGAGAGTTTGTTGTAACTTTAGAAAACCTCTCCAACTCCATGCCATATTTCCTTTGATGTCAAGATACATAATTGAAGTTCTCCTGCATTTAGTACTATGAATCCATTTACTCCATAAGGATGAACTTTGACAATTGATGAGATTCCAAAGTGACCGCTTCAACAAAACCTTATTCCATATTTTAAGGTCTAGTAGTCCAAGGCCTCCTTCCTTTTTAGGTGAACAAACAACTTGCCAAGCAACCTTATGAGTTTTATGGTCTTCTGAATTTCCTACCTAGAGAAAGTGCTGAATCTTCTTCTCAATCTCATAAATGGTTTGTTTTGGGAGAAGAAACATTTGCATCCAAAAGGTATAGATAGAAGTAAGAACTGATTTTGCCAATTGTAATCGTCCAACATAGCTTAGATGTCTTATTCCCCATCCATCAATTCTTGTCGTGATTTTCTATGTCAAAACCTTACAATTAGTGTAAGTAAGCCTTTTTCTATAAGAGGAACACCAAGATACCTAATAGGGAGTTTTCCTTCGGAGAAGGAAGCATGATCTAGTATCAAAAGCTTTTCTTGTTCAGTAAGCCCTGAAAAAAATATCTGACTTTTGCTAGGATTAAAATGTAAACCTGTGAGTGTCGCAAAGTCCTCCAAAGCATTAATGAGACATAATACTGAATTAATATCCCCATGTGCAAATAAAAATAAGTCATCAGCAAAGCAAAGGTGAGTGATTTTCTCTTTCTTGCAACGCCAATGATATTTAAAAGTAGAAGTAGAAGCTTTCTCAATAATTATCCTATTAATCTCCATGACAATGATAAACAAATAAGGGGACAAAGGATCTCCTTGCCTTAACTCATTAGTGCCCTCAAAATAACCAACATGCTCACCATTGAAGTTTATAAAGAATCTAATAGTAGTAATGCATTGGCTAATCAGATTAAGTAAAGTTTAAGGAGTATGAATAGCTTGGAGAACACCTAATATTGCATCCCATTTAACCATGTCATAAGCTTTCATAAGATCAATCTTAATGGCTACACGCTTTCCTTTATCTCCTTTATCATAGTTATGAAGCAATTCTTGGCAAAGCATAACATTTTCAGAGATTTAATGACCCTTGATAAAAGCAGTTTGGTTTTGGCTAATCACCACAGGGAGAATGAGGCTTATCCTTTCCGCAAGTAGTTTAGAGATCACTTTATATAACACATTACAACAAGCAATTGGCCAAAAATCCTTCATGCAACTTGGATTAGAGGTTTTAGGAACTAGGTATAACAAAGTAGCATTAATAGTGTTCGGTGAAATTCTACATGCAAGTGTACATGTCGAACAAGTAATATAATGATAAGTATGAGTATCGTCCCACAAAGACTGGTGTTCACTAAACTAACTAATTACTAACGGTGAATAGTTCCTATAGTTTATTTAGCAAATCGAGATGGTAACACATTGACTAAAGAACTAAACTTAACCTAAACTTGATTAACAAAGATGCTAGAGCGTCCGATTTCACCTAATTACTAGATACAAATGTCGATCATCCATGCTAGCAAGATTAATTCTACTCATGTGATGGCGGAATTTCCTAACTTATTCATTATCCTATGTCTAGGTATAGCGAACCTACTTAGCTCATTAACTCACTGTGAGTCTACATATGAATTAAATAAGCTAAATGCATTAAGATTTGTGAATATTCCAGTTTACACCTAAAGCCACACAAATCATATGGTATATGTCTATTCATATTAATCTATGGTTGCAAATTACATGAAGCAACTGCATGCTATGTCCTGTCGGTCTCAAACATGCAAATCATATCAATTAAGTGGTAGCTAATCACCTAAAAGCATTAAGATCAGTAACATGCAACTTCACATTCATAAAATGTCTCACAAAACATAAATAATCATAACATTCCTACTTCATAATCAAGTTTCATCGTAGCTCTAGCACAATAAACTAAAACATCATATTTACATACCAGAAATCAGTGCAAAAACGTGAACAAAACATTCTGTAAATTAAAAACATTAAGCTGTCACCAAAAATGTCTTCAAATCACAAAAGGATTGCACAAATCTGCACATCAGGGGGTCGAAGAGGTTCTGTCAGAAAAACGGGGTGAAAAGGAGCTTCCACGCGCCGTCACGCGCCTCCACCACGCGCCGGCCAGTCGCAGGTCACGCGCCGCCGTGCGCCACCGCCATTCTTCACGAAAACCTCCAGAAATTGCCGGTCACGATCCCTGGACTGCCGATCTGCCGAGATATCGCCCAAATCTGCAGCAAAACAGCGTAGATCTAGTGGAGAAGGCTTGGATGGCTTTCGCCGTTGTCGCTGGAAACCGCCGTGAAACTACTCCAATCTGCTACAGAAATGCCGAAAATCACTCTAGGAGCCCAGATCTGCTTTCAGATTGCCGGAAATCGCTATAAAACGGTTAGAAACTACACTTCAAATGCCGGTGATGGGTTCTCGCCGGAAAAGACAACGGCGGTCGGCTGTCGCACGACCGCCACGTTCTACGCCTGAGACGCGCGCTGTCATGCGTCGTCTTTGAGCTCCGGCGAGATCCCCTTCCTCGATTCGTCCACCGCCGGTCTTTTCTCCCTTTCTCGGTTTCTCTCCTGCTTCCACGATAAAAGCCCGACTCCCCTTTTGTTTTGTTAATCGGCCTCTTTTTCTCTCTTGCGGTCCCACGTGTTTTCCACTCACGCGACCCACCTTTCTTTTTTCTTTTCTTTTCCTTCCAATTTTTGCTTATTTCCTTACTTTTCTTCCATTTTGGGTTTGCTACCTAAAACAACAAAAACATACTTAAATACAATTAAATATAAATATAACTTAATAAAATTATATTAAATATAACCTAAAATAATAACAATAACTCTATATAAAATAGAGTTATCAAATAGCTTTCAGTAATTTCTTGGGTGAGAAAAAATCTAGCACTACATCTTATATGTCATGACCGATAATAGGCCAAGCTTTCTTGTAAAATAGACTATTGTAACCATGAGGATCAGGAGCTTTGAAATCCCTAAATAACTCTCATCACATCTGATTGTTCAAAAGCAGGTAAATTCAACAATTCGTTCACATTCTCATGGAACAAAGGAAGAGTACCTTTTAGTGAAAGAGTTATTAGCAGGAGAACTTCCAAGTACAATTTGATAATATGTAATGATAGCTTTACACAAGGCATCATCATCATAAATAATAGATCCATCTTCTTATACTAGGTGAGTGATTTTATTTTGAGCTCTTCTACACATCAAAGATGAAAAGAACATTATACTATTATTATCACCCTATTTCAGCCAAAGATTCCTCGATTTTTGTTTTAAAAGGATTTCTTCATGTTTACTCAATGCAATTAGTTGCTCCATTTTAAGTCTTTCCTCAGAACGCATATCTGTATCAAAGGGATCAAGTTGTAGATTGAGTTAAATTTGCTGTAATTGTTCTCTAGCAACCTTTACCTTCTGACACAAATCACCAAATTGAGAAGAATTAAGCTTTCTAAGTTGCACCTTTAATGCCTTTAGCTTCTTCACAACTTTGAACATAAGTTGCATCTTTATTTCATTTAGCCTATATACAATAAATATAAGTTAAATAAAATATTTTAATAAACTTTACAATTAAATTATTTTCTTTAGTTATTATGATAATCTATTATAGTTCTTCATTTCATTCTTCAATATGACTTTGAATTCTATTATGAGTGATAATATTTTTCAAAATCATCCTTATTTATATTCATTCAAAAAAGAAATAACTCTTCTTTTTAATATAAGATTGACATAAATCACAATATAACTTTCTTTTGAATTTCAAGTATCACCGTGATTCCAATAAATCCAAACAGCTCGACGGAGAAATTGGACAGTATCAAGTGGATGAACAGACGGCGACGTAAAAGCTGAAAAGAAATTGCATGCCTAAGGACGTTTTATAAACAATTTTAACCACCGTAGGCCTAGAAAAGTCACCTGGTTCTTCGTAGCAAAGAAAACCAACTCAAATAGAAACTCTGCCGCTTGGCAATGAATGTCAAAATGCTAGCTGTTGGTAATCGAATGCATTGGCATATGTGTCATAAAAATGGATGCTGGAAGTGCCAACCAAGTGTCCTTTTAGGCAAAGCATGGGAAAGAATGGCGAAATGCAATTGAAAATCGAGCAGTTGCATCTTTAAGAGTGAGCCCAGGCTAAAGTACCCCCAAGGGTTCGTCGCTCTTGTGAAAGGCTCAAGAGTCGTCATGGAGGTTCCATTTTTTCAAGGCCCATATCTCTTGTTTTCCTTCGTCTCTGTTGCTCTTTACTAAAAGCGGTATGCCTATTGAGTCAGCCGAACAAACCCATTAGATTCATAGCCAGCACCGCCACCAAAAACATTGCTTGTCATTCTCCCATACTGCGTTTTCCTCCAGGTTAAATTCATCGATTCTGTCTATCACACCTTTAAAACCTTTTGTCGTCTTATTGAATGCGCATCTATTTAGATAATCTTAAAAGGTCAACAGTTATATCCTTATTGTTGTTCCAATCCCTTACATATCACAGATACACTAAGGATATACGAGAAACGTAGTCTGAGCAGGTAAAGAATGGTGAACGTCGGGTGATTTGATTTGCAAAGCAAGACACAAGATGATGAATTATTCAAGCGCAAAGGAGAGACACACCTTGGAAGCAACCATTTAAATCATACATGGTATGTTAATTTATTCTCTAACTTAAATGTTCAGAAGGAAACCAGTAAAGTGTCGAAGCTCCCTCCATCACTACAGCTTATGCGAAGCACCTTTTAAGCATACCATGATTGCGATCCCTGATCGGCTATGGAAACAAACTAAGGGTTGTTAGTCGAGGACCAGGCGACAAGTGATTGTTTTCATGCTTGCTTAATCCTATCGACACGTCGGTTCTGCCTTCACCATTCTCCATAGCTGCGATCTGTAAGTAACAAGCAATTACCACAGTCATGATTTCTTATTCACCGTTACCTTGCCACTAGTACTTTAAAAACAAACTAATCGTCATTATTAGCCAACTGCATCATTAATTTGTTTCTTTCAGTACTAATGCATTAATGATTGTACTTCTTCTAATGCATTAGTACTGTTTTTTTTTTCCTTTTTTTTTTTCTCTCTATTCTTACCTCCCTCTCTAATAGCTTGTTTTCTTCTCTCATCACCCCTTCCTGTTCATAGCAAAGAAGACAAAATTGACTAATGCATTAGAAGAATCCTGTTAGTGCCATGCTACAATTCATATTTTAAAAAGCAGCCAGAGAAACGCAAACAATCAATTTCAAAAACTGAATCATGTCGTGTTGTAGTTTCTCAATTTTCTTCATCTAGGTCTCAAGTATCATTTCTATTGCTTTTCCAAGTAAACCAAGGTTCTTGCACTTCTTATGCTTAACTCTTTTCCTCCTGGCTAATGATGTAGTTGGCTAATAATGACGATTAATATGATGATTTTGTGTTCACATCAGTTTGTTTCTTTCACGTTTAAATTTTAACTTAAATCTGCTACTTCATAATATTCTCACTAGGCTGTAGTTTTAATCTCTAATCAAACATTGTAGGAGACTAGGTAATCTACGTTAGCTCATGTAATACAGGCTTAGATCAATAAGGATAAACTAATTCTCTTGTAAAGTTATGTTAATATAAACAATGCTAGTTTAGTTGAATAAGGCAAACTTTGCCCTTATTTGCAATTATATTGCTAGCTAGTGTAAGCTGTAGTGCATCTTCTAGAACTGTAATGTGTTAGGACTATTTGGTTAAGCACATTATAAGTTAAACCAATTAAGTCCCCCCTCTATATTTAGTTCATTATATGTGCATTGGAATCCATATGCATTCAAGTCAAGCTTGTGGTAAAGCTTTGAGAGGTTAAGGGCATAATTGTCATTCTACCATGACCAATATTTCTCTCTATATTTATGAAACATTACAACATTTACCTAATGGTTCATAAAATAGATAACCTTACACAAAATTTTCCTTTTATCACCAGGCATTCTAGTTACTGATTTTAGTGTGAATTTCTTACTCCTTGTCAACTAGGTAATAAAAGAGTAATAAAGGATAAAATCTTAGTTAAAGATCATAAAAAATGCAAGCGCAATTAGGTACACAAATCTCATTTTAGTTTGCTACACAAAACTCATTTTTCAATCTATGCTTGATGTTCAAATTCTTGCTTAAAGCTTTGTTTGAGGCAATTTATTTCTAACAATCCAAGACATTAGGTATTTTAGATCATTTAAGAATTCCTTCATTGCACAGCTAGATTGCTCTATTATTTGATGTTGTAATTATTCTATGCCAAAGTCTCAAATGCAAGATTAATCTATGCTAGGTAAAATTTTGAAGCATATCATATTGAGTTAGATGGGTACTCTTTGTCTCTCGACAAGAAAAAGATTTATCAGTATACTCTTTACTTGAAAATTATCTCTAGCTCAATACTTTAGGTAGTACCTCTAGGTATGAATTTGACCTAATTCTCAATTTGATTACAACAAAAATAGTCATACTAGTTTTAATAACTAAACCAGACAATCCATGACAACGTTTGTTTGATGAGTTCAATAATGCTATAAATCAAGGTATAGTCGAGGGGGACAATTGGATATGCAATTCTATTTTGGTCTTCCGATCTGTTATCTTGTGGGAGCTATTGAACCACACTAGATTTCATAGGCAGTGAAAGGGACTAAAAGGTTTTAAAGTAGAAGGAAAAGACTTAAAGAATTTGGGAAATGATTCTATGGAACCATAAGTAACAAATATCAAGTGAACACAATTTCTTATAAAACCTAGAGGGGGCGTAATCAAACCATGTAGATGTGAGTAGTCAACTAATGGCCACCTTAGGTAGATGTGACACTTGAGAGTTTCACATATACGATGAAATTTTATAAGTCATCAATGTCTTATAACAAGGAACTATGATCCAACGATAAAGGATATTAATTCATTAGATCACACTAGCCTTTTCATGATTTATGAAAAGATGAGAGAAAATGTTTCCTTCTAGATTCAAGTAGTTTATATCCAAGGATATAGTATGCAAAACAAAGATCCCAAAGGAACACAGTCAATGGCATACCTTTTCATGAATGCTCATTAGGGACTCCATCATCAGTTGTATCTGAAAAAGACATCAAGAATAATCAACTAAGATAGCAATATAACTTAGGCAAGTGAAATATTGGGTTAAATGATACTCTTTTATGGGCAGAATAGAGTACTCCATCCCAAGTGGCATAAAATTCCATGCCAAATAATTTTCTCTAATGAATTTTTGGCTATAGAGGCTAGTGACATGTTTTAAGAAGTAATTCATAAGGAAACTATTCAAAATCGAATTGTTAGAATTATATCTTCAAGTTAGTAGAACCACAAAGAATAAACCCTTTATTTTCACTCAAGTGAAAAAGCTAGATTGAGCTAACTTGACTAAGGAATGCAACCTACAATGGTTAAAGTTGCATTGGAGTATTGCTAATTAAATCTAAAGCTGCATGTTTCTCCTGTTAAAATTACATAGATGCCTTGATGCACTCTTCTTGTCAATTTTTGTTTCTAGGTGTCTATTAATGGTTAAGTGTGGGAAGAACGAAAAATGTCCCTATTGTAAGGAATTGCATATACAATTACATAGCCTTATGTTTTGACGATTAAATAGAAAGTAGAACAAGTGTAATTATCCTTACCATTTCATAAAAACTAAGGAAATTTGGCTAGACCATGAATGATATATAGAATAGTGTACCAAATACTCTATTCTTGTGTAAGCAAGACACAGATCCCAGATTTTATATTCTGAAGCCTCCGGTATCTGATTTTATAGGCTGAAGCAAGATACAGATCCCAGATTTTCTAATAGCAGCCAACGTTCAAAGTACTAGAGCAGTTGAAAAGCATATAATATTCTACTCGTAGATAGAACAGGACAAGAAGAAAGACAACATAGCCCAAATCTAGCCAATTATTAATTTGATGGCATTCAATTATCTAGATGCAACACTAAGAATTTATGTAATGTAACAGCTTAAAATATTGGCTAAACAAAACTGACCTTTACACAACTCGTGTATGTAAGTGCGGCGTGAAACTCTTTCTCTAGTTGCACAAGTTCAGTCACACTCAGTTGTCCAATCTGCGGCCCTTCGAGCTGCCTAAGCCTGTGGCGTGTATCTGAATTCATCAACTATAACACCTTACGTATTTAGGATATGCAAATATAAAAGCAAGGAAGAGTTACTTTTGTACTAGTTCTTGTAGCTCCCCATGTGACTGTTGACATACACATTCAGGATGGTACTTCTGCGGACAAGAAACTCAGTGGTTAAGCATTATAGACAAGAAACTTAAAAGGTACCTGCACTTCTTGCAGGGCTAAATAAGAAGATTACTCCTAATTCATATCCAGCAACACAAAATTTCACTTTTTAAATGAATTTTGTCACTTATCCAAACCTAGTACCAATAGAACGCATTTAGTCACTGACAACATTCTATTATGTCCTAGTCTAAAGCTATTATTCATGCTATACACTCCCATCACCAGGATGACAATAAGATGTATGAAGACGATTACACAAGTATGGAATGCGTAATGTAAGCGTTCGATCAAAGACATGCCAGCATGTAGAATGTCGAGAGTCCACAAAATGAAAGAAATGGAGAAGGAATTTGAAGATCTAAGCCCCGCAAAAGCTAACAGTTTGGAAGTATGATATTAATGATCTGCTCAGTCGGATCATAAAACCCATCAATTTGCAATAAGAAAGCATTCTAAATGGATCAATAGACCTTGCGAGCCTCCAAAGCTCTCCTGAATTTCAAGTTCCACCCAAACTCAGAAAGGGCATGTCTTTACATGTAGTTCTCCCTCATCAAACATAACACTAAACCTGAGCTGATATAACTCAGTTCTCCCTGACCAAACCTAACGCTTTAAGCCAAAGTTGAATGAACAAACAGCAGGCAGTAGAAACTGTTTTAGAAAACAGGGAAAGATGAAATTACAATATTCAAATCCCGTTACTAAGCGTTTGAGAAATCTGATGGAGAAAAATTGTTCTCAGTTCAATTGTTGTCTAACTTTGAGATGAATGGAAAAGAAAACAAGCTTACCATATTATTAGAGAAAGGGAAAAGTGGGTCAAACCAAAGTGAAGAAGCTATCAACTGCAAGAATTTAACTGCTTACTTCTGTGCTAAAATGACATTTGTATGTCTTCAGATCTTCTTGAAGGAGATTTTGACGACGCTCAAGGATCTTCCCCGCGCTGAATCATAAGAAACAGTTACATTACACTAAAGAAATACAAAAGTGCAACTAAATAAAAGCGGAAAGGATCAGATCAATGAAAATAGTAAACTTGCGTAGAAAATAAATCGAACAATGCATGGTACTTTCTATTAGCAGCAGAGAAAATTTCTAAGGTTTAATTCATTTTCGTTTCCTTGATTTTCAAAACTTCACAGTACTAGTCTCCGGGGTGTAATGACAAGTAAAAACAATAGACACGTATAGACAAAGAAAAGCACATTGCCTCTTCTCGCTGCAGAAATGATAGAGCTTCCCGCCACCAGAGATGAGGAAAAGCGCGACGTCAGCGTCGCAATGAATGGAGAGGTCGCGAGCTTTCTTCATCAAACCACTCCGCCTTTTCGAGAAGGTGATGTGACGACTGTTCTTGTCCTCAATCCGCTTCAGCGACAACTTCTTCCGCCCCATTCGAAGCCCAACTCGCTCTCTGTGCTTCGTTCTCTGATTCTCTTTCGGTATCTGTTTGAGGCACAAGGGAGGTTATTAAAGTATAGGCAGAGAAATAGAGAACGGGAGAGAGATAGGGGATTCACTCGCTACCAAACTCTTGTCGAAAGTCCATTGGATGTCCGATTAGTGGTGATTCCTGGGCCAAGATTTCGAGTGTTAGCGTAGAAAACCCCGAGTCAGAAGTCGATTGGCAGAACCCAAGGGAATTCCCAAGCGTGGAATGCAAAAGCAGGAAGGACAGCAAGCCTTAGCCGATTCCTGATTCGACTTTTACGTCCCTTTCTGGTTGATTCTGCGTCAGGACTACGCACTTTGTATCTAGCCTTGGACGAGCACTCCCGCCCACAATCTCCAATGTACTTTTCCCATTCTCCTACCACGGGCACGCCGTACCCGTTGAAATAACGTATGAGGGCAAGAGAGAGGGATGGAACAGAATGTGACGAATGCGTTTTTGAGATAAAATTGAACATAAACTGCAGGTGTAAAAGGCAGCAGAGAAAACATTATAACCCTCTCCAGGGGCTAGAAAAGTCGTGTTCAGTAAGAGCGTCCTATTCTTCGGAAGAAATCCAATATGGAAGACACATGGGCGGGAAATTGCATTAATCGGCAAATGTGTGGTAAAAATTGGCGTTTGGAGGTGTCAGCAATCGACCTTTAAAGAATGCAGGAGGAGGAATGCGAAAAGATCAGAAATTGGGATAGCATTCCTTGGCTTTTTTGTGTTAAAGTCAGTGCAGGGTGTCTCAACAACCGATCTTTTAAAACAAACAATGCACTCCCGAATCCTCTTTACCTACCTCCGGAAGTGAGATTAGGGGTTTGCATGGAGGTTTGCCATGTTTCAGACTCTATCGTTACCACCACCTTAGTGTGTTTCTTCATCTCCGTCGCTGTTCTTTACTGCAAGTTGTAAGCCCATTCTGTCAGCCGAATAATAAATCCGTCTAGATTCTCAGCCACATCACTGAAAAAACGTTATCTTGTCATTAAAGAGCCTCGCTGTCTCTTTCAGCTACTAATTTGAAATATTAATTTTAGATGCTACAAGCTTATACCATACAGCATTTTCCTCTGAAGTAACATCATCATTTCCGCCGCCAACATCTTTGGAACCTCTTCTCATAATATGCTATACGTACTTAAGCTAAGTGTGGATAGGATTAACAATCAAATAAGTGCAGGAACAAATAGGAATCGGGTGCCATTTTGGATTTCTGGGTTGGATTGGGAGGCGGAAAATTGCGAGCTATCATGGTGATCGAATGAAGTGGAAAAAAAAAGCCGAAACTGGGTGACTTGTTGAATTTCCCAAGTGATATCAAAGCCTTGAATCCCCAACAAGTGGTATAGTGAGCATGGATGGAACTAGAAGATTGGTACCAAAGATAATGGATCAAAATAGTGAACATAATTGAAGAAGTAGATTGATATGTTTTGAGGTGAAATTTTTTTCTTTTTCTAAATTTGCACTTATTTTTTACGATATTAATGTACATCAACCAAAAAATGTTGTTAGTGTAGCATATCAAAGTCTTAAAAGTGTGGATCTATATTGAGTATTTGTTAGCCATATCAAAGACTTTTGTTAAAGAATATAATGTTTTGAAGATAATCAGTATTATTACAATTGTCAGTTTAAAGATAAGAGTAGTCAAATTATTTGTGGTACTTGTGTGGATATTTAGCTCAAGTTGAGGTTTTAGATGGTAGAAAGGTTCTTTAGTTTTTTCTTCTTTTAAAAGACTGTAATTGTTAAAGAGAGTTTCTTTAGGGTTTTTTTTTTCCAAAAAATTACAGTCAGAAAAGTTGAAAAAAGTTTTCTCAATTTTTCTCTATTTAAAGATTATAGTTATGGAAGTTAAAGATAGTTTATCTACTCTTTCTCTTTCCATTGACTGATTGTCTAATTAAAATATTTGAAGAGATTTTTTATAGTTTCTTATAGTGTAGAGATGTTGCACTAATAGTTCCAAAAAAGAGATTATTAGGATTGGTAAAACAATTAGGTAAGGTGCCATAATTGTAATATTTTATTACAATTAGAGATATTTATGTAATTATTGAAATGTTGAGTTATCTTTTTGTTGAAGTAGATATTTTTAGTAGTATTGGCTAAGATTCTTATCCTTTTGTTATAGTATATTTTCCTTGTAATGTCCAACTAGAATTCCTATGATGTTAGCCTATGAATAGAGGAAATATGGAGAAGCCCATTAACCAAGCGAGAGAGTTCTTTTGGAAATTAATTGTTGGAGAGAGTTCCTCTCATGGATTTTTCATGAAAGGCCTATTTGATGAGAGAGAAAGGACAAGAAAATCTAAAAAAGGATGCTATAGATGAAGTAAGACATTATATTGGTTTGAACCTTTTAAATTTGTTATATTGGGTAAGTGCATTCCTATAGTTGCATGTTTGATCCATACATAATTGATGTACTTTATTAAATATCCAATAACTTGTATCAAAGCTGCTTGAATCTCCAACACTTACTAATGCCAAGGTAGACTAGATGACACGAGTTAATATTTATAGATGTAAGCTAACTAACTTGTAAGGAAAACAAGGCTAATAATTGTAGTAGCCTTCATCGGTTAAACAAAGAAGGAAAGTTCTTGCAAGAATGCTTAAAGAAGCTTTCCTTCTATGTGCATAGATATTAACATCTGGATTTCCTAAGTTAATCTCTTTCCATTTTTAGTCAAAAGGATTGTTCCCAATCGGAAAGTGTTTGGTGAACAAGAGATGCTAGGAACGATGAGCAAGCCTCACATCCTCTGATGTGGCAACTTTCGTCAAGTGGATTGACAGAGAGAGGTTGGGGTTGATATGGTGTGAGGACATGGCACAATCAAGATTAACCAAAATTTTTGCCTCCAATATAACTATTGCCTAGATAAATGTACAAGCAGAACAACTGTGAAAATAGTATAAAGGCCAAAGACAAATTGTCCAATACAATGGGCACAATAGTTAGCAAAATTGTTACGGAGGATCTACACAAAATGCTTTTTTTTTTCATGTCATAATAGAAGAACTTTCGATCCTTCTCATGTGCTCAACAATATTAGGAATAGGTTAGATCAAGCAACATAACTTCCTGTACTTGGTTATCTCTCCCGACATGTTTAAGACCTTGTTGATTTTGTTATAGTGGTTTTTTCTTTAATATATATATAGGTTAGTTGTAGGTACAATTTGCAAAGTGCTTTGCAAATTTGCCTAAATCCTATGGCTTAAATAAACAGCCACATGCTTAAACACGACATATATTATTGGCCATCTCCCCTTTATTGCTTGGGTCCATATTGGTGGGAAGAAGCGCCATGTGAGTCAAACGCCAAGGTCTAGAATGCTCAAAGGAAATTGCTGGTGAAGCACTTATGTAGCCCCAAGAGGTGCTGCGTTTGACCATAAAAGGGTCACTAGTGTCCCCTTGGTGGCAGAACCACCACTCAGCTACCCCTGGTGGCCATCTGTCCGCTGGTTGCCTCATCCTTTTTCGACAGTGGAAGAACGACCCAAGGGAAGAGGATGCAAGGCCTCCTCCTCCTCCATAATATCATTTATCATCACCAACCCATCCGAACCATCTGCCACAACTCGGACCTTGTTGTCAAAAAGGGGCACAAATACCAATTTCATCTTTATCAAACTCTGCCACAAGAACTAAAGGAGAAGACACTTGAGTAGTCTTTAACTGCCCCAATGAAACCAAGACTTATGCTATACTAGCTTGAACACTGGCCTAAGACGTAGTGACAGAGTCCAAACGAGACTCCTAAGAGAAGCCGACTCATGAATCTCCTCTACCTTTTCGATCTTCTCTTCCAAGGCCAACAAATGAGCATCCATATCAACCATCACATGCTTCCTGGTTTTCAACATGATCACATAACTCACATGCATCATATCAATGCTCCTGATACCACTTGTTATATTAAAAAAAAGAAACGCACTAGATAAGCATCTATTACACTGGAAACTAGCAACAGAACATCTAAACAAAGACTGTTTCGACTACTATCCAATTGGACAAACACAATACTCCAAATACAGCAATCAAATAACATAAATCACTAGACTCAGGCCCCTTCTAAGATGGCCAAAACAGTAGAACTTTCTAGCCTCTTTTCATTATAGAAGACAGCACACTGTTCACACGTTCACACTACCCCATTATTCTCTTACAACTTACCATTTTTCCCTCCACTCCAAAATGCACAACATTGGTTAGTGAAGCTAAAACCCAATTCCAAAAAAGGTTCATGACACTTGAATCCACATTGACACCAATGTAGACTAGAAAAGTGCCAAGAAAATCTAAGAATGTTTTCTTAGAAACCAAAGGCTACCTAGAAAACACAAATATAATAGAAAAGAGTTTGTTGTATTTCTCAAAAAAATTAGCGGTACACATTGGTCAATATTTATATATTTAAGCTAACCAATTTATAAGGAAAACAAATGAATGCAAAATCAAAAACAATAATTGCAATAACATTCAACAACCAAATGAAGAAGAAAAGTTCTTGCAAGAATGGTGGCTTTTTGGAATGATGGTTGACGATTCTTGGAGAAGGTTTCCTTCTATGTCCATAGATATTAACATCTGGATTTCTTGAGTTAATCTCTTTCCATTTTCAGTCAAAGGATTGTTCTTGATAGGTTAGTGTTTGGTGTGCAGGAGACACTAGAAAAGGCAAACGAGCCTCACATCCTAGAGGACTCATGTGGCAACTTGTGTCATGTGGATTGATAGAGTGTGAGGTTGACGTTGAAATGGAATGATGACGTGGCACGTACAAGATTAACCAAATATTTTGGCTCTAATATAACTTTTGCCTAGGTAATAGAACAAGCATAACAATTGTCACAATAGGATAAAAGCCAAAGACAAACGGTCCAATACAATGAACACAATAGTTAGCAAAATTGTTAAAGAGGATCTATATAAAATGATTTGCTTTAGTGTCATAATACAAGAACTTTTGATCCTTCTCTTGTGCTCAACAATATCAAGAAGAAGTTAGATCAAGCAAGATAACTTCCTATACCTGGTTATGTCTTACAACAAGTTTATGACCTTCTTGATTTTGTTATAGCTCTTTTAGGTTAGAAGAGGTACAATTTGCAAAGTGCTTTGTGAATCTGCCTAAATTCTATGGCTTAAAGGGAAAGGTGCACGCCCAAACACAACATATATTATTGGATTTTAAAGGTAGCAGCCAATTTTTATTTTTTATTTTTTATTTTTAAAAAACAAGGTGAGTTTGGGGATATGGGGTACCAAATTCATAACCTTGGTCTTAGGCAGCGGTAGCCAACTATTAGGCTACTAGCTAGAAGCAAATATTTAATACTAAAAGAACGATTGAAAAGCATATCGTACTACTACTCTTACAAGAAGAAGAAATGTGTGGCAATAGATCCAAAAGTCTTGGGATTAGTGAGTTTTATGTTTTCCCAGCATTCGATATTCTAGATTGTAATAGTCAAAAACTCTCATTCAAAAAAGGAAAAAATAAGTTCACCTTTCTAGATCTTGCGTTTCTCTAGTTCTGCAAGGTCAGTCACACTTAACTGCTCAATATTCGGCAGCTGCCTAAGTGATGCGGATATCCGCATCACTAAGGATACGACATTGATTTGAATCCATTAACTGTAATGCGTCATGTGTTTAGGAAGAGCAAATAAATAGTGAAAGAAGTGTTACCTTTGTAGTTCCTCTAGTATCCTCACAGGTGACTGTTGACCTTCATATTCTGGGTGGTGGCTCCGAGGACAAGATTAAGCACTCAACAATTATGCATTAGACGACAGTAGCTGCAGTAAGATGATACCTGCCCTTATCGGGCAAAAGAGAAAGGTAAATCTCATTAGAATATCTACTTCAAGTTTCAAAATCTGTTATTAAGATAGGAGAACACTTTAAAATATAAAAAATATAACACCTGAAAATATTAACAATTTATGTCATATATTCAAATTTCAATATATCCCTTGCCTTGAGCATAGAGAAATACATCCTACCATAATGGAGTTAATGAGTAAATGAGATGTATCATTTGAAACTTAAGCTTTAATATTGTGTTAAAATGTCTACTTCCTCCTTTAAAATCAATTATTAAGAGAGGGAAACTATCTTTTGTATATAAGGAATGCAAAAAAAAAAAAAAAAAACCAATATTGATAATGTAGAATACATATTTGAATTCACCTAATTCATATACACAAAGACAATTTTAAAAAATCTTTTGGATTACCACGAAAACTTAGTAGCACCATTAGCATTAAGGTGCTGGTGTTGTTGGCAATGAAGACTTCCATAAGGGAGATTTGTTGTCTTTCAAAACTATTTTGGATAAACTATTTTATCTCGATAAATGGAGGTTGAAATACCAAATATACGTTGCAAAATAAAAAGGAGTATCAAATACATCTTTCTAAGTGATAGTCATCTAGTGTGTCCTACTCTAAAATTGGTAATGATGCTTTATCCTGAAGAGACCTCAAGTATAGTTGATACAACTTTCATATAAAACAAGATCCTAAAATGTTGTATTCTCATCACCTTGAGAACAAATAAGATGAATTACTAAGAAGGAAAACAGGATACCGCAAATCTATGGAATGCTTCAAGTACTCTAACATCAACCATGTGTCAACATTTAGAAACATGGACTTAGAAATTGAAAAAAAAAAAAAGATAAAATGCAGAAGGGTCCCTTTTGTATGTCAAAGTCCAACAAAAGGTAGCAATTTGGACAGATTAGGCCATTGACCATTGTAAGTATGGCCCTAACAAATCTAGTGCTCAATTTTGCGTGAACTGAAAAGGTGTATTACTTTATACACAAATGGCCAATTAAGGAAAGTCAAGTTCTCCTTGAACAGACCCATTGAGCTTGCAATTTTTCCATTTAGCTATTGTCATTGTAACCACCTAAATTTAGATTTGGTTCTCCCTGATTATCCGTGGACCCCGAAGAGATGTAACTATTAAATTTCTTTTGGTTAGCTATCTGAAACAGTTACTTAAAATATTAGGATAATTATCAAGATAAGTTTGTTTCATAGTAGTAACTCTTTTAGGAAGTAGAGAAAGAAACTAGTTTCAGCCCTTAAACTGTCAATAATAAAGTACGCAAGATGAGTTATAACCATGTTGAGGAAGCATACGCAAGATAAATTGTTACATTAAATAGTTTTCAAACATTGAGATGAATGGAAAAAGAAACTGCTTACTTTTTTTGTCGTTAAGACATTTTGATGCCTTCTTTTCTTCTTCAAAGCAACTGTGATAGCGCTTAGGGATCTTGCCCAACTGCTTATTGAATAACATTGATGAAAAAGGAAATTGATGAGCTCTTGTTTTGTAAACATACAATTTTGATGATAACAAACTGCTACTTGGAAAATAATATGTGAATATTTAACTGTTAACTGGAGATTGTTGAAGTGTTGCTATGAAAACATACACGTTGGTGATGATAAACTGCTGGTTGGATATAATATATGAATATCTGATAGGTACTTACAAATACCTTATGTAGATATCTCTTGATATGGAAATAATTTATGTCTCGCGCTGTAACACACAACACGAAATGCAGAACTGCAGAAAAGTTTCTAAACACGCGCACTCCAGATTTTCATCCGACAAGTCAAGAAAACCCAGAGTTTCAAACACATCCAGAAGCTTTAAACGCGGATCCTCATCCACTGATGAAAATGCAAAGCAAAAAGCACAAATCACAAAACGCAGGAAGGTAGAAAGGAAAGGATTTGAATAGGCCTTTCGTTCGAGGCACACCTTTCTTTTGCACACAATGGGTCTCACTCTAAATGGGAAAAACCCAACTGTAGATCTAAGATGTTTAGACTTGGGAAGGGAGCTGAATGTTCTCAACGGCAGGAAGCGGAAAAAGAATATTTAGCATTTAAGGTTATCACACAAGAACATGATGGCAGCTTGGACAACACAAATGATGAGTTTATCTCGCCCGCAACTTCACAAAATTTTGTAGATATGAGAGAAATGTGTACTGAGGTAAATTCTCAATTCAATCCTGAAAAAGATTGTACATTCTATGAACTTGAAACTCCATTTAATGATGCTATAGATAGTTCAACAAACTGAAATATGCGTTAGAAATTGTCAAACAGTGTTGAAAAAGTTTACAGATGGAAGCAAAATACTTGAAAGATTGGTTACTTAACAAAAAGGATCATATGACAAAGTTGGGCTAGGATACTAACCAAAACTAAACTAAAACATTTTCAATAACATGTGTAAATCTTCTAACGCGGGAAAATCTTCCATTTCAAATTTCCTAACAAACACTTTCGTATCATGCATAAGTGTATATTTTGCTACTAGTAGGGCTACACTAGTCACATTTGACAAATCAAAATAGGGGAATAGCATAGAGTAAAAGGAATTTGGAATCCTGCAGGAATCAATTTGACTAACTCACATGGACCGAACAAAACTTGGAGGCTAAGAATGTCAATTTCAAAGTTTCTTGCTACAGGGAGCCGTTGCACAAACCAATAAGTCAACAACTCACTATCAAACCTCGAGGTAAATTTCTTTTGCTATAAGTCAAAAGGAACTGTCCAACTAAGAGTACTATTGGTTATGCATTATATATAATTATAACATGTGTTATATGTTCACTGATTGATGTTTAATCTTAATGTTAGTCAATTATGTGACATGGGATATATAATGTTAGCTTTGAACCATCATTATACATCATGACTAGTTGTGGAAGTAAAGCAAAACAATATGCAAATGCCAAGGATAATTGTATGTTTTAAATCGAAGTGAAGAAGTTTCGGCCAAACAAATATGCTTAGCATCATTAGAGAAAGAATTAGTATGGTTGTGGCGTAAAAGGTTGGGTCGTATGTTAGTATGAAACTTATTTGAACTCTGAGCAAAAGCCATACTTATAAGATACTATACCTAAAGTACAAGAAAAATAAAATGTGTGATGCATGAATTTTAGGAAAACATCTTAAAATGAGTTTCCAAGTTTAAAATTATAATAACTACAACAAGGCCAATCAATTACTTCGCATGGACCTATTAGATCCCATGAGGACAACTAGTTTTAGTGGTAAATATTGTAGATGGTACTACATGGATATATGTTCTAAATCCTAAAAGTGAGAACTTTGAAATATTTTTGAAGTTTTGTAAGAAAATTCAGAATAAAATGGAATTGAATATAGCTTTATTGAAACGGATCTTGGCAGGAAATTTGAGAACTTTTGCTATCATTTTCAAATAAGTCACAATTTTTCAGCACCTATGAGACTTCAACAAAATGATGCAATATAAATAAAAAACAGAACTTTCAAGAAACATCAAGATCCATGCTATGTGAAAGAAAATTACCTAAATACCTATGAGGAGAAGCAATCAATACTGGTTATAATATCATTGGTAGGGAATTGATTAGACCAATATTAAAAAGAACTGGGTATAAGTTATTACAAGGTAGAAAACCTTATGCACCATATTTTCATGTGTTCAGATGCAAATGATTTATTCACAATGATGGAAAAGAGTCTAGGAAAATTTAACCAAAAAAGTAACAAAGGCATATTTTTGGGATGTTCATTCACTAGCAAAACCTAAGAGCTTTTCTATAAAATAGCAATGAATATAGAGGAATCCATGCAAGTGATACTTGATGAATCTAATAACTCGAAATCAAGCAGTACTGATTTCTGTATGGCAAAAGAAGAAACTAAACTTGTGCCGGAATGAAATAGAGAGTTGCAATTTGGAAGAAATTGCACTAGTTGCAAGCACTGAAAACAAAACGCCAGCTGTTGAAACTAAAAAAGACCGTCATATCCCAAAACAAGGAATGAAGTGAATAAAACTTAAATCTTTTGTAGCCCCACACAACTGGTATGTTTACAGTCCTTTATGTAGAACATACATGAATTTGTAGCCTTTCTGTCACAAATAGGACCGAAGAAAGTAGGAAAGGCCTGAATTACACCAATTGGGTCTTTCTAATGTGGGAGGAGTTAAACTAATTTATAAGAAATGAGGCATGGGAGCTAGTTCCTAAACCTGAAAACTACACTTGACCTTAGAAAATTGGTTTTAAGAAATAAACTTAACAAATATGGAATCATTATAGCAACAAAGCTATATTAGTAGCTCAATGTTGTTTTCAAAAAGACCATATTGAGTATGATGAACTTTTACATAGGTAGCTAGGTTAAAGTCAACTAATATGTTACATGTATTTGCATATCATAAAAAGTTCAAACTCTTTCATATAAATGTAAAAGTTGGATTTCCATATTTTAACATGAAAAAGTGTTTGTAAAACAATCCCTTGATTTCAAAGATCCTATTCTTCATAATCAAGTCTTCAAATAGTTCAAAGCTTTTTATGTCCTAAAACAAGCCTTAGAAACTGTTGGAATATATAGGATCTAACAAAAACCAATAGCAAGATACGTTTGTTTAAAAACCTATATGGGTGGTATCATCTTTGGTACCAGAAATGAGGAATGAGCTAGTGAGTTTGCATGCACAATGAAAAAATAGTTTAAAATGCACACAATGGAGGAATTAAATTATTTTTTATCACAAATAGAACTGAAGAAAGTAATAAAGGCCTTAAATGACACCAATTGGTTCATAATTCTTGCAATGCAAGGGAAGTTGATCGAGTTTAAATGAAATACGGTAAGTGAGCTTGTTCCTAACTTGAAAACTACATTATGATATGACAAAATTGGTTTTTAGAGATAAGCTTGACAAACATGGTATTATTATTGGAACAAAACTAGATTCATAGCTCAAGGTTACTCTCAAAAAGTGCGTAATGACTACAATTAATTTATATATAGGTAGTTAAGTTAGATTCAATTAATAGGTTACTTGTATTTGGAAATTATAAAAGGTTCAAACTCTTTCAAATAGATGTAACAGTCATATTTGTTAATTTTGTTATTGAAGAAAAAGTGTTATGAAACAACCCCTTGTTTTTGAAGACCCTATCTTTCATAATCATGTTTTCAAACTGTTCAAAGCCTTATATGTCCTAAAACAAGCCTTAGAAACCAATATCAAGATATGCTTGTATTACAAATCTTTGGGGTGGGTATCATCTTATGTACTACAAATAAGGAATTATGAACTAAATATGCATGCAACGTGAAAATAAGTTTAAAATGTGCATAGCGGAGGACTTAACTTATTTTCTTGACATACAAATTAAACAAAGATAACGTATTTGTAGCTTTTCTATCTCAAATAGGATTGAAAGAAATAGGAAAGGCCTTAAATGACACCAACTGGGTTCTTGCAATGTAGGTAGAGTTAAAAACCAATTGAAAAAGTTACAATAGTCTATTTTACAAGAAAGCTTAGCCTATTATTAGTCATGACATAGAAGATGCAGTGCTAGAGTTTTTCTCATCCAAGAAATTACTAAACGCTATTAATGCTACTTTGTTATGCATAGTTCCTAAAACCTCTAATCCAAGTTGCATGAAGGATTTTCAGCCAATTGCTTGTTGTAATGTTTTATATAAAATAATCTCTAAACTACTTGCGGAAAGGATAAGCCTCATTCTCCCTGTAGTGATTAGCCAAAACTAAATTGCCTTTATCAAGGATCATCAAATCTTTGAAAATGTTAAGCTTTGTCAAGAATTGCTTCATAACTATCATTAAAAAGATAAAGGAAAGCGTGTTGCCATTAAGATTGATCTTATGAAAGCTTATGACATGGTTAAATGAGATGCAATATGTGTTCTCCAAGCTATTCATACTCCTCAAACTTTACTTGATCTGATTAGCCAATGCATTACTACTACTAGATTCTCTGTGAACTTCAATGGTGAGCATTTTGGTTATTTTGAGGGCACTAATGGGTTAAGGCAAGGAGATCCTTTGTCTCCTTATTTATTTGTCCTTGTCATGGAGATTCTTAATAGGATAATTATTGAGAAAGCTTCTACTTCTACTTTTAAATACCATTGGCGTTGCAAGAAAGAGAAAATCACTCACCTTTGCTTTGCTGATGACTTATTGTTATTTGCACATGGGGATATTAATTCAGTATCATGTCTCACTGATGCTTTGGAGGACTTTGCAACACTCACAGGTTTACATTTTAATCCTAGCAAAAGTCAAATTTTTTTTTTTCAGAGCTTACTGAACAAGAAAAGCTTTTGATACTAGATCATAATCCCTTTTCTGAAGGAAAACTCCCTATTAGGTATCTTACTATTCCTCTTATTACAAAAAGGCTTATTTACATTGATTGAAAGGTTTTGACAGAGAAAATCATGACAAAAATTGATGGATGGGGAATGAGACATCTAAGTTATGCTGAACAATTATAATTGGCAAAATCAATTCTTACTTCTATCTGTACCTTTTGGATGCAAATGTTACTGCTCCCAAAACATACCATTTATGAGATTGAGAAGAAGATTAAGCACTTTTTCTAGGTAGGAAATTCAAAAGACCATAAAACTCATAAGGTTGCTTGGCAAGTTGTTTGTTCACATAAAGAGGAAGTAGGTCTTGGACTACTAGACTTTAAAATATGGAATAAGGTTTTGTTGGTTCGGTCATTCTAGAATCTCATCAATTGTCCAAGTTCATCCTTATGGAGTAAATGGATTCATAGTACTAAATGTAGAAGAACTTCAATTATGTATCTTGACATCAAAGGAAATATAACATGGAGTTGGAGAGATTTTCTAAAGTTACAACAAACTCTCACCTCTACACTTTCCAAACCTTCTCATTGTTGTAAAGAAACTTACAAGGCATTGCGTCAAGTGAATACTGAGGTTGAATGGTACAATTTGATATGGTCAAGAGGAATCAACAAACATAATTTCATTGGTTGAAAAGAGTGAAGTATGGGGGCTAGTTCCTATACTTAAAAACTACTATAATATGACAAATTTGCTTTTAGAAATAAGCTTAACAATCATGGCATTAATATAGGAAAAAGTTAGATTAGTAGCTCAATGTTACTCTTAAAAATGGGTATTTGCATAGGTTGCTAGGTTGAAGTTAATTAATATGTTACTTCTATTTGCATTTTATAAAATGTTCAAACACTTTCACGCAGATGTAACAGCTTTAAATTTTGTTAAAGTGTTTGTGAAAAAACCCCTTGATTTTGGAGTTCCTACCTTTTCTAATTTTTTTTTTTATCTTTTTTTTAAAATTAAATTGTTCAAAGCTTCATATGTCCTTAAATAAGCCTTAGAAACCAATATTGATTTATGCTTGTTTTACAAATCTATGTGGGTGGCTTTATCTTTGTTACCCCAAATGAGGAATTATGCACTAAATATGCATTCACCATGAAAAAAGAGTTTAAAATGTGCATACTAGAGGAAATAACTTATTTTCTTGATTTATGAATCAAATAATAATAACTTATTTGTAAATTTTCTACTACACTCAAGAAAGTAGGAGAGGCCATAAATGAAACCAACTAAATTTTTGTGCAAGAGGAGTTAAAGTAGTTTAAAAGAAATGAGGTATGGGAGCTAGTAACTAAGCTACTCTTTACTCTTTAATTTTTATTAATTCAATTTATCATTTGATAAAAACAAAATGGTTTTTTGAAATCAGCTTGACAAACATGGTAGTATTATAGGAAAAAAGCTTGATTCATAGCTTAAGGTTACTCTCAAAATGAAAATATTGAATGTGATGAATTTATTACATAGGCAGTTCGGTTAGAGTAAATTAACATCTTAAACACAACTTATAGGACCACCCTCTAGAAATATTGTATATTATTTAGTAGCTTCTGTTTTTCAATTTCTTATAAAAAATAGAACTAAGTACCTAAGGATAATATGTTGATGAGATTTTATTATTTAATTGAAAGCTACCCAAGAAATGGCAAACCTAAATAATGATAAAACACCTTAACTAATACGAGTTTCCAAACATGTTTTGGACAAAAAAAAAAAGAAAAATAAAATAAACTATTGCTTGTTTTTGTCGTTGAAAGTAAGTTTTCAAGGGTAGAAAATAAAAATAAATGATTCATTTATTTTTATTTTCTACCCTTACATCTTTCTATAGTTTTTTTTTCCCTATTGAGAGGTATTAAATAGGTAAATCATCACATTCTATGATCTGATTTCTATAACTAAATTCTAAATTAAAAGTTAATCATAATTTGGAGCCCAATATGAGGAAATTGCTAAATGGAGCTAGCTATTAATCCTACTAACCAATGATAAATGTGTTGAACGTTTACTAAAGTACATTGCTTGATTCAGCCTAAGGCCACAAGAACTTTCAAGAAGTAGAAAAGAGGAAACTTGGAAGAGAACTAAACTCTTAAATTACATTAATGGATTTCAAGTAGGAAACGTAAAAAGAGAACTGAATTCTTATATTAGATTAATAGAATTTAAGTAGGAACTCAGGAAAAACAAAAAAGGACATTAAACCAACAAATGAAATCTAGAGAACCTTTTAGTAACTTTTTCTTTCTATTATTAGTTGTTGCATACCTATTTAATGTAAACTGAGTCCATAACTTTACTTTTTTCCTGGTTCATCCAGTAGTCAAATAATTCAGCTACGTCAACCTCCAATTAAGTGCACATGTCAAGACAGACCAACGCACATGGTAGATAAAAATAGGAGTCATTTTTCTTGTTACATTAGTGCATTTTGTCAATAGGCGGCAAAATAAGTGAATGGGTATTCACATGTTATAGTTAGAAAAGGGGTGGAACACCTTGTTTCGGCATCATTTTGGCAAAAATAGACTTGTAACCAATCTTGGTGGTCTTGCGCTCCCTCAAACGAATCCTCTATCAATCCATTTCAGTGTTTTGCTACCATTCCATGAAAATTGGTAGGACACCAAGATCCAACAGCAAATTGATTACGATTTTTGGCTTAGTTCATGTCGCCCAATTCCTCCATCGTTTGTTCAAAAGTTAACTAAAAATCTGGACCGCTACAAAGTACTATTAGAGATGGCAACAAACGACATTGACGAGATCAAAGCTTGATAGGAAGTTGGATGCCATCATGGAGGTGATACAACAGATTTTCTCGGCACTTAATGCTAAGACTGATGGTGTGGCAACTCAAATCAACACTCTGAAGAAAATCAGAGAGTTCAGTGGGCCACACAGGGGGTAATCAGAGCCAAGTGTAAGGTAGAAATCTTCTCAGCCAGATTCAAACAAGAACAGTGCAAATGAATTTTCTCAGAATGAAGAGGAAATGGATCCATCACCATGAATCAACCGAGCATTGCAATAATTCGTTTTCAATTATACATTGGAAGTGGACAAAGTGTGGAATGCTTCATGGTATCACGATAATGAGGCTCAACTAGTGCACCAACTAAGAAAAAGGAGTATTGAGGAAGATCTATCTCGTGGCAAGAACTGACGAATGAGTTGTGGAAGTAGTTTGGGCCTACCATATTCAAAGACCATTTCAGTGAGCTCATTAAGTTGAAACAAACCGGGTTAGTACATAGTTATCAATTTCAATCCAATAAATTGCTTTCGAGGCATAGTAATTTGGATTTGGGCATCAAATAAGTTGTTTTATGAGTGGGATGGAGGAATGTATAAAACTAGATATGATAACAAATAATCCACCTACATTATTTGCAGCAATTAGCTTTGCTAGATTGTTTGCGGCTAGGGATTTGGCCAGTAGGCGAAATGTGGCAGCACTAATAAGGAGAGAAAATATCGTGATAAGGGGTGTAAAAATAATTAGAGATAACATAACCAATTTATTGGTGAAATGACCTAGCCAGAAATCATGGATAGAAGAGCCAAGGGGCTTTGCTATAATTGTAAAAGAAGGTACTAGTTAGGCCACCATTGCAGGAAATTGTTTTTGTTGAAAAGAACGGCACTAGTGAAGAGGATGAGGGGGTGTTAGTGAAACAAAAGTGGTGCAAAGAAAGCTTAAGGTAATTTCTCTAGCTGCAATGTATGGTGTAAAGTGCCCTAATACTATCAGAGTGCAGAGGGATATAGTAAGAACTATGTGAGGTTTCTATTTTGATTAATTCTAGCAATACTCACAATATTGTGAGTAACAGATTGGCTATTAACGTGAATTTAAGACTAGATGTGGTAGGAGGATTTAATGTGGAAATAGTTAATGGTGATGCGATACATGGTAAGGGGTTGTGCTTAGGCATAGATATGGTGCTACAAAGGTCAAGAATGAGGGTTGATTTGTTTATTCTGTCTATTCCAAATTTAGGAGCGTTTTTAGTCATTCATTGTTAGGAAACTCTAGTGTTAATCAATTGGGATTTTTCTAAACTTTATATATCATTTATGTTGTAAAGGAAAATAGTGGAGCTATATAGGGATAAGCTATCTAAAAATAAAATAGTGGAAGGTGTTAAGTTTGCTAAGTTGTTCCAAAAACAAATTTTCTAGGGGGAATTATTTCAGAAGACACATGAATTACCACCTCAGAGGTCTCATGACCACTAGATTGTTCTGATGGATGAATCTAAAGTTATTAGTAATAGCCCAATGTTATCCCAATCCATAGAAGTAATAGATTGAAAAAATACTATAAGAATTATTGGAGGAAAAGGTGATAAGGAGTAGTAGCAACCTTTTTTCATCCAACTTCTCTAGGTAAGGAAGAATGATGGTTCATGAAGAATGTGTGTTAACCATCACTCTTTGAATAAGGAAACTATTAAGGATAATTTCCTATTCCTATGGTGGATGAGCTATTAGATAACTATATGGAGCCAAAATCTTCACAATGCTGGATTTAAGATCAAGATTTCACCAAATTAGGATGTATCCCAAGGATATAGTGAAGATGGCATTCCAAACCCCAAAGTTCTTAAGAATTTTTGGTTATGCTGTTTGGTTTATGTAATGTAATGTGTCTTCTACCTTCCAAAGTTTAATGAATAGTGTGTTCAAGGAGCTTTTGGAAAGGTTTGTTTTGCTTTGGACTATAGGAGAACACTAGAGGACGATTGAAAATATATGTAGTTGGTATTGATATCTTAAGGGTGAATTAGCTCTATGTCTAAGAAAGTAAAGTGTGTTTTTGGAGTATTGGAAGTTAGTTACTTGGAGCATGTAATTTTTGGACAAGGTTTGGCATTAGAATTAGATAAAGTGGTAGCAATGGTGGATTGGCTAGCACAAAAAACAATCAAGGCATTGAGAGCTTTTCTAAGGCTAACGAGGTATTATCATAAGTTCATAAGAAATTATAGGATCATAGCTACACCTTTGACTAAGCTACTTAAGAAGAATGGATTTGTGTGGGATAATGAAGTAGAAAAGTCTTTTAATGTGCTGAAGTGGGCTATGACAAAAGCACCAGTATTGAGACTACTGGAATTTTATATCCCATTTATAGTCATGTGATGCTAATGGGTGGGGAGTGCAAGTTGCATTGACATAAGCTGTTGGCATATTTCAGCATGTTAAAGGTAACAATCTATTACTCTCTACTTATGAAAAAATAGTTACTAGCATTGATGCTTGTGTGAAAGAATGACATCAATACTTGTTGGGGAAACATTTATAGTAAAGACTAACTAGAAAAGCCTTCAACACCTTTGAAATCAAAAGATTACAAGACCAGCTTAGTAGTCCTAGCTAATTAAGTTGATAGGCTATGCCTTTAGATACAATACAAAATCCGAAAATAAAATTTAGTTGCTAATGCATTATCTAGAAAAGAGGAAGACTAGTAGGTTAAAGTACTATAAGAACCTTTTGAAGGATTTCTAGGAGATTTTATAGAATCACAAGTGTGTAATGAAGATGAAGATGTGTATGGTGATTGTTCTTGTGAGTTGGAATAAGAAAAGCACATGCAAGAAGGTGTAGAGAAGGACAACACATTGATTAGTAATAAAAAGAAAAATGAGATTGTGCAGAATTACGTGAGTAAGGAAAAAGGTGAAAGTAGAAGTTACCAACAACGTGGAAGCACAAGAAATTATGAGTCAGTTGTGCACGGGGGAAGTAAGAGACAACAAGCAATACAAGAATGGTATTTTTATTTATATACACAAGATTTTATTAGCAAGGATTCTACATTTATTGAAGTCATTCTCTAGTAGCAACATGGAGCCACACGTGAAGGTCATTATAAGACTTCCAACCAAGCAAATGCAATATTTTACTAGGTCAACATGAAGCAATCAATTATTCAATTTGTTAAGGGATGCAATTATTCGATTTAGGAGAATATAACTATAGACTTCATTCAAGGGTTGCCATCTTTAAAGGGTAAGCAAGCGATTATGGTGATAGTAGATAGACAAATCTCACTCATTTTATTGCTTTGGCACACCCGTACGTTTCTTGTTAGTGTGCCACAAATTTATTTATTTATTATTTATTTGGAAATATTTTCAGGCTCTATGGTATTCCTCATAGCATATTTCTTGAGTAGTTATTTGAGGGTCAAGGTACAAAATTTAATTTCTCCACTAAAAATCAACCATAAACCAATGGGCAATCTGAGCGAGTGAATAAACTTTGAAGGTCTACTTGAAATCTTTTACTTTTGACCATAAAAAAGAATGAGTTAAGTGGCTTCCATGAGTTGAGTTTTGTTACCATACCAACACTCATGGAGTTACCAATAAATTCCATTATGAAGTGGTGTATGGAAGGTCACCACCTACACTTCTCTCCTATTTACTAGGGTCTTCTGCTGTTGAGATGGTGGATAGGGTGCTCTAGACAAAGGATTCAATGTTAAAAGGCTTAAAGGAGAGATTAATGATGGACCAAGCTTCAACTTTGAAGGGTAAATTTAGTGGTTGTGCGGAGGAATTTCAAGTTGTCCTCTCACTAATATGGCTCATTTGAAGTGCTATAAAAGCTTGGAGAAGTTGCCAACCATCTGAAACTGCTAGTGGGAGCTAAAATAGACATGTGTTCCACGTGTCAGTGCTGAAAAGGGTCATAGGTGTTAAAGTGATAGGGTTGCCGTGAATCTAGCTGGAGTGAGACCAAGGCTCACAGTACATCCATGACTTATAATTAGCTTTTTTATGTAGTAGTGGAATAAAGTCATGGTGGAGTCTCACGGTGATGTGGACACAAACCTACTCCTTTTGTCTTTTGATCATTTTGTCTTTTGATTTGATGTCTGTAATGTAGTAATGTAGAATATATATGGAAGCCGTGAGGTCCATATCTGTAACTGTGGTTGAGCTATCTTTGGTTCTGTAAAAGTTTGTCTTTAAGCCGTTGGTGTTGTCTTGAATGAAAGTAGAACCACTTTGCTCCTACAAGTTCTTGTTTATGTCTCTTCCTCATATCTCAATTTGATTTTATACCTGTGTTAAAGTTGTATCAGTGGCATCGGAGCCAAGTTACAAGATCTTGAGACCAATTTTTACAAAAAGTGCCCACTGTGTGTTTGAGTTTAATTCTCCATGGCTTCAACCTCTTTCAACGAGTCATCCTCCTCTTCTGTGGCATCTAATCCTCCACCACCACCACTACCTACTTCTACATCACAACTTCCGCTGCCACCATTCGATGGTACTAACTATCAAAATTGGTCCATTCGAATGTGTACTTATCTCAAGTATCAAGGGTTGTGGGATGTGGTTGAGAATGGTATACCAACTGTTGGACCAGATGCAGAGTTGACCCCAGCTCAACGAGAGAACCACAGAAGAAATCAAGAAAGGGAGCTCAAGACATTGGTCATGTTACAACTTTCCATGACAGATACAGCCTTCAATCGGATAGCTCAAGCAACAACTCCAAAAGTTGCTTGGACTACTCTTCAAAATGAGTTCCTAGGGACTCCTAAGGTACGTGCAGTTAGAATTCAAGGCCTTAAAGGTGATCTAGAAAGGCTTAGCATGGAAGAAGGGGAGTTAGTTATGGTGTATTTTGGGAGGATTAATGAGATAGTAAATCAAATGAAGGCCTTGGGTGAGGATCTTCCAGATTCACGAGTAGTGGAGAAAATACTTATGAGTCTCACAGATAAGTTTGACTCTACAGTAACAACCCTAGAGGAAACTAAGGATCTCAAAACCATGACTGTCTCTGAATTAATAGGGTCATTAGAAGCTTTTGAAAAAAGGGTAATGAGAAGAAGAGACATGATGAGTGTTGAAACAGCTTTTAAGACTAGGATGAGTCTTGGATCTAAACAATCTGAAGGAATCTCTCAACCAAGAGACACTTCAGTTGATGGAAGGGGTAGATATCCTCCATGCAAAATATGTAATAGAACCAACCATCTTGAGAAATTTTGTTGGCATAAAGATAAGCCTAAATGTCATCATTGTGGGAGAATCGGGCATATAGAGAAATATTGCCGGCTAAAAAGTGGACAGCAAGCTAACTTTGTAAAAAATGAAGAAGAATCTGTTGAGGATACATTGTTTTGTGCAAGTCTCTCAGTTATGAGTGTTAATCCAAGTTTGTGGTATGTTGATAGTGGTTGCACAAGTCATATGTCCCCATTTGAGAGTGTGTTTAGCTCATTAGACCGAAGTTTCAAATCTAAAGTGAGGCTGGGAGATGATAGATGTGTTGAGATTGTTGGGAAAGGTAATGTTTCGGTGCAAACAAGCAAAGGAGTGAAAGTGATCAAGGATGTATTGTTGGTTCCATCTCTTGGTTCAAATTTGCTTAGTGTTGGGCAAATGATGGAGCATAAATATGTTCTTCTATTTAAAGAAAAGATGTGTCACATCTTTGAAGATGCTGATATGAATATAGAAGTTGCAGCCATTGATATGGGAAATACAAGGAACTTTCCTCTCAGATTTGAATACTTTAACCAAAGTGCACTACATGTAACTGAAGACACATCTCTACTATGGCATAAGAGGTTTGGACATTTAAATTACAGATCTCTTGAGGACTTACATAATTAAAATATGGTAGAAGGACTCCCTAAAGTGAAACGTGTTGATACAATATGTGGAGAATGTCAGTTTGGGAAAAATAGTAGACAAATGTTTCCTATTAACGGGAAAAGAATGCAAACTGAGCCCCTAGAAATAGTTCACACCGATATTTGTGGCCCTATGAGGACTCCCACTAAGGAAGGTACAAGATTCTTTATCCTATTTATAGATGATGCAAGTAGGTTTTGCTGGGTGGATTTTATCAAGGAGAAATCAGAAGCATTTGGGGCTTTTTTGAAATTCAAAGCTAGTGCTGAAAAGGAAAGTGGTAGAGATGTAAAGGTTGTACGTTCAGATAGAGGAGGAGAGTATCTATCCTCACAATTTGATTCTTATTGTACTAAGAATGGAATCAAACATCAACTAACAGCAAGCTATTCTCCTCAGCAGAATGGTGTTGCTGAAAGGAAAAATCGCACGATTATGGGTATGGCTAGGAGTATGCTGGAAGAAAAAAACATGCCAAAGGAATTCTGGGCAGAGGCTGTTAACACAGCAGTATATGTATTGAATCGAAGTCCCACGGCTGCCCTTGATCAAATCACTCCATTTGAAGCTTGGACTGGAAGGAAACCAAGTGTAGAAAACATGAAAGTGTTTGGATCTCTGTGTTACATTCATGTTCCAACACAGTTGCGAAGTAAGTTGGACAGAAGAGCTGAACAAGGAATTTTTCTGGGATACAGTCAAGTTTCCAAAGCTTATAGAGTGCTGAATTTATTCTCAAACAAGCTGCAAGTCACTCGAGACGTGGTGTTTGATGAAGATACTACATGGAATTGGACCTTGAGTAAGAAAGAACCGAACAAAATCCTTTTTCCTGATCTATCCAAGAAGGTTTATGATGGCATGACGGAGGGTGTAGAAGTTCTAACTGAAAATGAAACTGAGCTAATCACTCCAGTTCAGCAACAATCTCACTCTAACAGGCAATCGCCAGAGATAGAAAGGGAAATCTCAAGCATGTCTCCTGTAAGGATGAGAGATTTAGAAGATATATATGAAAGCTGCAACATGGCAACCTTGGATCCAATTTCATATGAAGAAGCACTGGTGGAAAAGGAGTGGCAAAATGCTATGAATGAGGAAATAAGAACCATTAAGCAAAATAAAACATGGGACTTGACAGATCTACCAAAAGGAAAAAAGGTAATAGGGCTGAAATGGATTTTCAAAACTAAGACAGATGCTGAAGGCCACATAATCAAACATAAGGCCAGATTGGTTGCAAAAGGATACTCTCAAATTCCAGGTGCTGATTTTAGTGAAACTTTTTCTCCAGTAGCCAGACTAGAGACCATAAGGATGTTGCTTGCTATTGCAGCTCAACATGGTTGGCATGTATCTCAGCTCGATGTCAAGGCTGCTTTCTTGAATGGTGATTTACAAGAAGAGGTGTATGTTGAACAACCTAAAGGATATGAAGTTTCTGGAGGAGAAGACAAAGTTTTGAAGTTGAACAAGGCCCTGTATGGTCTAAGACAAGCTCCGAGGGCATGGTATAGTAAGATAAGTACTTATTTTATCAACCATGGCTTTGTTTGCAGTGCTAGTGAACCAACTTTGTTTGTATCTCGTAAAACAAATTCTGTTATACTAGTATCTTTGTACGTGGATGACTTGATCTTTACAGGAAATGATCCTAAGTTATTGGCAGAATTTAAGATGGATATGATGCAGGCTTTCGAGATGAATGATTTGGGTTCCATGAGTTTCTTTCTTGGATTAGAGGTATTCCAACTACAGGAAGGGATTTTCATCTCTCAAACAAAGTACACCAAAGCTTTACTTATAAAACATCATCTAGCTGATTGCAATCCTGTGGATACTCCATTAGTTGCTGGGGAGAAAACAACAGTTGAAGATCAATCCGGGGAGGCCGATGGGCAAGCCTATAGAAGTCTCATTGGGAGTTTATTATATCTCACAGCAACTCGGCCAGATATAATGTATGCAGTCACTCTATTGTCTCGATTTATGCAGAAACCTACCAAGTTGCATCATAGCAAATTAAAACGAATTCTGAGATATCTCAAAGGGACAGAGAACTTTGGAGTATTATACTGCAAAACTGAAAAATTTGAGCTAATTGGATATGCTGACAGTGATTGGGGAGGTAATGCTAAGGACTTACGGAGCACAAGTGGGTATGTGTTTAGTTTAAGGTCTGCAACTTTTTCTTGGTGTGCAAAGAAACAGAGTTCTGTCTCCTTATCTACTGCCGAAGCTGAATATGTGGCTGCTGCAACTGCTGCTTGTCAAGCAATATGGCTAAGAAGAGTACTCATGGAAATGGGGTTCCAGCAAGATCATGAAACTATCATCCTCAGTGACAGCAAGTCTGCCATTGCAATGACCAAGAATCCAAGTCATCACTCAAGGACTAAACATGTTGGAATTAAAGTCCATTATGTTCGAGAATTGGTTGAAGCGAAAGAAGTAAAATTTGAATATTGTCCAAGTGAAATCCAGCAAGCAGACATCTTCACAAAAGGTTTGCCTCGAACACAGCATGAATTTCTCAGGGAGTTGATTGGGGTTGTGGCTAACCCTGTCAAGGAAGGGTGTTAAAGTGACAGGGTTGCCGTGAATCTAGCTGGAGTGAGACCAGGGCTCACAGTACATCCATGACTTATAATTAGCTTTTTTATGTAGTAGTGGAATAAAGTCATGGTGGAGTCTCACGGTGATGTGGACACAAACCTACTCCTTTTGTCTTTTGATCATTTTGTCTTTTGATTTGATGTCTGTAATGTAGTAATGTAGAATATATATGGAAGCTGTGAGGTCCATATCTGTAACTGTGGTTGAGCTATCTTTGGTTCTGTAAAAGTTTGTCTTTAAGCCGTTGGTGTTGTCTTGAATGAAAGTAGAACCACTTTGCTCCTACAAGTTCTTGTTTATGTCTCTTCCTCATATCTCAATTTGATTTTATACCTGTGTTAAAGTTGTATCAATAGGAATCACATTCAAGTCCAACCTGATCTGCCTTCTTATCTAGACAATGAAAATGTTCTCAATCCTTAATCATAAGCTATCTTAGTGCAGCGTATTAGGAAGAAGAGAGCTTGGTCTCTAGTGCATTGACAGGGATTACCAATGTAGGAAGCAACTTCAGTTGATGCTGAACAATTTGAAGAAAGATTTTCATCCTTCAACCTCGGGGACAAGGTTGCTGTTAAGGAGAGTAGGATGCAACAATCAACTAATTCAGCCTCTAGTTGAGGTGCACATGGTCAAGGCTAACACACATGGGAGATTAAGATAGGAGTCATTTTGTTTGTTCTCTTAGTGTGTTTTGCCATTAGGCGGCAGAATAAGTGAATGGATATTCACTGGTTATAGGTAGAAAAGTTGTTTCTTTTTTCTTTTTCCTTGGTTTTTTTTTAGGGGGGTGTTATGGAAGGTTGGAAGAGGCCTTGTTTTTGGCATCTTTCTGGCAAAAACAAACTTGAAACCAATATTGGAGGTCTTGGGTTCCCTCAAACAAATCCTCTATCACTCCATTTCAGTGTTTTACTTTCATTCAATGAAAATTGGTAGGAAACGGAAATCCAACATGTGAATTGATAACAATTTCTGCCTTAGTTCATCTCGCCCAATTACTTGATCGTTCGCTTGAAATTTAACTAAAACTTGGACCGTTGCAGTTCACACGTTGTTGTTTGTTATTACGTAGATCAACATAATCCAAAAAGGGACGAAATGTAAACTAGTTAAAGTAGGTGTTAAGAAATCCCATTCCATTTGTGTCATTAACATCCTTCTTTGCCTATACAACCCTTCTTGTTGCTGACTGTTAAGGATGATAACTATTTCAATTGTCAATAAATCAAATAATCAACCTATGCTAAGGAACAAAAGATTAGATTCATGTTCCATGGTAAGTTTAAATTATATACATATACTAACTTTGAATCCTTTGATATTTCTATTTTTAAATAATCTGCATCTTTTATACAAGTTTTAAAGTTAAGAAGTCCAAGCTCTAGACATTTTCTAGATGAGCTTTTCACTCCACTTATTTTGATTTTTTTTTTTTACAACGTCATCACAACTATATAACTCATTTGATAATGAACTTAACCAAATAGTGACTCTAAAAGAAGTTATCAAATAGTGCAACACAATAAGTTTTACATTAGCTGAAGTCATACCTTACAAGCACAATTATACAAACATTTAATTTACATATGAGATCTTAGCTTCACAAGTCTATTAATGAATGTCCAACAAATACCTAAGTTTTAACATAATTATAACTCAAGTGTCAAATGTAGGCTTAAGTTTTAATTCTTTGCTAAATAAAAGAAGACAAACAAGTTTATTAGTCCTAATAGTATACTTTAAAGTAAGAAGGTTTTGATATTTAATCAACTAACAAAAGCAGGTGAATTAATCCATTTGATAACACCAACACAACTAACTAACACTTCTAGAGTGATTTCATTGTCATGTATTACTTATGACTAGTAGTCATTATCAAATATAAGTATTAGTATAATTGATAATTTTAATATGAACAAGGATCAAATAGACCCTCTTATTTTCTTTAATTAACGTTCAATGTCTCCTTCCTTTTTATCTTTGTGTCCCTCGTAGATTTCGTAATCTAATACACTAACACAATCCCTATTCATTCATCACTATTGTTGATTTCCTTCTATCGCACCACAACTACAAAGTTCATCCAATCATTTATTGCTTTGACCGAGGTAGAGGTGTTGATGCTTGACTTTTCTTTAAAACTGAAACTACCAAGGCCATGGATGATGTGGCCATCCTACACAAAACAAGCCCAAGCCTAAATATTGGTGATAATGTGGCCCAATCTATATAAGCCCAATCCAAAGAAGCTTGAAAAGATTGACCAAGTGGTTGGGAAGTAAGTGGTTGGTAGTTGGCAGATGAGAATAAGTGGTTAGTAAATAAGAGGGAGTAGTTGGGAAGATAGTAGTTGGGAAGATAGTGGTTGGGAAGATAGTAGTTGGGAAGATAGTGGTTGGGAAGATAGTAGTTGGCTATTTATGAGTATGGGTGACTTAATTTCCTATAAATAGCTAGTACCATTGTGTAGTAGAGGCATTGAGTTGTGAGATTTGAGTATAAGCTTTAAGCTTTCCTTCTAAGTTCTGTATCTCTTTGCTTGTGGCAAGAGTGGTGAGCTTCTTTTGCTCTGTATCTCTTTGGAATTACTTCCAATAGAGTGGTGAGTGTTTTATCCTTGGATTCTAAGGTGGTGAGTTATCTGTATCCTTAGTTTTCAAAGATAATTGTTCTTTGTATCATTGTACTCTAAGGTGGTGATTTATCTGTATCCTTAGTTTACAAAGATAATTGTTATTTGTATCATTGAATTCTAAGGTGGTGATTATCTGTATCCTTAGTTTTCAAAGATAATTTTATCTTTTTATTTTCCTCCTCTCCGTCCGGTATCAAGTTTGGTAATCAGAGCCTAGGTTCAATGGCTGGTCGTCGTCATCATGCTCGCCATCTTGAAGTCCCCGAGGTGAATGAAGCAGACCAGCATGAGATGGAAATGGACGAAATGAGGAGACAACTTGAAGAACTCCAAGAAAAGCTGGCACGTTTCCAAACAAGAGAACGGTATAACTATCGTTCTGGATCTGACAAGAGTCGTCATTCCAGAGTTCGAGAGGATGATAATCCTTTCTATCAATCTGCTCAAGAAGACTCTGATGATAGTACTCCGCCCCATCCTCGTCATCTTCGGCGATATTTTCAACAATATCCTGATGTCAAAGTTGAAATTCCAGAATTTGAAGGAAGAATGGAGCCAGACGAATTCTTAGATTGGCTACATACAGTTGAACGAGCATTTGCCATCAAAGATTATTCTGAAGAACAAAAGGTAAAACTTATTGCCTTGAAACTAAGAAAATATGCATCATTGTGGTGGGAAAATTTGCAGAGACAAAGAGTTCGAGAAGAAAGAAGAAAAATTCGAACTTGGGAGAAAATGAAGAGAGAGCTGAAACGAAGGTTCCTCCCAGACAACTACAAAATGGAGGTTTTTCTCAAGCTCCAAAATCTGAAGCAGATGAATTCATCTGTTGAAGATTACACTATGGAATTCGAGCACCTCATGTTGAAGTGTGATGTCATGGAGCCTGAAGAACAAACAATTGCTCGATATTTGGCAGGTTTACGAACCGAAATTGGGGATACAGTTCGTTTGCAGCAATATTACTCATTCAATGATGTACGAAAGCTTGCTCGGACTGTGGAACAACAAAGGGTAGCTCGTGGCAACAACTACAAACCGATGTCAAGAGATGGTGCTACAACACGAGGAAGTCCAACAACTACAAAGTCAACTCCGCCAGTGAAACCTATGGAGTCCAAAAGTTCCTTTAAGGGCGAAAGCTTTAAACAAGCTAAGCCTTTTACAGACTCTCGTAGATGTTTCAAGTGTCAAGGCCATGGACATATAGCCTCCGACTGCCCCAACCGGAAGATTATTGCTCTTGTTGAAGAAGATGTCCTAGACGAACCTGATGAAGCCAATGCAGAAAGTGAAGAAGAAATGGTATATGCAGATGAAGGAGAAGCCCTAATCATTCAAAGAACTTTGAACCTGAATCCAATTGAAGAAGATGATTGGCGTCGGGAGAATATCTTCCACACTCGATGTACCTCTCATGGCAGGGTATGCAATATCATTATTGATGGAGGGAGCTGCACAAATACTGTAGCTTCAACAATGGTGGAAAAGCTGCAATTAAATACAGAAGATCATCCACGCCCATACAAGTTACAATGGTTCAGCCAAGGAAATGAGGTAAAAGTTAATAAACGTTCTCTAATTTCCTTTTCAATTGGGAAAAACTATAAGGATAGTGCTTGGTGTGATGTGGTGCCAATGGATGCATGTCACCTACTTCTAGGAAGACCTTGGCAATATGATCGAAAAGCCTTGCATGATGGGTATAAAAATACTTATTCATTTTACAAGGATGGAAATCATATTGTGTTAGCTCCTCTTAAGCCAGGCAATACATCTGCACCATCAAGCAAGAAAGGCAATCTTGCACTTTCTGGAACTCAAATGAAGCATGCAATTCAAGAAGGTGAAGAGGTTTATGCTCTTGTGCTCATGGAATCAAATCCTGAGCTTCAACCTGAGCCACATCCCTTATTGCAACCTCTCATCGAGGAGTTTGAAGATGTTGTTCCAGATGAAATTCCTCCCGGCCTTCCACCAACTAGAGATATTCAACATTGCATTGATCTAGTGCCAGGAGCCTCTCTTCCTAATAAAGCTGCTTATCGTATGAATCCTGAGCAACAGAAAGAGCTACAAAGGCAAGTGGATGAGCTCTTGTCCAAAAAGATGATTCGAGAAAGCATGAGCCCGTGTGCTGTCCCAACTTTGTTGGTACCAAAGAAGGATGGATCTTGGCGCATGTGTGTTGATAGTAGAGCAATCAACCGAATTACTATCAAATACAGGTTTCCAATTCCACGGTTGGATGATTTACTTGACCAACTGCATGGTGCTGTTGTCTTCTCCAAAATTGATCTCAGAAGTGGCTATCATCAGATCAGGATGAGAACTGGAGATGAATGGAAGACTGCATTCAAAACCCAAAACGGACTCTATGAATGGATGGTAATGCCCTTTGGACTTTCTAATGCTCCAAGCACATTCATGCGTCTCATGACTCACATATTTAAACCATTTATGGGGAAATTTGTTGTCGTCTATTTTGATGACATACTAATCTTTAGCAAGTCTGAAGATCAACATCTAAGTCATGTGAGGCAAGTCTTTCAAACATTGCAGGATCAGAAACTATATGTCAACTTGAAGAAATGTCAGTTCTTTACCAAGAGTATTGTATTCTTGGGATATGTTGTTTCTGATGCAGGGGTCAAGGTGGATCCTAGCAAGATTGAGGCCATTGTGAGTTGGCCAGTGCCTCGGACAATTCATGACATACGAAGCTTCCATGGCTTGTTGTCCTTCTATAGAAGATTTATCCGGAATTTCAGTACAATGGTTGCTCCAATCACAGAGTGCTTAAAGGGTGATTCGTTTCAGTGGACAGAGGCAGCCCAAAGGAGCTTTGAGCTTATCAAAGAAAAAATGGTATCTACTCCCATCTTGTCACTTCCTGATTTTGAAAAGCTTTTTGAATTGGAATGTGATGCCTCAAATGTGGGAATTGGTGCTGTTCTTAGCCAAGAAGGTAAACCCATTGCCTTTTTCAGTGAAAAGCTCAATGAAAGTCGTAGGAAGTATTCAACTTATGATAAAGAATTTTATGCAATTGTTCGAGCTCTTGATCATTGGCGGCATTATCTATTGCCAAAAGAGTTCATTCTCTTTACTGATCATGAAGCCCTCAAGTATCTTAACAGCCAACAAAAGCTAAATAGTCGTCATGCTAAGTGGGTAGAGTCTCTACAATCCTATTCATTCTCTATCAAGCATAAGGCTGGGAAGCTTAATCGAGTTGCTGATGCCTTAAGTAGGAGACATTGCTTGTTGACTACCTTGGGAGTTCAAGTTTTGGGCTTTGAGGTTGTCAAAGAACTATACCCAAGTGATGCTCATTTTTGTTCAATATGGAAGGCAACTTTAGAAGGTGGCCATGATCACTTCCATTTGCAAGAGGGGTACCTATTCAAGAATAATCAGCTATGTGTCCCTCAATGTTCGTTGCGACTCGTCATTATTAAAGAGGCACATGGAGGAGGCCTTGCTGGACACTTTGGCAGAGACAAGACACTAGCCTTAGTGCAAGAACGATTCTATTGGCCCAAGATGAAAAAGGATGTGCAACAACTATTGGTTAGTTGTTTGGTATGTCATAAGGCGAAAAGCCATGGGCAAAATACAGGATTATATACTCCTCTCCCTGTTCCCCACTTCCCTTGGGAAGATGTGAGTTTGGATTTCACTTTGGGATTGCCCCGAACTCAGAGAAATAAAGATTCAATTCTAGTAGTGGTGGATAGGTTCTCAAAGATGGCACATTTCATCCCTTGCAACAAAAGCAATGATGCATCTCACATTGCAGAATTGTATTTCAAAGAAATTGTAAGGCTTCATGGTATTCCAAAAACCATGGTGTCTGATCGGGATTCAAAGTTTTTAAGCCATTTCTGGAGAACAATATGGCGAAAGCTTGGAACACAACTTCAGTACAGCACAACATGCCACCCTCAAACTGATGGTCAAACTGAGGTCGTCAATAGAATTTTGGGAAATCTCTTAAGGAGTCTGGTAAAGAAGAACATTCGTGAATGGGATTTGCTATTACCACATGCTGAGTTTGCTTATAACCGATCTACAAGTCAAACTACCGGATGCAGCCCTTTTGAAGCAGTCAACGGAAAGAATCCAGCAACTCCTTTGGATTTGGTGCCATTACCATCAAAACACCAGTTTAGTGGAGATGCAGAAGAACGATCAAGGTTTCTTAAAAAGCTACATGAGCAAATTCGTGACAAGATTGAAAGGCAGAATCAGAAGTATCAAGCACAAGCTAATAAACATCGCCGGTTTGCTAAGTTTGAAGAAGGAGATTTGGTGTGGATTCACTTACGTAAAGGACGGTTTCCACCAGGAAGATATGCAAAGCTTCATCCACGAGCTGAAGGACCATTCAAGATTTTGAAGAAGATTGGTGATAATGCTTACAAGGTGGAACTTCCAAGTGAATATGGAGTTTCAGATATTTTCAACATAGCAGATTTATCTCCTTACCATAGTGAAGACGAATTGGACTCGAGGACGAGTCCTCTCGAACCAGGGGAGCATGATGTGGCCATCCTACACAAAACAAGCCCAAGCCTAAATATTGGTGATAATGTGGCCCAATCTATATAAGCCCAATCCAAAGAAGCTTGAAAAGATTGACCAAGTGGTTGGGAAGTAAGTGGTTGGTAGTTGGCAGATGAGAATAAGTGGTTAGTAAATAAGAGGGAGTAGTTGGGAAGATAGTAGTTGGGAAGATAGTGGTTGGGAAGATAGTAGTTGGGAAGATAGTGGTTGGGAAGATAGTAGTTGGCTATTTATGAGTATGGGTGACTTAATTTCCTATAAATAGCTAGTACCATTGTGTAGTAGAGGCATTGAGTTGTGAGATTTGAGTATAAGCTTTAAGCTTTCCTTCTAAGTTCTGTATCTCTTTGCTTGTGGCAAGAGTGGTGAGCTTCTTTTGCTCTGTATCTCTTTGGAATTACTTCCAATAGAGTGGTGAGTGTTTTATCCTTGGATTCTAAGGTGGTGAGTTATCTGTATCCTTAGTTTTCAAAGATAATTGTTCTTTGTATCATTGTACTCTAAGGTGGTGATTTATCTGTATCCTTAGTTTACAAAGATAATTGTTATTTGTATCATTGAATTCTAAGGTGGTGATTATCTGTATCCTTAGTTTTCAAAGATAATTTTATCTTTTTATTTTCCTCCTCTCCGTCCGGTATCAATGGACTTGTCTTGGGATTGGTTTTCTTATTAGCTATTGAATGATATAGTACAAATGCGGTGTAGGGATTGGTCTCCTCATAAGTCAACCCAAACTCATCAGTCTAATAGACGGTGGACCAACTGCCAGACGCGGTCGGCCGCCACCTGTCCTAGATACGCTTCAAGGTCGCAGCAAAGACACGAAGAGTCCAGTAACAAATTACAAGTAAATAAGAAAAGTTGGGGACAAAGACACGTAGGGGCAAACCAACTGCCAGAAGCGGTCGGCCGCCACCTGTCCTAGACATACTTCAAGGTCGCAGCAAAGACACGAAGAGTCCGGTAACAAATTAGAAGTAAATAAGACAAGATGGAGAAAAAGACACGGTCGAAACAACGACACGTAGGGGCAATCATGATGTATAGATGTTGGAGAAAAGCTAAAAGTAAATGAGAAGCATAACAAATTAGAAGCCAAGTAAAACACTAAACAAACCGGTGGACCAACTGCCAGAAGCAGTCGGGCGCCACCTGTCCTAGATATACTTCAAGGTCGCAGCAAAGACACAAAGAGTCCAGTAACAAATTAAATGAGACAAGTTGGAGAGAGAGACACGGTCGTAACAGAGACACGTAGGGGTCGTATTCCTTGGGAGTACAGTAACAAGAAGTTATCAACAAACAAACAATAAGCTAACACCAGCACCACTCATAAAATGAAATCATGGATATAATATGGAACTGACAACGTAAAAAAGGTTTCTTTCTTTCTTTTTTTTTTTAAGACAAACTAGTGAATTCAAACACGCCATTAAACGAGAAATGCAGTGGAAAAAAAGGAACTAATTTTCGGGTACAACTGAAGCATGAAAAAAATGAACCTATAGACAAAGAAAAGCGCCTTGCCTGTTTCCTCTACAGAACTCGTAGAGCTTGCCGCCGCTGGAAGGGATGAGGAGCGCGGCCTCGACATCGCAGAGGACGGAAAGCTCCCGTGTCTTCTTCATCAAAACGTTCTACCTCTTGGAGTAGGTCGCTCGGCGACTGCTTTTCTCCTCGACCGCTTCAGCACCACCTTCGTCCGCCACATTCAAATCCCAGTCTGCGCTTTCGTTTGTCTCTTCGACAGTCAATAATAGAGGTTGCCGAACAGGAAAAGATATTGAGAGGACGGCTTTGGCTGCGTCATGGGGGGCAGAGAGTCGGGCAATTTCTCTTTGACGCGTGTTTTGTTTCGTGGGCGTGATCTCCACACCGCGCCTCAGGACGTATTAGCAGTTTTTTGCTACTTTTAGGATTTAGTTATTTTTTTCTCTTTCCTACTTCAGGTCTAGTCAAAGAAAAAGAGCCCTGACCTGACAGATTTTGAGACTAACAAGGCGAGAAACGACAAAAAAGACACGGAACGAAAAAGAACTTGCTGAAAGCCTCGAGTTGGATGACAAAAGAAAAAAGAAAAAATGACGATAATTCTTACTATTATTAATTTTAAACAGTGAAAAACTGTTATAAGAATTATTCAAATTAAGTTGACTTGTTTACAACTCCTAAATTGTTTTATTAAAAAAACAAGTCTTATTATTGTTCTTCTTTTGAATATGAGAACTTTATTGATGAATAATTCATATGGATCTATAAATTAATAGACCATCAAAAAATAGTCAAGATGATAATAAACTTAAGTGATTTATTGGTCCAAGTATAGACTGTTACCTAGGTCATTGGGTCAAGAAGTATTAGGGCATTTATGGATTCTCATCAACACTCCTCCATAAATAGTTAGAAGATCGTTGGGTCTTTTCAGAAAATATTCTTAGCACTAGTTGTGCTTCTTTTTTATAACATTTTATTTATGATTTCAGCATGCTTTTAGTCATGCAAGAGCGAGTCTTAGAAGTAATTGGTCAATCTTGACATACTTTTACAATGTCACTTTTCATTTAATAGCATAAAGACAATAAATATATTAATGCTTATAATGGGAATGCATATTGGCATGTCTTTCTTACGGCCATGGTATCCTCGCCGACATATTGTTAGTTCGTATTTTGACCATAGGTTGGATCAATGGTGACCATCCATGTGTGCTAAATTTGGAATTATAGCATTTGGTGAGACTATTCTTGATAGAAAATCTAGATTATCCAATTTAATCTTGCTTAATTATAATTATATGAATTTGCACTTGTTTTGTATATATTTGTATTCCTATATCCTAAAGCACTTTAGAAAATTGAAGTTAAAAACTTTTTTGTACTTACAATTAATTGTTCTTTTGGTTTAGCTTCTATAGCCCTAACATTTTGGAATAGAAGAAGTCCAACTAGCTTCTTGAATTTAATCGAACCTATACTTGAGATTGATGAAAAATCCTTGAATCTATTGGCACTATCTTATTATATGCCTTGTCCAAGGGTACTAAACATTGGAAAAATTACTTTAATGGCTCCACATATATACAGGTTCCTTACTAAAAAGTTAGGGATTCATACTCAATCTACAAGGTGTGTTCACATAAGGGATGAAAGAAGCCACCATCCTAAGCTTCAATAGGCTACTGCCTATAACTCATATTATCATAAATTTGATTTATCTTTTTTATAGAAATATAAGTTTATATTAATAAAAGATAATGTACAAAACTATAAGGACATATCCTAGCATTACAAAAAATACAAAAGCTACAAAAAGATGAAAGTTAAAAACCTCTAAATCTTATTCAAAATGACTTTTTTTTGTGAAGATTTTTATATTTTCAAATAAGCCCCCCCTCATACAATTTTTCTTATTTTAACCAACGAGATTATAATATCAATTGTACTATTTTGAAATCATATTTTATTTTGTTATGCTCATATATAATAAATGTAAATTAAAAAAAAAAGATATCTTAAGAAGTTTTGCAACAAAATCCTTTCATTTAGTTGCTCTAATAATTTATTATAATTCTTCATTTCATTCATCAATATGACATCAAATTCTATTCTGAGTAAGGGTAATCTTCTAAATCATTTTTGTCCATGTATATTAAAACAAAAGATGATTTCTACTTTTAATCTAGGATTGATAGAAATCATAATACAAGTTAACTAAAAAGAACAATCATACCATTTCTTCTGTTGTAGAAAGTTATAAAGAATGAAGGTAAGTGCATGCCTTAGTTTGAGAAGACTCTCTAACTCCATTACAAGAGAGAGAGAGAAGAAGAGAGAGAATTTGCACACACAATTTATACAAGTGGTTTAACTCACTTACAGTCAATGTCCACTTCCTATTTTTTTACAATGTGTACACCATTAACAACAATTCCTTACAACTCAGGGAACTTCACATCACAAAAACTATATACCTTGTTATTATGGGTCTACAAGACCAAGAATTATCCAAGTGCTACACCCAATACAAAGTGTTGAGGTTTCTAACTCAAACTTACAAAGGCTTTCCAAGTCAAATATGGGGGCTTAAAACAAAGGCTTATATAACAAAGGCCCATGAAGAGAAGTGAAGAAGAAAGGAACTCAATTGTCGCTTGCCATCATAAAAGAAATCTCACAAAGGATTAAGAAGAAAACTTAAGAAAAGACAAGAAAAGAAAACAAGACATTCAAAGTAACAACTAGAGAACATTAAAACAAGCAGATGGATAGAAGTTGTAGATGAAGAAGATCGAAGAAAAAGATAGAAGTTCTTAGTTTCTATAAAAGTAATAAGTGATCAAATATCTTAGTTTTTATAAATAGATAAATTCATAGTTAAAAGGCAATCAAATCTCTCATACTTTTATATCTTCTATAGATAGATTTATAGTTTAATAGATAATCAAACGTCACATACTTTAAATCTCCTTTTAGTATAGCTTTAAGTATATTGTAAATCTTAGGAATAGTTGTAATTGGTGTAAACTACACAGTTAAAAAGATGAATATTTATTGTATTCTTTTCATTTATTTTAGTTATTGTTTAGTTGTCTTTGTAAATAGGAATATGTATTCGAGTTACTTAGAAATTTGATTCTTTAATGGAATTATTGGCACTTATGAATAAAAATGCATGTAAGAAACTGGAAAAAATTTAAGAAATTTTTTATTTCAGTCTTTCACCTTATGGAAAGGTTATTATAAAGATCTAACTTTGCTATGACATGCACCAAAAAGAAATAGACAACTTTTCTCCCTTTTTTTTTAATGAAAATATAAGTCTACATTAATAAAAACTTAGTATATTGAAGCATAGGCATATCCTCGCATTATAAGAATTACAAAAGCTACAAAAAGATTAAATTTGAAAACCTTCAAATCTCAGTCAAAACAATACTTTTTTGAAATGATTTTATATTTTGAAACTAAAAAGCTTTCTTTTGTATAATTTCCCTTACTTTTGCCCATAGGATAGAGATGTTAATTATTTTGTTTCACAATCATATTTTATTTTGTGTAGTCCATACATAGTTAATGCAAGTTAAAAAAATATCTTAAAAAATTTTATAACCAAATCTCTTCCGTTAATTGTTTTGATCATCTATTGCAATTCTTTATTCAATCTTTCAATATGATGTCAAATTTCACTATGAATAAGAATACTCTTCTAAATCATCATTGTACATGTTCATTTTGAAAAGAAATAACTCCTATTTTTAACTTGGAATTGACATAAATCACAATATAAAATTTCACAAAATTTCAAGTATCACCGTGATTCCAATTAATCCAGTGGACCGAGAAATTGGACAGTATCAAGTGGACGAATGGACGGCGACGTAAAACCTGAAAAGAAACTGCATGTCTAAGGACGTTTTATAAACCATTTTAACCCCACGGAGGCCTAGAAAAGGTCACCTGGTTCTCCGTATGGAAGAAAACCAACTCCAAGAGAAAGTTCGCCGCTTGGTAATGAATGTCAAAAGGCTAGCTGTTGGAAACGAATGCGTCCGCAGATGTGTCATAAAAGTGGATGCTTGAAGTGCCAACCAAGTGCCCTTTGTGAGGCAAAGCATGGGGAAGAAGAGCGAAATGCAGTTGGAAATCGAGCAGTTGCGTGTTTAAGAGGGAGCGCAGGTTAAAGAACGCCAAAGGGTCCGTCGCTCTTGTGAAAGGCTCAGGAGTCGTCATGGAGGTTCCGTTGTTTCAAGCCTCATGCTTCTTATTTTCCTTCCTCTCCTTCACTCTTCACTAAAAGCTGTAAGCCCGTTGAGTCAGCAGAACAAAACCATTAGATTCACAGCCAGCATTGCCACCAAAAACATTGCCTTTGTCAATCTCCCATACTGCGTTTTCCTCCAGGTTAACATCATCGATGCAGTTGATCACACCTGTGAAACCTTTTGTCGTCTTATTGAAATATTTATATTATCTTAAAAGGTCAATAGTTATATTCTTATTATTGTTCCAATTCCTTACATATCACAGATATAGCAAGTATATACACAAAACGTAGTCTAAGCAGGAAAAAATGGTGAAGGTCGGGTGATTATATGTGCAAATGAGCAAGACACTAGATAATGAATTGCTGAAGTGCAAAGGAGAGACACTCCTTGGAAGCAACCATTTAAATCATACATGGTATGTTATTTCATTCTCTAACTTAAATGTCCAAAAGGTAACCAGTAAAGTGCCGAAGCTCCCTCCATCACTACAGCTTATGTGAAGCACCTTTTAAGCATACTATGAATGCGATCTCTGATCGGATGTGGAAACAAACTAAGGGTTGTTAGTCGAGGAGGAAGAGGCAAATGATTGTTTTCATGCTTGCTTAATCCTATTGACACCTCGGTTCTGCCTTCACCATTCTCGTAGTTGTGATCTGTAAGTAACAAGCAATTACCTTATAAGGAAAACAAGGCTAATAATTGTAGTAGCGTTCATCGGTTAAACAAAGAGGGAAAGTTCTTGCAAGAATTGTTAGAGAAGCTTCCTTCTATGTGCATAGATATTAACATCTAGATTTCCTAAGTTAATCTCTTTCCATTTTTAGTCAAAGGATTGTTCCCAATAGGTAAGTGTTTGGTGCACAAGAGATGCTAGGAACGATGAGCAAGCCTCACATCCTCTGATGTGGCAACTTTCGTCAATCACTTGACAGAGAGAGGTTGGGGTTGATATGGTGTGAGGACGTGGCACAATCAAGATTAACCAAATTTTTTGCCTCTAATATAACTATTGCCTAGATAAATGAACAAGCAGAACAATTTGTTAAAACAGTATAAAAGCCAAAGACAAATTGTCCAATACAATGGGCACAATAGTTAGCAAAATTGTTACGGAGGACCTACACAAACTTCTTCGTTTTCATGTCATAATAGAAGAACTTTCGATCCTTCTCATGTGCTCAACAATATTAGGAATAGGTTAGATCAAGTAACATAACTTCCTGTACTTGGTTATGTCTCCCGACTTGTTTAAGACCTTGTTGATTTTGTTATAGTGGTTTTCTTTAATATATATATAGGTTAGTTGTAGGTACAATTTCCAAAGTGCTTTGCAAATTTGCCTAAATCCTATGGCGTAAATAAATAGCCACATGCTTAAACATGACATATATTATTGGATTTTAAAGGTAGCAGCCAATTTTTCTTTCTTTCTATCTTTTTATTTTTTATTTTTTATTTATTTTTATATGTAAATGTAGTTTGGGAATATTGGTTGTCGAACTCATAACTTGGGTTGTAGGTAGCCAGTAGCTAACCATTATGTAACAGACTTTATATTCTAACATTAAAAAGGCAAGCAATACAATTTGGCCATATAAGGGTTTGACTACTCCTCTCAATGAGTTAACTTTTTGGGATGGAACTTGGGCTTATGATAAGTAGTATTATAGCCTAAGTACAACTCAACCTGATAAGTTTGCGATTGCCATCCCGTAGTGTGAGGTAGGCAATGGTTAGAGTTTTAATGTGGGGTTAGCAGAGAACCCCACCTATGTTCAAAGCAATGTAAATTTAGGTGGAAAAAAATATAATGGATTTCATTCTCCCACATCAGAAAGACAATGTAAATTTAAGTGGCTATATTAGAAGACTTTACTACGCCTTTAAGTGGGTTGATTTTTCAAGATGGAACCCAAATTGTGACAATTAGGCTACTAGCTAGCACCTAATATTTAATACTTAAAGAACGGTTGAAAGGCATATTGTACTACTACTCTTAGAACAAGATGTAATGTGCGACAATAGATTCAAAAGTCCTGAGATTAATGAGTTTTATGGTTTGCCAGCATTCGATTTTCTATAACAGTCAAAAACTCTCATTCAAAAATGGGAAAACTAAGTTGACCTTTCTAGATCTCGTATATGTTAGAGCAATAGTAATCTATTTCTCTAGTTCTGCAAGGTTAATCACACACAACTACTCAACATTCGGCAGTTGCCTAAGGATACAATATTGATTTGAATCCATCAATTGTAATGCCTCATGCGTTTAGGAAGAGTAATTGTAGTAAGAAAAGAAATGTTACCTTTGTAGTTCTTCTACTAGGCCCAAATGTGACTGTTGACCTTCATATTTTGGGTGGTGGCTATGAGGACAAGAAAGTTTGCAGTCAACAATTATGCTTTAGACAACAATAATTGCAATAAGATGGTTCCTGCCCTTCTTGTTGGCAAAAGAGAGAAGTAAATCTCATTTGGATATCTGCTTCAAGTTTTAAAATCTGTTATTAAGAAAGGAGAACACATTTATATATAAAAAATATAACGCATCAAAATATTAACAATTTATGATATATATTCAAATTTCAATATCCCTTGCCTTAAGCATAGAGAGATATACCCTACCTAATAGAGTTCATGGGTAAATGAGATGTATCATTCAAAACTTGAGATTTAATATTGTGTTAGAATGTCTTCTTCCTTTTTTAAAATCAATTATTAAGAGAGGGGACTGTCTTTGTATATAATGAATTCCAAAAAAAAAGATAAAAAAGAAATTTGATAATATAGAATACATATTTAATTCACCTAATTATATATGCAAACACAATTTTAAGATAAAAATATAAGTTAATAAAAATATAAGTTACACAATAGAAAAAGCTTTTGAGTCACCATGTTTTTCTTTTTTAATGAGAAAACTTAGTAGCACCATTAGCACTAAGGTGCTGGTGTTGTTGCCAATGAAGACTTCAATAAGAGAGACATGTTGTCTTTCAAAACTATTTTTGATAAACTATTTTCTCTTGGTAAATGGAGGTTTAAATACCAAATATGTATTGCAAAAGAAAAAAGAGTATCAAATACATTTTTCTGAGTGACAATATTCTAATATGTCCTAGTCTAAAATTATTAGTGATGCTCAATCTTAGGGAGATCTCAAGAATAGTTGATACATTTTTCATTTAAAACAAGACCTTAAAATGTTGTATTCTCATCACCTCAAGAACAAATAAAATGAATCACTAAGAAGGAAAGATGATACTGCATATCTATAGGATGCTTAAACTTCGCTAACATCAACCTTGTGCAACATTTAGAAACATGGACGTAGAAATTGAAAAATAAAATAAAATGGAGAAGGGCCCATTTTGTATGTCAAAGTCCAACAAAATGTAGCAATTTGGACGTATTAGGCCATTGATAATTATAAATATGTCCATAACAAATCTATGTGCAATAACCTAACACTCTTGATGCATTACGATTGCGCATCTGATTAAGTTTTAACTAGTGTTGAAATTTTGCGTGGACTCAAAAGGCTTATTACTTTATACACAGATGATGTCCAATTAAGCAAAGCCAAGTTCTCCCTGAAGAGACCTATTGAGCTTGCCATTTTGCAACAATTTAGTTATTGTCATTGTAACCACCAAAATTTAGAAGAGAGAGAATATCGAGTAAACAAACAATTTTGAACCATTTGGTTCTCCGTGATTATCCATGGAAGCCAAAGGGATGTAATTATTAACTTCTTTTGGTTAGCTATCTGAAACAGTTCCTAAAAATATTAAATAGTTGTCAAACTTTGAGATGATTGGAAAAATAAACTGCTTACTTTTTTGTCATTAAGACATTCTGATGCCTTCTTTTCTTCTTCAAAGCGACTCTGATAACGCTCAAGGATCTTGCCCAAACTGAATGGATGGAAAAGTAAACTGCTTATTGAATAACAGTTGTTGAACAACATTGATGAAAAAGGAAATTGGTGAACTGTTGTTTTGTAAACATACAATTTTGATGATAACAAACTGCTACTTGAAAAACAATATGTGAATATTTAACTGTTACCTGGAGATTGTTGAAGTCTTGCTATGAAAACATACGACGTTGGTTATGATAAACTGCTGCTTGGATAAAATATATGGATATCTGATAGGTACTTACAAATACCTTACGTAAATATCTCTTCATATGGAAATAATTTATGTCTTGCGCTGTAACACACAACACGAAATGCAGAACTGCAGGACAGTTTCTAAACACGCGCACTCCAGATTTTCATCCGCCAAGTCAAGAAAACGCAGAGTTTCAAACACATCCAGAAGCTTTAAACGCGGATTCTCCTCCACTTATGAAAATGCAAAGCACAAATCACAAAACACAGGAAGGTAGAAAGGAAAGGATTTGAATAGGCCTTTCGTCCGAGGCACACCAAGTTTCCCATACACCTTTCTTTTGCACACAATGGGTCTCACTTTAAATGGGAAAAACCCAACTGTAGATTCAAGATAGTTAGACTTGGGAAGGGTGCTGAATGTTTGATAACCCTAATTTTATAGAGTTATTTTGATTATTTTAGAATGTAAATAATATAATTTTGTGAGATAATAGTTGATTTTTTATATATTTATTCAAATCTTTATTGTTTATGCAGCAAGCCCCAAAAAAGATGAAAAGCAAATGAAACATATGAAGAAAAGAAGCAACGCATGTGAGGAATAAAAGAAAAAGAAAGGGAAAAAAAAGAAAAGAAGAGAAGGCAACCTGTAAAGTAGCAAAAAGATGAGGAAAATGACAAGAAGGACAAGAAAGGAAATAAAGGAAAAGGGCAAAAAGTGAATTATTAAGGGAGAATCTTAGGGCACGCCTCCCAAGACAGCATAAAGAGAGGAAAACGTGAAGAGAAGGAAGGCGTCGCATAAGAGAAAAAAAGAGAGAGAAAGGAAAGGAGAAAAGGTGCCGCCGGAACCAAGACCAAGAGATGAAAAAGAAGAGAAAAAAAAAAAAAGAAGAAAAAGAAAGAAGACGCACGACAGCTTACCTCTATTTCATGCCATTCTTGATGTTGGTTTAATTTGTAGGAATTCTGCAAAGAATTCTTAAAGAGAAGACAATGTGGTAACAACTTTTCTGTTTTTTATTTAAGATGCTTTGCTTAATTTCTACTATTGTTTTGGTTTGTTATTTTTTTATATTCTAAACTTCTTTTGTTAGAGTGAAGATGTAGCCTAACTATGATGATGTGAATTTTATAAGTTTTTATGCTTTGCAAGATATTTTATTTATGTGAGTTATATATTATCATGTTTAATGCTTTTAAGTGATTGGCCACCACTTGAATGATTTGATGTGCATGTTTGAGACTGAGAGGTAATAATATGCAATTGTTTATTATAATATATAACCATAAATTAAATATGGATAGACATATACCATGTTATTTGTGTGGCTTTTCATGATAAGATTCTAATGCTACAATTATTGGATAGACATTACAATAAATGTACATTCTATGGACTTCAAACTGCATAGACCACACATTATTGGATAACCACACATTAACATTCCTGATTAATTCACTATATCTCTATATCATGCTGCGAATAATGTTCTCCCAAAGGCAAGAAACAGAAAAAGAATATTAGCATTTAAGGTCATCACACAAGAACATGAGGACAATTTGGACAACACAGATGATGAGTCTTTCACGCTTGCTCGCAAGTTTAGAAAATTTTGTAGAAATGAGAGAAATGGGAACTGAGGTAAATTCTCAATTCAATCCTAAAAAATATTGTACATTCTATGGACTTCAAATTGCATTTAATGATGCTTTAGATAGTTCAACAAACTGAAATATGCGTTAGAAAATTGTCAAACAATGTTGAAAAAGTTTACAGATGGAAGCAAAATACTTGAAAGAGTGGTTACTTAACAAAAAGGATCATATGACAAAGTTGGGCTAGGATGCCAACCAAAACTAAACTAAAACTTTTTCAATAACATGTGTAAATCTTCTAACGCGAGAAAATCTTCCATTTCAAATTTCGTAACAAACTCTTTAGTATCATGCAAAAGTGTATATTTTGCTACTAGTAGGGCTACACTAGTCACATTTGACAAATCAAAATAGGGGAATAGCATAGAGTAAAAGGAATTTGGAATCCCATAGGAATCAATTTGACTAACTCAAACGGACCCAACAAAACCTGGAGACTAAGAATGTCTTGCTTCAGGGAGTCGTTGCACAAACCAATAAGTCAACAACTCACTATCAAATCTTGAGGTAAATTTCTTTTGCCATAACTCAAAAGGAATTGTCCAACTAAGAGTACTATTGGTTACACATTACATATAATTATAACATATGTTATATGTTCACTGATTGACGTTTAATCTTAATGTTAGTCAATTATGTGACATGGGATATATAATGTTAGCTTTGAACCATCATTATACATAATGACTAGTTATGGAAGTAAAGCAAAACAATATGCAAGGGCCAAGGATATGTGTATGTTTTGAACCTAAGCGAAAAAGTTTCAACCAAACAAATATGCTTAGCATCATTATAGAAAGAATTAGTATGGTTGTGGCATAAAAGGTTGGGTCGTATATTAGTATGAAACTTATTTGAACTCTAAGCAAAAGCCATACGTATAAGATTACTATACCTAAAGTACAAGAAAAATAAAATGTGTGATGCATGTATTTTAGGAAAACAATTCAAAATGAGTTTCCAAGTTTAAAATTATAATAACTACAACAAGGCCAATCAATTACTTCGCATGGACCTATTAGATCCCATGAGGACAACCACTTTTAGTGGTAAATATTGTAGATGGTACTACATGGATATATGTTCTAAATCCTAAAAGTGAGAACTTTGAAATATGTTTGAAGTTCTGTAAGAAAATTCAGAATAAAATGGAATTGAATATAGTTGTATTGAAACGGATCTTAGCAGGAAATTTGAGAACTTTTGCTATCATTTTCAAATAAGTCACAATTTTTCAACACGTAGGAGACTTCAACAAAATGATGCAATATAAAGAAAAAACAGAACTTTCAAGAAACATCAAGATCCATGCTATGTGAAAGAAAATTACCTAAATATCTATGAGTAGAAGCAATAAATACTAGTTATCAAAAAGAGTGGTATGGAATCATTAACTAATAAATACTGGTTATCAAAAGGAGTGGTATGCAATAAATACTGGTTATCAAAAGGAGAAGCAATAAAATTATGTTTTAAGAAATAAGCTTAACGAATATGGAATCATTATAGCAACAAGGCTAGATTAATAGCTCAACATTGCTCTCAAAAAGAGCATATTGAGTATGATGAACTTTTACAAAGGTAGCTAGGTTAAAGTCAACTAATATGTTACATGTATTTGCATATCATAAAAGGTTCAAACTCTTTCAAATAAATGTAAAAGTTGGATTTCTAGATTTTGTTATTCAAGAAAAGGTGTTTCTAAAATAACCCCTTGATTTCGAAGATCCTATTCTTCATAATCAAGTCTTCAAATAATTCAAAGCTTTTTATGTCCTAAAACAAGCCTCAGAAACCAATATCAAGATATGTTTGTTTCAAAAACCTGTATGGGTGGTATTAGCTTTGGTAACAGAAATGAGGAATAAGGTAGTGAATTTGCATGCACAATGAAAAAATAGTTTAAAATGCACACATAAATTATTTTTATCACAAATAGAACTTTAGAAAGTAAGAGAGGCCTTAAATGACACCAATTGGTTCATAATTCTTGCAATGCAAGGGATGGAAGTTGCTTCCACTCATCATGGTGGAAAGATGAAGGAGAGGGACACTGCCAATCAAGGATGGTTTCGTGACCTTTAACATGAGGATTGGCCTCCTTGAATAGGGTATTGAAGGGATGGAAAATCATCTCAAATGAATGGGGCACAACTTTGAGATGTCGGAGTCACACTTGTTGACCAAGTTTAACAAGCTTAAAGCTTCCCTTGAAGAAAAGGAGGACATTGAGTTTGAAAGATAGGAGAATATTCCCACCCTTGAAAAGATGGTGCTTAAGTTGTTGTCTAGCCTCCAAGCTCAAATAGAGTCCTTGAAGGAAGGACTTGATGCACTATAGGGCCTTTGAAGACTTGAAGGTTGCCATCATGGAGGAGCAAATCTTGATACTTTCCAATTATTCCAAACTTCATCGAGTTTAAAAGAAATGAGGTAAGTGAGCCTATTCCTAAACATGAAAACTACATTATGATATGACAAAATTGGTTTTTAGAGATAAGCTTGACAACCATGGTATCATTATTGGAACAAAACTGGATTAGTAGCTCAAGGTTACTCTTAAAAAGTGGGTAATGACTACAATTAATTTATATATAGGTGGTTAAGTTAGATTCAATTAATTGGTTACTTGTATTTGGATATTATAAAAGGTACAAACTCTCTCAAACAGATGTAACAGTCATATCTGTAAATTTTGTTATTGAAGAAAAAGTGTTATGAAACAACACTTTGTTTTTGAAAACCCTATCTTTCCTAATCATGTTTTCAAACTGTTCAAAGCCTTATATGTCCTAAAACAAGCCTTAGAAACCAATATTAAGATATGCTTGTATTACAAATCTTTTTGGTGGGTATCATCTTATGTACCACAAATAAGGAATTATGAAAAAATGCATGCAAAATGAAAATGAGTTTAAAATGTGCATAATGGAGGAATTAACTTATTTTCTTGAGATACAAATCAAAGAAGGATAACATATTTGTAGTTTTTCTATCTCAAATAGCATTGAAAGAAGTAGGAGAGGCCTTAAATGACACCAACTAGGTTCTTGCAATTTAGGCAAAGTTAAAAACCAGTTGAAAAAAAATGAGGTATGGAAGTTGGTTCTGAACTTGAAAAATACACTCTTCTATGAAAAAATTGATTTTCGAAGATAAGCTTGATGAACATGGTACCATTACTGGAACAAAACTAAATTAGGAGCTCAAGGTTATTTTCAAAATGTGAGTATTGACTATGATGCAATTTTAGATAGGTGGCTTGGTTAGAGTCAACTAATATGTTACTTGTACTTGTAATCATAAAAGGTTCAAACTCTTTCAAATAGATGTAAAAGTTGCATGTTTAAATTTGTCTCGTGGAGAAAAAGTATTTGTAAAACAATCTCTTGATTTTAAATATCTTATCATTCCTAATCATGTTTTCAAACTATCCAAAGTGCTATATGCCATAAAACCAGCCTTAGAAACCATTATCTAGATTGCTTGTTTCAAAATATATGGGATGTACCATCTTTGATATCACAACTGAGGAATTATGCACAAAGTTTACATGCACCTTGAAAAATAAGTTTAAAATATGTATAATGGAAGAGTTAAATTATTTTCTTGACTTTCAAATCAAACAAACACAACTAATTTGTAGCTTTTCTATCACAAATAAGACTTTAGAAATTCAAAGAGGCCTTAAATGACACCAATTGGGTTCTTGGAATGAATGGGAAGTTGAACGAGTTTGAAGGAAATTAGGCTTTGGAAATAGTTCCCAAACTTGAAATATTTGACAAAATTGGTTTTCATACATAAGCTTGATGAATATGATATCATTATTAGAAAAAATCTAGATTAGTAGTTCAAGGCTACTCTCAAAAAGTGGGTATTGACTATGTTGAACTTATACATAGATAATTGAGTTAGAGTCAATTTTCATGTAGTATTTGGATATCATAATACTTTCAAACTCTTTCAAATACATGTAAAAGTTGCATCTCTAAATTTTCTTATACAAGAAAAAGTGTTTGTATAACAACCCTTTGATTTCGAAGACCCTATCTTTTCAAATCATCTTTCAAATTGTTCAAAGCCTTATATGTCCTAAAACAAGGCTTAGAAACCAATATCAAGACGTTCTTGTTTTACAAACCTATGTTTTTTACCTTTGGTACCACAAAGGAAGAATTACACTCTAAATATGTATGCAAAATGAAAAATTGGTTTAAAATTTGCATGGTGGAGAAATTACAAATCAAAAAAGCATAATTCATTTGTATTTTTTATCCTAAATAGTACTGAATAAAATAGGCGAGGCCTTAAATGACATGAATTGTGTTCTTGGAATACAAATGAAGTAAAAACTCGATGAAAAGAAATAAGGTATGAGAGCTAGCTCATATACTTGACAAATAAACTATAAAATGCCAAAATTTATTTTTAAAAATCAGTAGAAGAACAAAGCTAGATTAGGAGCTCAAGGTTGCTGTTAAAAAAATAAAAAAAGGTAACTCTAAAAAAGAATGCACTAACTATGACGAAGTTATACATAGGTAGCTAGGTTAGAGGCAATTAATATGTTACTCATCCTTGGACATCATAAAGGATTCAATTTTTTTTTAATAAATGTAAAAGTTGCATCTTTAAATTTTGTTATTCATGGAAAAGTGTTTGTAAAACGACCCCTTGTTTTCAAAGATTCTATATTTCCTACTCATTTTTTCAAACTATTCAAAGCTTTCTATGCCCTAAACTAAGCCTTAAAAATCATTATCAAAATGTGGTTGTTTTACAAGTTGAGGATGATTTCATCTTTGGTACCACAAATGAGGAATTATGCACTGAATATGCATGCACATTGAAAAATTAGTTTAAAATGTTCATGGTGGATGAATTAACCTATTTTCCTGACTTAAAATCAGAAAGGCATAAGTTGTTGGTAGCCTCTCTATCACAATTAAAAGTGAAGAAAGTAGGAGAGGCCTTAAATGACACCAATTTGGTTCTTGCAATGCATAGGAAGCTGAACGAGTTGGAAAGAAATGAGCTTTAGGAGCTAGTTCCTAAACCTAAAAATTACACTATGAAATGACAACTAGTTTCCAGAGATAAGCTTGACAATCATGGTATCATTATTGGAATGAAATGAGATTAGTAATTCAAGGTTGCTATCAAAAAGTGGGTATTAACTATTATGAGCTTTTACATTGGTAGCTCAATTCAAGTCAATTAATATGTTACTTGAACCAATATCAAGATATGCTTGTTTTGTAACTCTATGGATAGTATCATCTTTTGTAAAACAATTGAGTAATTATGCATTGAATATTCATAGTGGAGGAATTAACTTATTTCCTTGACTTCCAAATAGCTTTTCTATAACAAATAGGATTAAAGAAAGTAAGAGAGGGCTTAAATGAAACCAATTGGGTTCTTAGAATGGATAGGGAGTTGAACAAGTTTAAAAGCAATGAGATATGGGAGCTAGTTCCTAAACCTAAAAACTACATTATGATATGAAAAAATTGGTTTTCAAAGATAAGCTTGATAGATGTGGTACCATTATTGGAACAAAACTAGATTAGTAGGTTAAAGTTAATCTTAAAAAGTAGATATTGATTGTGATGAAATTTTACATTGGTGGCTCAGTTATGGTCAATTAATATGTTACTTATATTTGTATATCATAAAAGGTTCAAACTCTTTGAAGAAGATGTAAAAGTTGCATCTCTAAATTTTTTTATTCAAGAGATTGTGTTTTTAATTTTAAAGATCCTATCTTTCTTAATCATGTTTTCAAATTGTTCAAAGCTTTATATGTCTTAAAACAATCCAGAGAAACCAGTAGCAAATATGCTTGTTTTACAAACCTACATTTATGGTATCATCTTTGGTGCCACAAATAAGGAATTATGCATGCACAATGAAAAATGAGTTTAAAATGTGCATAGTGGAGGAATTAACTTATTTTCTTGACTTGCAAATCAAACAAGCATTACTTATTTGTAGCTTTTTCTATCACAAATAGTACAAAAAAAGAAAAAGAACCCTTAAATGACACGAATTGGGTTCTTGCAATGTAGGCAAAGTTAAAAATTAGTTGAAAAGAAGTGAAGTATGGGGGGGTAGTTCCTATACCTAAAAACTACTATAATATGACAAATTTGTTTTAAGAAATAAGCTTAACAATCATGGCATCAATATAGGAAAAAGTTAGATTAGTAGCTCAAGGTTACTCTTAAAAATGGGTATTTGCATAGGTTACTAGGCTGAAGTTAATTAATATGTTACTTCTTTTTGAGTTTTATAAATGTTCAAACTCTCTCACGTAAATGTAAAAGCTTTATTTCTAAATTTTGTTAAAGTGTTTGTAAAAGAACCCCTTGATTTTGGAGTTCCTATCTTTTCTAATCTTTTTTTCTTTTTTCTTTTAATTAAGTTGTTCAAAGCTTCATATGTCCTTAAACAAGCCTTAGAAACCAATATCAATTTATGCTTGTTTTACAAATCTATGTGGGTGGCTTTATCTTTGTTACCCCAAATGAGGAATTATGCACTAAATATGCATTCACCATGAAAAATGAGTTTAAAATGTGCATAGTGGAGCAATTAACTTATTTTCTTGATTTATGAATTAAATAAATAACAACTTATTTGTAACTTTTCTACTAAACTCAAGAAAGTAGGAGATGCCTTAAATGAAATCAACTACATTTTTGTGCAAGAGGAGTTAAAGTAGTTTAAAAGAAATGAGGAATAGGAGCTAGTTCCTAAGCTACTCTTACTCTCTAATTCTTAGTAATCCAATTTATCATTTGACAAAAACAAAATGGTTTTTAGAAATCAGCTTGACAAACATGGTAGTATTATAGGAAAAAAGCTTAATTCATAGCTTAAGGTTACTCCCAAAATGAAAGTATTGAATGTGTTGAATTTATTACATAGGTAGTTAGGTTAGAGTCAATTAACATCTTAAACACAACTTATAGGACCACCCTTTAGAAATATTGTATATTATTTAGTAGTTTTTGTTTTTCAATTTCTTATCAAAAATAGAACTAAGTACCTAAGGATAATACGTTGATGAGATTTTATTATTTAATTGAAAGCTACCTAAGAAATGACAAACGTAAATAATGATAAAACACCTTAATAGATACGAGTTTCCAAAAATCTTTTGGACAAAAAAAGAAAAAGAAAAAGAAAATAAATTATTGCTTGTTTTTGTCGTTGACAATAAGTTTTCAAGGGTAGAAAATAAAAGGAAAAAAATCATTTATTTTTATTTTCTACCCTTACATCTTTCTATAGATTTTTTCCTATTTAGAGGTATTAAATAGCTAAATCATCACATTTGATGATCAGATTTCTATAACTAAATTCTGAATTAAAAGTTAATCATAATTTGGAGCCCAATATGAGGAAATTGCTAAATGGAGCTAGCTATTAATCCTACTAACCAATGATAAGTGTGTTGAACGTTTACTAAAGTACATTGCTTGATTCAGCCTAAGGCCACAAGAACTTTGAAGAAGTAGAAAAGAGGAAACTTGGAAGAGTTTTTGAGTGAGATTTGGAGGCTTCCAACCTCTATTTTTGCTTACTCTTAGTTTACTTTTGGAAATTGTTGTAATACTGGGGTATGCCCCTGTGCTTTTGTATATTAATTTCATTAATGCAATTTACATTAAAAACCAAAAAAAAAAAAAAGGAAACTTGGAAGAGAACTGAACTCTTAAATTACATCAATGGATTTCAAGTAGGAAATGTAAAAAGAGAACTGAATTCTTATATTAGATTAATATAATTTAAGTAGGAACTCAGGAAAAACAAATAAGGATGACATTAAACCAACAGAACCTTTCAGTAACTTTTTCTTTCTATTATTAGTTGTTGCATACCTATTTAATATATACTGAGTCCATAACTTTACTTTTTACCCTGTTCATCCAGCAGTCAAATAATTCAGCTACGTCAACCTCTAATTCAAGTGCACATGGTCAAGACAGACCCACGCACATGGTAGATAAAAATAGGAGTCATTTTGCTTGTTACATTAGTGCATTTTGTCAGTAGGCGGCAAAATAAGTGAATGGGTATTCACGTGTTATTGTTAGATAAGGGGCGGAACACCTTCTTTCGGCATCATTTGGCAAAAATAGACTTGTAACCAATCTTGGGGGTCTTGCATTCCCTCAAACGAATCCTCTATCAATCCATTTCAGTGTTTTGCTACCATTCCATGAAAATTGGTAGGACACCAAAATCCATCAGGCAAATTGATTACGATTTTTGGCTTAGTTCATCTCGCCCAATTCCTCGATCGTTTGGTCAAAAATTAACTAAAAATATGGACCCTTACAAAGTACTATTAGAGATGGCAACAAACTACATTGACGAGATCAAAGCTTGATAGGAAGTTGGATGCCATCATGGAGATGATACAACTTTTCTCGGCACTTAATGCTAACACTGATGGTGTGGCAGCTCAAATCAACACTCTGAAGAAAATCAAAGAGTTCAGTGGGTCACACAGGGGGTAATCAGGGCCAAGAGTAAGGTAGAAATCTTCTCAGCCAGATTCAAACAAGAACAGTGCAAATGAATTTTCCCAGGATGAAGAGGAAATGGATCCATCACCATGAATTAACCGAGCATTGCAATTATTCGTTTTCAGTGATACATTGGAAGTAGGCAAAGTGTGGAATGCTTTCAAGGTATCTCGATAATGAGGCTTAATTAGTGCACCAACTAAGAAAAGGAGTATTGAGGAAGATCGATCTCGTGGCAAGAACTGACGAATGAGTTGTGGAAGTAGTTTGGGCCTACTATATTCAAAGACCATTTCAGTGAGCTCATTAAGTTGAAACAAACCGGGTTAGTACATAGTTATCAATTTCAATCCAATAAATTGCTTTCGAGGTATAGTAAATTGGATTTGGGCATCAAATAAGTTATTTTATGAGTGGGTTGGAGGAATGTATAAAACTAGATATGATAACACATAATCCACCTACATGATTTGCTGCAATAGGTTTGCTAGGTTGTTTGCGGCTAGGGATTTTGCCAGTAGGCGAAATGTGGCAGCACTAATAAGGAGACAAAATATCGTGGTAAGGGGTGAAAAAATAATTAGAGATAACATAACCAATTTATTGGTGAAAAGATTGACCTAGCCAGAAGTCATAGATAGAAGAGCCAAGGGGCTTTGCTGTAATTGTAAAAAAAGGTACTAGTTAGGCCACCATTGCAGGAAATTGTTTTTGTTGAAAAGAACGGCACTAGTGAAGAGGATGAGGGGGTGTTAGTGAAACAAAAGTGGTGCAGAGAAAGCAAGGTAATTTCTCTACTTGCAATGTATGGTGTAAAGTGCCATACGACTATCAGAGTGCAGGGGGATATAGGAAGAACTATGTGAGGTTTCTATTTTGATTAATTCTAGCAGTAGTTGCAATATTGTACGTAACATATTGGCTATTAACATGAATTGAAGACTAGATGTGGCAGGAGGATTTAATGTGAAAATAGTTAATGGTAAGGGGTTGTGCTTAGGCATAGATATGGTGCTGCAAAGGTCAAGAATGAAGGCTGATTTGTTTATTCAGTCTATTCCAAATTTAGGAGCATTTTTAGGCACTCATTGTTAGGAAACCCTAACGTTAATCAATTGGGATTTTTCTAAACTTATATATCACTTATGTTGGAAAGGATAATAGTGGAGCTATATAGGGATAAGCTATCTAAAAATAAAGTAGTGGAAGGTGTTAAGTTTGCTAAGTTGTTACAAAAACAAAATGCTAGAGGGAGTTGTTTCAAAAGACACATGAATTACCACCTCAGAGGTCTCATGACCACCAGATCGTGTTAATGGATGAATCTAAAGTCATTAGTAATAGCCCAATGTTACCCCTATCCGTAGAAGTAATAGATTGAAAAACTACTCTAAGAATTATTGGAGGAAAAGGTGATAAGGAGTAGTAGTAACCCTTTTTCATCACCCTTTCTCTAGGTAAGGAAGAATGATGGTTCATGAAGAATATGTGTTGACCACCACTCTTTGAATAAGGAAACTATTAAGGATGATTTACTATTCCTATGATGGATGAGCTATTAGATAACTATATGGAGCCCAAAAAACTTCACAATGCTGGATTTAAGATTAAGATACCATCAAATTAGGATGCATCCCAAGGATGTACTGAAGATGGTATTCCAAACCACAAAGGTCTTAAGAATTTTTGGTTATGCCATTTGGTTTATGTAATGTGTCTTCTACCTTCCAAAGTTTAATGAATAGTGTGTTCAAGGGGCTTTTGGAAAGGTTTGTTTTGTTTTGGACTATAGGAGAACACTAAAGGACCATTGAAAATAGGTGCAGTTAATATTGATATGTTAAGGGTGAAATAGCTCTATGTCTAAGAAAGTAAAGTGTGTTTTTGGAGTATTGCAAGTTAGTTACTTGGGGCATGTAATTTTTGGACAAGGTTTGGTATTAGAATTAGATAAAGTGGCAACAATGGTGGATTGGCTAGCACCGAAAACAATCAAGGCATTGAGAGGTTTTCTAAGCCTAACAAGGTATTATCATAAGTTCATAAGAAATTATAGGATCATAGCTACACCTTTGACTAAGTTACTTAGGAAGAATGGATTTGATTGAGATAATGAAGAAGAAAAGTCTTTGAGTTGAAATGGGCTATGACAAAAGCACCAGTATTGAGACTACTGGAATTTTATATCCCATTTATAGTCACGTGATGCTAATGGGCTGGGAGTGCAAGTTGTATTGACACAAGCTGTTGGCATATTTCAGCATGTTAAAGGTAACAATCTATTACTCTCTACTTATGAAAAAATAGTTACTAGCAGTGATGCTTGTGTGAAAGAATGACATCAATGCTTGTTAGGGGAAAAGATTATAGTAAAGACTAACTAGAAAAGCCTTTAACACCTTTGGAATCAAAAGATTACAAGACCAACTCAGTAGTCCTAGTTGATTAAGTTGATAGGCTATGACCTTCAAATACAATACAAACTTGAAAAAGAAAATTTAGATGCTAATGCATCATCTAGAAAAGAGGAAGACTAGTAGGTTAAAGTATTATCAGAACCTTTTGCAGGATTTCTAGGGGATTTTATAGAATTGCAAGTGCGTAATAAAGATGAAGATGTGTATGATGATTGTTCTTATGAGTTGGAAGAAGAAAAACACATGTAAGAAGGTGTAGAGAAGGACAACACATTGATTAGTAATGAAAAGAAAAATGAGATTGTGTAGAATTACGTTAGTAAGGAAAAGGGTGAAAGTAGACCCTATCCAAGTAGAGGTTACCAACAACATTGAAGTGCAAGAAACTATCAATAAGTTGAGCACATCGAAAGTTAGAGACAACAAGCAATACAAGAATGGTATTTTGTTTTATCTATACAAAATTTTATTAGCAAGGATTCTACATTTATTGAAGTCATTCTCTAGTAGCTATGTGGAGCTACACATGAAGGTCATTATAAGACTTTCCAACAAGCAAATGCAATATTTTACTAGGTCAACTGAAATAATTAGTTATTCAATTTGTTAAGAGATGCAATTATTTGATTTGGAAGGATATAACTATAGACTTCATTGAAGGGTTGTAATCATTAAACGGCAAGCAAGCGATTATGGTGATAGTTGGTAGACAAAGCTCACTCATTCTATTGCTTTGGCACATCTATAAATTCTTGTTAGTGTGCCACAAATTTATTTTTGTTTTTTTTTTTTTGGGAACATTTTCAGGCTCTATGGTATTCCTCATAGCATATTTCTTGACCAAGAAGTGGTTATTTGAGGGGCAAGGTATAAAATTCAATTTCTCCATTAAAAATCAACCATAAACCAATGAGCAATTTGAGTGAGTTAATAAAACTTTGAAGGTCTACTTGAAATGTTTTACTTTTGACCATAAAAGAAAATGAGTTAAATGGCTTTTGTGAGTTGAGTTTTGTTACAATACCAACACTCATGGAGTTACCAATAAATTCCCTTATGAAGTGGTGTATGGAAGGTCATCTACACTTCTCTCTTACTTACTAGGGTCTTCTGTTGTTGAGATGGTGGATAGGGAGCTCTAGAAAAAGGATTCAATGTTAAAAGGTTAATAGGAGAGATTAATGATGGACTAAAGCAAGATGAAAAAAATACTATGAGATTGATAGAAAAGAGAATAGTTTGGCTTAGGAGATCATATGTAACTCAAGCTTCAACTTTAGAGGGAAAATTTAGTGGTTATGCAGAGGAATTTCAAGTTGTCCTCTCACAAATATGGCGCATTTGAAGTGCTATAAAAGATTGAAGAAGTTGCTTACCATCTAAAACTGCTAGTGGGAGCTAAAATAGACATGTGTTCCACGTGTCAATGCTAAAAAGGATAATAGGAATCACATTCAAGTCCAGCCTGTTCTACCTTCTTATCTAGACAATAAAAATGTTCTCAATCCTTAATCACAAGCTATCTTTGTGCAGCATATTAGGAAGAAGAAAGCTTGGTCTCTAGTGCATTGACAAGGATTACCAATGTAGGAAGCAACTTCAGTTGATGCTGAACAATTTGAAGAAAGATTTTCATCCTTTAACCTAAGGGACAAGGTTGTTGTTAAAAGAGGGTAGGATGCAGCAGTCAACTAATTCAACCTTTAGTTGAGGTGCACTTGGTCAAGGCTAACACACATGGGAGATTAAGATAGGAGTATTTGTGTTTGTTCTCTTAGTGTGTTTTGCCATTAGGCGGCAGAATAAGTGAATGGATATTCACTGGTTATAGGTAGAAAAATTTTGTTTTGTTTTTTTTTTCTTTTTCTTTTTCCTTGGTTTTATTTTTTTAGGGGTGGGTGTTGTTATGGAAGGTTGGAAGAGGCCTTGTTTTCGCATCTTTTTGGCAAAAACAAACTTGTAACCAATATTGGAGGTCTTGGGTTCCCTCAAACAAATCCTCTATCAGTCCATTTCATTGTTTTACTTTCATTCAGGAAAATTGGTCGGAAACCGAAATCCAACATGTGAAGTGATAACAATTTCTGCCTTAGTTTATCTCGCCCAATTACTTGATCGTTCGCTTGAAATTTAACTGAAACTTGGACGATTGCAGTTCACACGTTGTTGTTTGTTATTACGTAGATCACCAGAATCCAAAAGGGGCGAAATTTAAACTAGTTAAAGTAGGTGTTAAGAAATCCCATTCCATTTGTATCATTAACATCCTTCTTTGCCTATACAACCCTTCTTGCTGCTAACTCTTAAGGATAATAACTATTTCAATTGTCAATAAATCAAATAATCAACCTATGCTAAGGAACAAAAGACTAAGGAGCATGAAGGACCAAATACTTGGTCTATCAATACTCAAATCTTTTTTTTTTTCTTTCTGTTAATCAAGATTCAAATTGTATTAATCATAATCCAAGTGGAATTGAACACCCATGTTTGGTCCATCAGTTCACGTTTAGTATTGATTTAACAACTTCTTTTTACTCCATCTCATTATTGTGAAGGCAATTGGAAGTATCTTTAGCTTATGGATTCCAATTCTTGGGAGGACCTTAGAATTCTAAGAAGTGTTATTCTAGAAAGCAAGGGCTTGTGAGGAAAGAAAAATACATCAATTATTCTGAAACCATATTAAAGTTAAGAACATCGACTAAAAGAGAAATTCAAAAGATTTCATTCCACATTTATTATTTTTAATAAATATTCTGTAGAAAATAACACAATAATTGCCCATGTAGGGAAGTTATGACTGAAGCAATAGGATGTTGATGACTAAAAATTCGAGATCAATCTGTTTAGTTTTGCTTCAAGCTAAGATGCATTCAAGCTTTACCATCTAGTATGATCTAGCCAAATTAGATTCATGTTGCATGACAAGTTTAAATTATATACATATACTAACTTTGAAGCCTTTGATATTTCTATGATTAAATACTCCACATCTTTTAAACAAGTTTTAAAGTTAAGAAGTCCAAACTTTAGACATTTTCTAGATGAGCTTTTCACTCCACTTATCTTGATTTTTTTGACAATGTCATCACAACTATATAACTCATTTAATAGTGAACTTAATCAAATAGTGACTCTAAAAGAAGTTATCAAATAGTGCAACACAATAAGTTTTACATTAGCTCGAGTCATACTTTACAAGAACAATTATACAAACATTTAACTTACATATGAGATCTTAGCTTCACAAGTCTATTTATGAATGTCCAACAAAAACTTAAGTTTTAACATAATTATAAATCAAGTGTCAAAAGTAGGCTTTAGTTTTACTTTGCTAAATAAATAAGACAAACATGTTTATCAATCCTAGTAGTATACTTTAAAGTAAGATTTTTGCAACAACCTCACTTAGGATATCTTTCAAGATCGTATTGTATCACATTTGAAGGGAAAGAAATAGAATAAGATTTGATGATAAAAATGTACACAGTTTGACCATTATTGCTAAAATCAAGAAGAACGTAAGAGGAAAGATTTCATCTATTAGAAGAGTAAAACTTATAAATTGTAATAAATTCTTGTAAAAACTTAAGTTTTAACATAATTATAAATCAAGTGTCAAAGGTAGGCTTAAGTTTTACTTTGCTAAATAAATAAGACAAACATGTTTATCAATCTTAGTAGTATACTTTAAAGTAAGATTTTTGCAGCAACCTTACTTAGTATATCTTTCAAGACCGTATTGTATCACATTTGGAGGGAAAGAAATAGAAGAAGATTTAGTAATAAAAATCTAGATAGTTTGACCATTATTGCTAAAATCAAGAAGGAACTGAGAGAGAATATTTCATCTATTAGAGGAATAAAGCCTATAAATTGTAATAAATTCTTACAACAGCTTTGAAATTTGCAAAATGCAATGTTTGAGTTTAAATGATAATGTTGTAATTGAACAATCTTATAATTTTTTTACAGTGATATATAATTCTTGACCTATCACCAAAAAATAAAGTAAGAATGTTTTGATATTAAATCAACTAAAGTAACAAAAACAAGTCAATTAATCCATTCGATTACACCAACTCAAAGAACTAACACTTCAGGAGTGGTTTTATTATCATATATTACTTATGAACAATAGTCATTATCAAATTTAAGTATCACACATAATTTTATAATGAGCGGGGATCAAATAGGTCCTTTTATTTTTTTTCAATTGATGTTCAAGTCTCCTTCCTTTCTATCTTTATGTCCCTCGCAGATTTTGTAATCTAACACACTGACACAATCCCTATTCATTTATCACTATTGTTGATTTCCTTCTATCCCATCACAACTACTACTAAGTTCATCGAATCATCTATTGCTTTCACTGGGGTAGAGGTATTGATGCTTGAATTTTCTTTAGAACTGAAACTACCAAGGCCATGGACCTGTCTTGGGATTGGTTTTCTTATTAGCTATTGAATGATATAGTACAAATGCGGTGTAGGGATTGGTCTCCTCGTAAGCCAACCCAAACTCATCAGCCTAATAGACGGTGGACCAACTGCCAGAAGCGGTCGGGTGCCAACTGTCCCAAATATGCTTCAAGGTCGCAGCAAAGACACGAAGAGTCCAGTAACAAATTAGAAGTAAGACAAGTTGGAGACAAAGATACGGTCGTAACAAAGACACGTACGTGCAATCATAATGTAGAGATGTTGGAGACAAGCTACAAGTACATGAGAAGCATAACAAATTAGAAGCCAACTAAAACACCAAACAAACCGGCTAAGGTCGTATTCCTTGGGAGTCCACCAACAAGAAGTTATCAACAAACAAAAAATAAGCTAACATCAGCACCACTAATAAAATGAAATTATGGATATAATATGGATCTGATAAGGCAAAAAAGTTTTTTTCTCGTTTTTTAGTTTTTATTTTTTATTTTTAACACAAACTAGTGAATTCAAACACGCAATTAAACGAGAAATGCATTGGAAAAAAATGAACTGATTTTCGGGTGCAACTGAAGCATAAAAAAAATGAACCCATAGAAAAATAAAAGCGCGTTGCCTGTTGCCTCTACAGAACTCGTAGAGCTTGCCGCTGCTGGAGGGGATGAGGAGCGCGGCCTCGACATCGCAGAGGATGGAGAGCTCGCGTGCCTTCTTCATCAAAACGTTGCGCCTCTTAGAGAAGGTCGCTCGGCGACTGCTCTTCTCCTCAACCGCTTCAGCACCACCTTCGTCCGCCGCCACATTCAAAGCCTGTTTGAGCGCTTTGTTTGTCTCTTGGCGTGTCTGGGCAGTCAATAGTGGAAGCTACTGAACAAGAAAGGGTATTTAGAGGAGGGGGCTCGGCCGCGTAACGGGGGCCAAAGAGTACTGAACGAGAAAGGGAATTAAGAGGACGGCGCTCGGCCACGTCACGGCAAAGAGTAGGCCAATTTCTCTTTGACGCGTGTCTTGTTTTGTGTGCCTGACTTCCACGCCGCGCCTGGGACGTATTAAGAGCCCTGACTTGACAGACTTCAGACTAACAGGGCGAGAAACGACAAAAAAGACTCGGAACGAAAAAGAACTTGCTGAAAGCCTGGACTTGGATGACAAAAAGAAACAGAAAAAAAAAAGACGATAATTCTTACTATTATCAATTTTAAGCAGTGAAAAACTGTTATAAGAATTATTCAAATTAAGTTGACTTATTTACAATTCCTTAATTTTTTTTATTAAAAAACCAAGTATTATCATTGTTTTTCTTTTGAATATGAGAACTTTATTGATAAATAATCTATATGGGTCTATGAATTAATAGTGCATCAAACCATGGTCAAAATGATAATAAAAATATGTTACTTTAAGTTATTTATACTAACAATTGACCAAGTCAATTTAGTAACATATTTGGAGAATTATGAAAAAATTAAATAAATTTAAGTGTTTATACGCTTAATAAGTATAGGGGCATTTATGAATTATAATCATCACTCTTCCATAAATAGTTAGAAGATTGTTGAGTCTTTTTGGAAAATATTGTTAGCACTAGACAAGCTTCCTTTTTCATAATATTTTATTTATGGTTTTGGCATGCTTTTAGTCATGCAAGAGTACCAACAATCTCATCGGTCGTAGGTTTAAGTCCCCTCCCTTTTTCTAGGTGGGAAAAACAAAAAATTAGTCATACAAGAGCAAGCATTAGAAGTAACTAGTCAATCTTGACATATTTTTATAAGTGTCACTTCTCATTTAATAGCATAAAGACAGTGAGTATATTAATGTTTGCGATGGGGCTGCATACCAGCTCTAGCATGTCTTTCTTACAATCATGGTATCCTTGCTGACATATAGTTAGTTCATTTTGACCATAGGTTTGATCAATAGTGATCATCAACGCATGCTTAATTTGGAATTATAGCATTTGATGAGTGTTCGGTAAAATTCTAAATGCAAGTGAACATGTCGAACAAGTAATATAATGGTAAGAAAGATATCGTCCCACAAAGATTGGTGATTACTAGACCAACTAATTACTAACGGTGAATAACTCCTAGAATTTATCTAGCAAATCCAATGATAGATGGTAGATTAATTAACTAAATTTAAGAAAACTTAATAAAAGAAATATGTTAGAGCATATGACTTCACCATAATTACTAGGTATTAATATTGATTATTTATGCTTGCAAGAGAGATAATATCTATGTGATGGCGGAATTTCCTAATTTATTTACTATCCTATGTCTAGGTATAGCAAACATACTTAGTTCATTAATTCACTATATCTCTATATGTGAATTGAAACAAACCAAATGCATTAGGATCTATGAACATTCCCAGTTTACACCGAAAGCCACACAAACAATATAGTATATGTCTATCCATATTTAATCTATGGTTGCATATTACAAGAAGCAACTGCATGCTATTTCTTGTCGGTCTCTAACATGCAAATCAAGTCATCTAAGTGGTAGCTAATCACCTAAAAGCATTAAACTCCGTAATATGTAACTTCACATAAATAAAATATCTTGCAAAACATAATAATCATAAGATTCATACCATCATAATTAGGTTACATTGTAGCTCTAACAAAAATAAACTAAAACATAAAGAAATAATGAGGAAAAATGATAATAAGAAATAAATAAGGCATCTTGAATCCAAGAACAAGAAGTCTGTCACCCTTTTTGTCTTCTCTTCAAGAAAACCTTGAATTCTTGGCTTCTCTCTTGAGTTGTTCTCAATTTCCTCTCCCTTCTTCAGCGGCACCTTCTTCCCTTCTTTTGCCTCTTCTCTTCTTTTAAATAGGGTTTGGGTTTAGACCTATCTCATATCCTAGTAGAATTGGGTTTTAGAGACCTAAAACAATTGGGTTTTGAACTCCTAAATTAATTGAGACTTGAATTCCTAACATGACTGGGTTTTCTATTTATTTAGAAAACCCAACAATAATAGAAAATCTAACAACAATCATCCAAAGCCCAAGCCCATCTTGACTTTCTTGATCTTGATATTACGATTTTGCCACACAATAAGCATCAGGTTCTCCATGTTCATTCCTTTTCTCCTTGCCTCCTTGTGCTACATAAAGAAGATAAATTTAGGTAAATAAAGAGAAGTTCAAATGTTTTCTCACAATTATTAAAGTTATTTATTGCCTAAAATAGATAAAATAACTCTATAAAAATAGAGTTATCAAAACCACCAAACTTAACATTTTGCTAGTCCTCGAGCAAAAGCAATAAACAACATATGTTTTAAACAAAACCCCTTCATGAAATTTTCTCATAATTGCTCAAACTCAACAATTCAAAGAAAAATATAACTTTCATCCAAAGACCACAATTGTTTTATAAGATAAGATAGACTCTTAACTATGTTGACCGCGTGTGTGTGTGTGTGAGTCCTTATCTTCTCAACTATATGCACTCCAAATAGATTCACATTAATATGCAATCTCTCAAAATCTTTTACCAAACCTCATATGTTTGCTTTTCATTCCTCTCTCCACTAATGTAAGCCAATCATCTAATTAAAAATCAATAGGACTTTTATAAGCTTGTAATGTAAGGCTGGGCTAGGGGTAAGATGAAAGTCATTTAGGCTTAATTCACCCATGAACACATTACTTTCTAGGATCTCATAAAAAACTCTTGTCACTTTCTACCATCACTTTTCTCATTCTTTTCCATCTAAAAATGCTTGATTTCACTTAGATTCTAACACTCACAAAGTCATAATCATGCTTGCATCAATAAAACAAGTAAAAGTACTAGACATGTAGTCACTATACTCTTATCTTGCCAATCATTTCAATTATTATGCTTAATGGCCTAATTCAAAACATTGAATGGCTTAAATATGATAAGGAATGATAAGAGGATTCCATTCTTGGGCAAATGTTGTACTTCCTTTCTTTTCTTTTTTTTTTTTTTTTTTTTTTTTTTTTGCAGAAATGAAATACTATGCCCCACTTAATCATTGTAATCAATTTCTTCCCATGCTCCATCTTCCTTTCAATCTTTATTCATCTCAAACAAACTTCCATCCTATAAGTCAACATGTTCATGGGCGTGGGATGATAAGATAAGTTGTTCAAGGCTTATGGCTATATATATGTGGGTGTCATAAAAAACAAATGGATAAGAATCAAGGCTCAACGGGGTGACTGATGATAAATAAATAGGATTGGCTTGAAAGGCTCAAACGATCCAAAGAATGGCCTAAATCATTTTCTCAATTAGATGTAGCCTAGGATTTCGCCTCAAGAGGAAATCAAACAAATTCTAAGATCCAAAGGAGATTTAAGAAAATCACATACTTCACATGAATGTTTTCTAGAGATACACACAATTTCAAAAATGAAGGACTTTTAGTGTTCAATAGGTGGATCAACATTATTAGAATCACACTTAACTCACACCACAATTGCAGGTTTGAACAAAATCTATATCTTCCAAAGAATCACCAAGAATTCACAACAAGGAATGTAATCATGACATAAAAAAAATTTCAATCAGATTTAGCACAAAGGCTCTTTCCCTACCCCCAAACTTGAATGAAGCATTGTCCTCAATGCAAAAGGAAGGAAAGAAAAAATAAAGGTGAAATAGGAATGAGAAAACTCCCCTGATTGTAAGTTGTCAAAATGGAGCCGTGATGAGCATATAGTGACAGCCTTCTAACCAAACTGCTAACAAAATACTTGGGTTGCCTCCTAAGAAGCGCTTGCTTTATAGTTTTCAGCCAAACTATCCTCCACATGTTGCTCAAGAAGGATGAAACTCCAATAGTTTAGGAGACAGCTTGTGTCGTTTGATTGTTGAGCATTCTTCAATAAGCACAACTGTCTCATATACTTCCAACTTCCTTTTGTTTTCCAGTATCTTATTCAACAATTTTGCACAACTAGATATTTGAACTGGAGTATCTGCAAAAGAAATGTTAATGTGCAGTTTTAAAGATATATCAAGGGATTCCAAAAACTGCTTATCTTTTATGTGTTGCTTGAATCTTTGGAGAGATGGAGCTAGAGGCATAAAGGATATCGGATTTTCTGGAACAAGCTTGCTCCTAGGTGCCTCCTCAAGTTGTATGCTAACATCCTTATCTATTCCCTTGAAAATCTCCTTGTCAGCATCATCTTCTCCTACTTGCTTGCCACATGTTAAGGTTATTGCCTCTGTGGTATCTATAGGGCTTTTCTCTACATCGCTAGGCAAAGGACCCTCTTGTCTCTCTGAGATGATATTGATCAATTGACTCATCTGCACCTCTAAATTTCTTATTGAAGTTTCTTGTCTTTGGAATCTTTCTTCATTGTTTTGCATCATCTTGTTAATCATGTCCTCCAAGTTAGGCTTTACCTCTTCGCTGTGCTTAAATGTTGGTGGCAGTCTCATATCATTTGGGTTACTCCATGAAAATTTTTGATGATTGTGCCATCCCGGATTGTACATGTTAGAGTAGAGATCATTTTGCGACCTGTTAGGAATCCTAACAAAATTAGCATAATCATTATAATGAGCATAAGAATTACCTAATTGACATTCCGTGCTTGCATGTTCTCCACCACAAAATTCACATGCTCTACTCTGATGTATCATAATTGGAATACTTAGGTTGTCTATTTTCTTATTGAGCACTTCCAATTGTGCACACATTGTGGTGAGATATCGACTTCATGGACTCCACTTGCTTGATGCATTGGTAGTCTATCAGTAGACCATTGATAGTTATCAAATGCCATCTCCTCTAGGAAGTTAAATGCCTCTTCTGGTGTTCTGCTATGTAAGTCCCCTCCTGCAGTTGTATCGATTACACAACGAAGATTCATACTGCACCCATCATAAAAAGTTTGTACCTGTAACCATATGAGTAGTCTATGATGTGGACATCTCCTTAGAAGTTCCTTGAATCTTTCCCAAGCTTCATATAATAATTCATCATTCATCTGCTCAAAAGTGAAAATATCGTTATGCAATTTAGCAGATCTTGCAAAAGGAAAGAACTTACCAAGAAATTTCTGAGCCAAATCATCCCATGTAGTAATTAATCCTGCAGGAAGTGAAAAGAACCAATTTTTAGCTGTATCTCTAAGAGAAAATGGAAATAGTTTCAACCTAATAACATCTTCTGTAACTCCATGATCTCCAATCATGTCACAGAATTCAAGGAAAGCTTCAATGTGAGCATTTGGATCCTCATTTGGTAGCCCACTATATTGCACGGAGTTTTGAAGCATCTTGATGAGCACAGGCTTGATCTCAAAGTAGTTTGCCTGATTTGCAAGTCTAATGTTTGATGTAGCATTCCAAAATGTTGGTGCAGCATAGTCTTGTAAAAGTCTATGTGTACCATCATATCTTTTCATCCTTATTGCTTAATCTTTTTATAATAGCAACTTAACAAAGACTTATTTTTTCTTTTAAGAAGAAAAATAAAGCAAAATAAAAAAAAATGAATTTTTTTCTTTTTTTCTTTGACAGCTAAATTTTTTTTTTCAACAACTTAAGAAAAAAACAAATTTTTTTTTCAAGAATTAAAAGAAACGATTTTTTGTTTTTCAAGAATTAAAAGAAACAATTTATTTTTCAAGATTAAAAAAAAACGATTTTTTTTTAAAAGAAAATAAAAGCTAGATTAAACCTAGAAATTATTCGGTATTAATATTAATCAGTAGTAAAACAACTAATCCCCGGCAACGGCGCCAAAAACTTGTTCGGTGAAATTCTAAATGCAAGTGAACATGTCGAACAAGTAATATAATGGTAAGAAAGATATCGTCCCACAAAGATTGGTGATTACTAGACCAACTAATTACTAACGGTGAATAACTCCTAGAATTTATCTAGCAAATCCAATGATAGATGGTAGATTAATTAACTAAATTTAAGAAAACTTAATAAAAGAAATATGTTAGAGCATATGACTTCACCATAATTACTAGGTATTAATATTGATTATTTATGCTTGCAAGAGAGATAATATCTATGTGATGGCGGAATTTCCTAATTTATTTACTATCCTATGTCTAGGTATAGCAAACCTACTTAGTTCATTAATTCACTATATCTCTATATGTGAATTGAAACAAACCAAATGCATTAGGATCTATGAACATTCCCAGTTTACACCGAAAGCCACACAAACAATATAGTATATGTCTATCCATATTTAATCTATGGTTGCATATTACAAGAAGCAACTGCATGCTATTTTTTGTCGGTCTCTAACATGCAAATCAAGTCATCTAAGTGGTAGCTAATCACCTAAAAGCATTAAACTCCGTAATATGTAACTTCACATAAATAAAATATCTTGCAAAACATAATAATCATAAGACTGGGTTTTCTATTTATTTAGAAAACCCAACAACAATAGAAAATCTAACAACAATCATCCAAAGCCCAAGCCCATCTTGACTCTCTTGATCTTGATATTATGATTTTGCCACACAATAAGCATCAGGTTCTCCATGTTCATTCATTTTCTCCTTGCCTCTTTGTGCTACATAAACAAGATAAATTTAGGTAAATAAAGAGAAGTTCAAATGTTTTCTCACAATTATTAAAGTTATTTATTGCCTAAAATAGATAAAATAACTCTATAAAAATAGAGTTATCAATGAGACTATGCCCGGTAGAAAATGTAGATTATGAAACTTAACCTTGCTTAGTTATAATTGTATAAAATTGCACTTGTTTTGCATATATTTGTATTCCCATATCCTAAAGAACTTTAGAAAATTGAAGTTAAAAACATTTTTGTAGCTATGATTAGTTGTTCTTTTGGTTTAGCTTCTATAGCCCTAACGTTACGGACTATAGGAAGTACAATTGGCTTCTTAAATTCAATCAAACCTACACTTGTGATTGATGAAAATTCATTGAATCTATTGGCAATATCCTATTTGTATGTGGAGCCATTAAATGTGCAATGTGTGTTCACATAAGGGATGAAAGAAGCCACCATCCTAAGCTTTAGTAGGCTATTGGCCATAACTCATATTATCAATAATTTGATCTATTTTTTGGTAAAAATGTAAGTTTGTATTACTAAAAATTAGTATACAAAAGTATATGGACATATTTCAATATTACAAGAGTTACGAAAACTACCAAAAAAACAAAAAAAGGTTGAAAGCCTCTAAATCTTACCTAAATGACATTTCCTTTATGAGATTTTTATATTTTCAAACAAAGAAACTCTCCCTCATATACTTTTTCTTACTTTAACTAACAAGATTAGAATTTCAACTGTTCTATTATGAAATCATCTGTTATTTTACTTTTCTCATTTACAATAAATGCAAGCTAAAAAAGGATATCTTAAAGAGCTTTGCAAACAAATCATTTCCTTTAGTTACTTTAATCATCTATTGTAGTTCTTCATTTCATCTTCCAATATAACATCAAATTCCATTTTGAGTAAATATAATCTTCCAAATCATCCTTGTCCATATATATTAGAAAAAAAGATGACTATTGTTTTCAACTTAGGACTGACATAAATTACAATATAAGTGAACTAAAAGGAGCAAATCATACCATTCCTTTTGTTGTAAAAAGTCAATTTTAGCGAACTAACTATTTAATGAAATTATATTTTTTAATGCTACTAGTCTAAATTAGATTAAATGAATCAACTTTTTCATTAACTAGTCGAAACTTCTGACAAGTTTCTTTGCAACAATAGACAAACCTATGCCATGGAACCTTTTATTTCAAGCTACATTCTGAATTTTTTTTATTTTTTATTTTGTATTGTGAATTCACTTACTCCATAAAGAAGTCTTTGGAAGATTAATAAGATTTCAAAACATGCATCCCAAAGAACTTTATTCCAAAGTTTAAAATTTAGTAACCTCAATCTCCTTTCATTCTTTGGTGAGTGAACTGTTTTCCAAACTATTTTGTGAGAGATTTGTGTATTTGTACTACTAGCCCATAGAAAGTTCATGATCTTTTTCTCAATCTCATAAGTTGTTTACTTTGGTAATAAGAAAACTTACATCTAAAATGTACATATGAAAATTATGACTAACTTTGTCAATTGTAATATTCTTACATAATTAAGATGTTTTATTCCCCAAGTAATTATGTGGTATTCTTCTACCAATTACAAATTAAACATCAATTGAAAGCTCAACTACCTAATTTGATTACATGCAATATGAATGCTTCCAATTTTCCGTTGCCTTTCCATTATTCAATCAACTCATGGCACTTCCATTATTGTCTAAAGTAGTTAGCATGTGTATATGATTTGGTCTTGGAATGATGCCTTTTGTATCATATATGGACTTTCATATGATAAAGGATGTCTATCACCAAAAATTAGTTATCCCCCTCATACACTAACATTCCATCCAAGCATTTTGGAATGTGCCCATCCTTTGTTTTATTGCCATTTGTGTCATTAAACATGTGCTCAATGCATGAACAAAATATGAGGTAAAGAAGAGTGGGCAAGTTCAAAACATGACAAAGGAAACTATGAAGGCATTCTCATACCTTAAAGATCAATGAGTTGGTCCAACATGTCAAATGAGTGAATAATAAAAGTTCCATATGTAAGTTTTAAAGGTATGCAAGTAACTTATATGCTTTGATAATCAAATGATACTCTTAACCTATTAAAGACAATTTTTGAAATCAATTTCACCATCTTACTTGATTGGTTTATGACAATAAAAGGATACACGAGTTGATTGACTTAACGAAAGCAAGCTTCTTCCTTTGTTATGGAAGTTCAAGAAGTTCAAACCAATTTCTTTTGAATTACTAGTTACAACCAACCTTTCTTGATGCTTTTAGACACATATAATATGATGTTATTATAGGTAATTACATAATTTTTCTAAGTACTTAACCTCTATATAATTGTCAACATACCAATATAAGGGTACTTAAGATGATTAATGTTAGATCTTCATGTGAAAATACTTCTAAAACCACTTTTTGCTAAGTTTTGGTAATGACATATTGTTCTAATGTCAATTTTATCAATACATAGTGCTTTGCACCATGCAACACTAGCATGCTAATGATGCCTTATTATTGTTATGGTATTATTACAATATGTAAGTGCTGAAAAACTATGCAAAAATGATCTAAAAAATGCATGTTGTTTAGTTGGTCTTATGGTTGAAAACTAAGTTGTTGTTTTTTTTTAGACATTTCTACTATAGCTATGCTAAATTTATGTTTACAAGACCAAAATCTTACAAGTGTGGCTTACTGCCTACACACTGCATAACGTCTCACATTAGTTTAAAACATATGGCATGCATGGTGTCAAACCAATAACATTTTGGCTTCAAGGATAGAGAACTACCCAAATAACTTTCCCAAGTCTTCTGATCCCTTTCTTTATTTTGGACCAAAAATCTTTATTTAAGGGACCATTTCTAGGTCAAAGATGCCTTTCTCAAAAGCTTAAGCTTGAAAGGAATCACAACAGCAAAATGGAGGTCACCAAAAAATCTATAGCAAAAGTAAAGACCATTCAAATCTATTCTCTTTAGTTTGTTGTTTGAAATTTGTGTTTCATTTGCTCCAGGCTTAGTGATATTATGCTTATTGGTTGATTTTTGCTATATTTATTATTGAATGCCATAAGGGAGGAAAGTTAGGGTTTGTGAAAACTTGCTATCTTGCATGTGTAAGATAGGGGTACATTTATCATAATCCTAGTATTGTTGGGTACTTTCAATATGATTCACTAGTTAATTTTTGGATAGTAGAAAAATTGAAATTTTTTTTGTATAACGGTTTGGATTTGTCATCAATTGTGTTTGATTAGTGAAGGCAAGCCTCAGTCAATTTAATTTAGAAATGGTAGGGACCAAGGCACCAAGCTTAAAGGCTAAAGCACTTAAATTGTTTGTGTTAGATTTTATGTTTAGATGACTTTAATTATGAATAAAATTAACATGATAAATCATGTTTAGGCCAAGCTATTTTGACAACCACTCACTAATGCAATAAGTGATGCATGCTCCATTAGTGTATTGCAACAACATGGACCAACATAATAAGGTGACTTAAAGAAAAGGTGGAAATGGAAACTTCTCATGCATTTCAATGCTCTAATATAATTCAAGTGAATGGTAACATGTTATGAAGGGAACTTGCAAAACAATAGATCAAATTAGTTGAGCTTTTAAGAACCTAAGCCTCTTTTCTTTTGTGAAGAACAACATAGTGCCTTTCAATAGAAATCCCAAAAAAAATGCAATACTTTGAAATCAATTTGTCTTATCCAGTGATTAAGGTATTTAGTTTGTTATGCAAAAATACATGATACAAATCATGGTTTTAAGTTTTAGATTTTGATATTTGAAATGCTAATGGCATATATACCTTGCAATTGATTACCTACTTGATTTAGGGTTTGTACCATTTTAAGGGTTTTCATTTTTGTTCCCAAATACTTGTTATTATTGTTTTCTACTCCATACTTTATTAACCCTTGATAAAGTAATTAATCCTTGGACAATGCTTGTATACTCAATTAGATGGTATTGTGGTGGATCTTTGATTTGTTGGCAATAAGTGACCCATTTAGCTTATTGCTAAAAAAGGTGAATGTAGGTTCAACTAGGTTGGATCGAACCACTTAAATTTTTTTATTTTATTTTTTTGTCTCTTTGCATGATTCTCTTACTTTGATAGATGTTGTGATCATAACTATTCTTTCACTTCTTTAGACTTAATTTGCTATTGCCCAAACATTTTGGTTGCGAACCCTAGTAAAGTTCATTAATTATCAATCAATCACCACTAGGACATTCAATTAAAAGAAAAGGAACAAAACAACCAACATAGATTAATTTTACATTGTAAGTGTAAAGGAAACCTCAAAAATGGTGGGTATGAATTAGATTGTATACATTACATTTTATTTTCTTTTTGTTTTGCTAACTAATTGCTTATATGTTTAGGTCCAATTTGTTTGCTTATGTTAGTTTTGAAATTGCATGAAATAAAAAATATTTCAATAATGAAAAATAAACGTAAGTAACACAAGAGAGAGAGAGAGAGAGAGAGAGAGAGAGAGAGAGAGAGAGAGAGAGAGAATTTGCACATAGTATTTATACAAGTGTTTAACTCACTTAGAGTCTATGTCTACATCCTCATAATCAATTAGAGAGAAAACATTTTTTCTATTTCTTTACAATGTGTATACTGCTAACAATAGTTCCTTACAACTTAGGGAGCTTCACATCACAAAAACTATATAACTTTTGATAATAGGTCTATGGGACCAAGAATCATCCAAGTGCTACACCCAATACATAGTGCTGGGGTTTCTTAACTCAAACTTACAAAGGGTCTTAGTATGATGATTTGAAATAAAGCATTCCAAACCTAAATAGATGTACCTAAAATGGCCATAAATTTTATTGTTAGGATGCAACTATAATCAATCATGCAAGGAGTATTTTGTTAGTGTTGACAATAACATATATTCTTGAATCACAATTAAAAGCATAAATTTAAGATATGAGCAAGAAAGATCAACCAATAAGTTTGCTTAGATTTTAGATCACAATCTCTTTTGATTTTTTTTTTTCCACAGTAAGCTTGCGAGTTTACTGTTTATTTTTTTATTTCACTACAAACACAAAATCCACAAATAGAGAAAATGAGTTATTGTTTCATTTAAACATAAGACTACCCATTACCTAGTCTTTTCCCTTTGGTGTGTCAAAGCTTTATATTCATATGATGTCACACTTGATTCAAATTTTAAGAAGAAAATGTTCAATTATGTGAGTACACCATATAGTTACCTAGTCTTTTTTCCTTGCGCTTAACATCAATAGTAAAATTTTGAGTACTCTTTTTCAATTCATGCTAAGCTTTTTATTCATATGATGTCACATTTAGTTCAACTAGGTCACACAAAGAGCAAAGAACAAGAAGAAAAGGGCGAGCTCTCGCTTATTGAAATGTTCATTTCAATTAAGTCTATTAATAGGCCTTGGCTCTATTTCAGGCTTGGGTCAATTAATTTTCATTTTATGTTTTTAGCCAATCTACTTGTACATATAATTATGGATCACCTAAAATTAATCCAACTCATTCTTATCCTAAACATACAAACAAGAAAATAATAATTATTCCCAAATATTAATATGTGACACTTATAGAATATTTTGTGTGAATATTATGTTATTTTCTTTTTAGCACATTTTTCTAATATGAAAAATCATTTTAAGAGTTCTTTTCTTTTTGCTATCATCAAAATAATCAAGGAATACTCATATTCTTAACATACATAGGTCAAAAAACAAAAACAAAAAAAGCACAAAAAAAAACTCAACAAAGAGGATTAAACTTAAATATTGAAAAAAATCCTCAACTTAACTCCTCCTTAGGGCAATTTAGTTTGTGTGGTTTATAATTTTTGTTAGTTATGTTTGTTGTCCAAGAATACTTAGTCTTGAATCAACTATTGTTAATCTACCTTAAGATTGCGTAATCTGTATTGCTCTAGCTATTATATATTTTTTGTGGTTAGATCATATCTACTCCTTATTATTGACTCATGGATTATTTCATTATGATTAAGTGATATTTAAATTCTTCAATTTTATTACTATTTTTTTTTATGGGTAAGCAAAGAGTTTTTATTATGACATTGACAAGAAAATTAATTTGTGTATGCTTGATTTATAAAATAGGATTTATATTAGTTGTATTACTTGTACAATGAGCATATATCATGTTAATTGTCTAACACCATTTGCTATGTCATTGACAATAGGAGTCAAGTAGGCAGATTAAGTTTAGGAATAGAATATTAACCCAATTCAAACTCATTCTTCCTTAGGTTGCCCAAGCCATTTCATCAAATTCATATGTGCTTATTATACCTAAAGCAAGGTCAACTAATAATATCTATATAGAAAATTTATATGGAACATCTAATCATATCTATATAAAAAATATTTATAAAGCATAAGATGACTTCCATTATAATAAAAATTTACAAATGGAATGTCAATTCTTAATAAAGTTTGACATTTTGACAGAATTTGAAGTACTTTTAAGATTAATCCATTAGTAGTCAATTGTCTTACAATATTGGTATTGAATCTAGAGCTTCATGTTAATAAGTGAAACACAAACTTGTACAATTACCATAAAAATATGTGATTACAATAGTATAGAAGGCGTATTGAAATGATGAAGTATTGGAAGGATAATTATATATTAATTTTTTACAATATGATAAGGGGGTTGGTTTATGTAACCCTAGAGATTTGATATGCTTCAATAACATACCCAATTACATTTCTAGCGACTTAAGCTCCTTACTATTTAGAGGGCCTAGATCTTCCCATAGAAGATTCCTCTATGTAATAATCAAACGTGTAAACGGCAATTCATGCTTGTATATTATTTTCAAGTTATTGATAATCATATTGATAATGGATCTATGTTCATTGTATTATTTAGAGTAAGGAAACTTCAGGATACAATATCATTTTCACAAAGAATACACTTATGGCACGATAATACCCTTAAATGGTAAAAGATTGGGATTAGGTTCAATATTAACTTGACTCTTCCTTTATAAAATTAAACAAAGAAAGAGAAAGCCAGAAGCCTCCCAAAAATGAAAGAGAATTGGTGCTAATTGTTCTAAAAGCTCTTGAAATTAGTTACTTTGTGACAAACTTTGATTCTTCTTGTATATTAAATTTGTATAAAAGTGTTTGAGCTTAGGTTGGGCATTTTATTATTGTATTTACATTTTGAGAGTTTGGCGTTAAAACCTTAGAATCGATTGTCACTATAACTTTTAGGGGTTTTCATCATTTCTTCCTCTCTTTGCCCTTACTTGTTAGTTTGATAGAATACATAGCTTTGATTGTATCTTGTTGTCTCTATCTTAGAGAAACTACAACTTGAAAGGAAAAGGATAGGCTTTAGCCATTTGCTAAAGGAGGTGGGTTGAAGGATTTAATCAATCTTTTAAAATCCATATGCTATATTCTTTTCATGTTGTTTATTCAGATGTATGTTACATCTTATTTGGTTTATTTTGCATGATTACTTGCTGTTGGATATTCTCACTTTTAAGGTGGCTAGAAGCTACTTAATTTTCTCATACCATCTAATAAGAAAGCAAAATTAAACACCAAAAGAAAACATCCTTTACAGTTGTCGATAGGTGACAACTATAAATTTTTGAAGCAAAAGTAGTACTTGAGGATGTGATGACAAAAAAGATTTTGACTTATCATAATATTTTGTTCTTTTAATTGAAGATATAGTAACAATGCAATTACTAGATGACTGTCAAAACACATAAGTCTTTACAACGAAAAAGCAAAGAGAATACAATTGGAAGCTCAAAAAGCTAATACATAAAGATTGATGTGGATTTGAAGAGCATGGTAGGCTTGGCATATTTGTAATAAAAGTAGTAAATCCCATGTTTATTTGTATATAATATGCTACAATTTATTTATTCTTTCCAAGTAAAAAATAATGGGTCAAAACAAAGGCTCCCACAATATAGGCCTATGGAGAGAAGTTAAGAGAAGTGAAGAGAAAAAAAAAAAAAAAGTCAATTGCTGCTTGTCATCATAAAAGAAATCTCATTGAGATACAAAGGGTTAAGAATAAACTTAACAAGACACAAGAAAAGATAGTAGAACATTCAATAAAGCAATTGGAGAACATTAAAACAAATAGATGGATAGAATCAATTAATGAAGAATTTTTAGACAACAAATAAAATAAACTAGAAGTTTGTTCATGAGAAGGAATGATAAATAATCTCATATCTTTGTCATCGTTGAAAGATAATTCAACCTCTTATACTTGTGTATCTTTCATAGATAGCTTTATAGTTATAGCAAACATTTAAGCCTCACATATTTTTATATCTTCTTTAGTATAATTTTTTTTTTAATTTATCCTTGTTCAAACCATTGAGAATGCAATAAATCTTTCGAGTAGTTGTAATTGTCATGAACTACATGGTTAAAAAGAGTACCTTCCCGGAGAAACCCAGTACAAGTGAAAGTCTTACCACTTTGCAATGAAACGGAAAAGGTCAGTTGTTAGAAAGTACATGCATTGGGATACGTGTCTAAAGTAGGCGGTTGGAGTGTCATCAAACGACCTTTAAAGCATGCATGCGGATTGATGTTAAAAAGGTGAGTAACTACGACTAGCGTTCCTTAGCTTTTGTCTCTTTGAAATGCTTGGAGTATCAGTAGTTGAGTTTTTATAAGAGAGAAGGCATTGTCTAATCCTCTCACCCAACTTCCAGAGTAAACCCCAAAGGAGTTTATATGGAATTTTTAACCTAACGGCTACCACCAACTAGGTATTTCTTCTAATCTCCTGTGCTCTTCTACTGCAAGCTATAATCCCATTTAGTCATCTCACAATTACTGGTTTGAGATGTCAATTTCAATTGCTTCAAGCTTATACCATATTGCATTTTCCTTTAAGGTAATATTATTGTCTCGGTTGATCACATATTCCAAGCATTTTGTAATAATATTCTGCACTTAATATTCATATATCTTAAGTTCATTTAAAATATCAAGTTAAGCATTTTTCTTAAAATATTATAAATCTAGGTCAACCTTTTAAGGTGTTTATAATTTTGAGATATGTAAACTTTATAGAATAAATAAGTATTGTACTTCCACATGGCTATTTTTCATTATTTAATTGCCTTCCATATGATAGATAATACTAGGGATATGCACATGATATAGTTTGAGCGAGGATAAAATGCCAAAGGTCACATGACTAGATAATTATGTAGGAGGTAAGTAGCAAGAACAACCAATGACATCCTTGCACTATTTCATTCTCTTAATAAATAACAATAAAACAAAATAATGAATTACTCAAGAGTAAAGGAGGCACATCTTAGAAACAATATTTCAAATGGTACATGGTAGGCCATTTCAAGCACTCGCCAAAATGTTCAAAAGGTAACCAATAAAGTGTGAGGTGCTCCCTCCACCATTGCAGCTTATACGAAGAATCTTTTGAGCATAACAGGCAATGGAAACCAACATGAAATTTCGAGCACAACATGAATTGTCATCTATAGCCTGCTATGGAAGTAAACAAAGGGTTGCTTGTTGCAAAGGACGAGGCAAGTGACTGTTTTCTTGCTTACTTAACCTTAACAACACCTCAGTTTTGGCTTGCTACTTTGTATTGCTGCGATCTATAAGTAACAAGAAATTACCCCAAAATCATTTAGCTTTTCCCATTTCCTTACTATTACTAATGTTTTAATCTATTGCTACTCTAGCATTATCTTTTATTTATGCTTTTACCTCGCGCTCTAACAGCTTGTTTTCTTCCCTCAGCTTACTTTCCTGTTCAACAAAAGAGACACATTTGGTTAATGCACTTTAAAATAATCCTACTAGTTACAAGCTACAATCCATATACAAGTAGTAGATCGATAATATGAGACAATCACATTTATAAACTAATCATGTTATTTCTCTTATTATTTAATTTTTGTCTTTACATTTTTTGTTTGTCTTCTATTTCATGCAGATACCTAAGCAATTCGTTTCTTTCATGTTAAGTGTTAACTTGGATTCACCTCTTTGCGACGTTCTATGTTTGCCTAGACTTTACCTGTAATCTCTAATCTGCAATTTGGTCAAAGAATGGGCAATCCAATGATTAGGCATGGTTAGATCATTTAAGGACTACTTAAGCTTCCATTGCACCCACTAGTATTCCATCACCCGATCATGTAAATTAATTCTATCCCTACAGTTTTAGACACGGAGACCTAATACTTAATCAATATTGTGTTATTTTGAAGACCATAATATTGAGTTGGATAAGGCCATACTAGTCTCTCCGCAGGTAAAAAGATCTCGTCAACGTTTTCTAAGTTGAAAACTGTCATTAGTTCAGTACCACAGCAAAAAATATTTGGACACAATCTATTAAGGCTGGCGAACATCGTATACTACATTGTTCAATCCATGTTACATGTCCTAGATCCATTCCGTGAGGTGAGAATATTAAGGTGTTTTGGATTCATCCTACCAAATGACTTTGGGCAGAACCACGAGGTATGAGTTGAAACCGATTTTAAAGTTGGTAGCTACGAAACAAATCATAGCGGGGTTGATAACTAAAGGACACAATCCACAACACCGTTGTCAATACAATATCTTCCAATGCTAGAAATAATAAGAAGATTTTAGCCTGTCTTATATGTTTAAGAATATGATATAATGTTGGGGGCTTGGAGAAGAACAATTAGAAATGTAATTCTATTTTGGTATTCAAATATCAGATGTTGTGACCCTTAAAGAATGAAAGGTTTCATATAGAATACAAATAACCGAAAGGTCTTACAACAGAAGTGTACTTCAAAAAATACTAGGCCTTAAGGAAAATAACTTTATGGTATGACAAGCAGCTATATTAACCAGTCATAATTTTTTTTAAAAACCCAGAGGTGACTAACTTCAGAAATTGTTGATGTCACCATTCAACCAAGTATGGATTAGAAAGATGTGATATGATGACAATTGACAAGTGATTGATGTCTTATAATGTAACTATTATCCAATTAATAAGTGATCTTAGCTCATCCCATCATGTTAGTGTTTTATGGATTATAAAAAACTAAGAGAAAACATTTCCTTGACCATCCAAGTTAAATAATTATCATCAATGTGTGGGTTCTACCAAGTAAAGTTCCCAAAGGAGCAATGTCAATAGCATACCTTTTCATGAAGACTCATTATGCATTCCACCATCAGTTGTGTCTGAAAAACAGAATGAGATACTAATTAGGAATAACAATATAGATTTGCTTGATGGTATATTAGGTCAAATTCTACATTCTCGACTAGGCAATATGGGGCACCCAATACCTGGGTAAGTTTTTCATAGTTGAAGTTAATTAAAGTGGTCTTTCTTCAGAACCATATGTTAACATGGTGTAGTTAGCTATTCAATACAGACATTACTAAGGAAGGTTATGAACAACGATTAAAGTTGCTAATGACTGTCAATGATTGAATCTTGAACTTGCATAGATCTCTTTGTTAATATTAGTGCACATGCCCGGATGCTCTATTTTGAGTTTTGGTTACTGAGGTGTCGGGTGATGGTTATAGTAGGAAGCAGTGAAAAGAGATCCCTACAGTAAGAAGTTCTCTAAACCGAAAACTTGACTTTAGAATCGCTGATACACCCCTTAAGATTTAACCTTGAACTAGTAATAGAACAAGCAGAAGAATCTTTTGTACGGTATAAAAGCCTTAGACATCTGGTTAGACCACGATGAACACATTAACTTCCTTTATCTGATTATATCTCACATCGTGTTCATGACCTTGCCGACAGTGATATTAATTTTTTTGGATATAAAACTGGTAACGTTTTACGTAATAGTTTGCAATATCTGCGGGAAGCTATGATTCTTCTCAACAGAAAGCCACAGGGTACCTGACTTTCTACACTGAAGCAAGATACAGATGTCAGCTTGAAGGTAGCAACCACCATTTAAAACTACCAAAACGATTAAAAGGCATTCCGTAATACTAATAAAACAGAATAAAATCTAGACATCAATGACCCTTTTGGAATGTCAGCATTCAGCGCTCTAGATGCAAGACTTGAGAATTTATATAGCGTTACAGTTAAAATTCTCAGAAAAGAGACTGACCTCTCTTGATCTCGTGTATGTAAGTGCGGCATTCAACCGTCTCTCTAGTTGCGCAAGGTCATTTATACTCAACTGCTCGATATTTGGCCCTTCGAGCTGTCTAAGGCTGTGACATTTTTCTGAATTCGTCAACTCTAATGCTTTCTGCATTTAGGAAGAGCAAATATAAAAGGAAAGGAAAGAAGCGTTACTTCTGTGCTAGTTCTAGTATCTCCACATGTGACTGTTGGCCTTGATATTCTGGGTGGTGGCTCTGCGGACAAGAAACTTACAGTCAAAAATTATGTATCAGACAGCAGTCCTTGTTGTAAGATGGCACCACCCGTCCTTGGCGGCGAAAACAGGATCAGACCCAATTCATACATGCACTGACAACTTTCTAAGACAAATTTTTTACTTTTATATGAAAAGATACTTTGCATCACTTCCCTTTTATAGCAAAACAACTCAGCAACACCATTAGCACAAAGGTGCCATGCTGTTCATAATGAAGACTTCCGTAGGAAAAATCTATTGTCTTCCAATGCTGTTTTTGATCAACTGCTTTCTCTCACTAACTGGAGCTTCAAGTACCAAGTATGTGTTGCCCCAAATATTAAAAGAAAATACAAAATACATGCTATTCAATTATGGCAATATATTACATACTAATATGAATTATTAATTATTCTCCATCTTAAGGATAAGTTAGATGTAGTCTATAGAGTGTGTGCTTTCCATGTAAAGTAAGATCTTAAAATGCTATAATCCCATCACTATTTATGACAAATAAGATGAATTACTAAGAAAGCAAAGAAGATATTGCACTAAATATGGAATGTATCAAAAAATGTACCATTAAAGATGAGCAACCATCATTGAACCAACAACATGAAAAAAAATAAAATAATAACAATGGAGAAGGGCTATAAAAGGCCCTTAAACTGAAAGTATGAACACAATCTATGTGCACGCAATAGAAAGTACTCTAGACTCATTAGGTTCCTCTAGTTTCCAGAAGTTTTGGCTAATGGTCGGATTCCACGTAAACTTGAAAATGGTGTAACTTTATACACATAACCGTTAAGCTGAGGTCAAGAGATTCGACCTAAACAGGCCTACTGAGTCAGCAGCTTGGCTAAACTTTCATTGTTACCATTGAAACCACCTAAAGTTATAAGAGATAGAGTGTTGAGTAAACAAATAGCATAGTAGTTTCAACAAGAATGAGCCATTAGGTTCTCCCAGATTATAAATGAACTCAAAAGGGTTGTAACTATTAGACTTCCTCTAGTGAATTATCATGAACAATTCCTCAAAAAATCAAGATAGCCGCCTTGAATGTTGCATTAGTAAGTTTTGCTTCACAAAGTGGTAACTGTAGTACGAAACAAATGAAGAAACTAGTATAAACCCTTATTCCCATTAAGAAAGTATTCAAATGAGTTATTAAACATGTTTAATTGTTTGGTCAATAGAAAATATTCTCTATTGAATAGTTGTCAAACTTTGTGAATAACTAAAAAAACATCTACTTACATCTATGTCATTAAGGCATTTGGATGCCTTTAAGTCTTCTTGAAAGCGACTCTGGTAACGATTAGATGCCTCCATATCTTCTTGAAAGGTACTTTGATAACGCTTAAGGATATTGGCCAACCTGAATTATAGGAAGTAGATATATAAACCTTTATACTTTAGGGTCAAATGTAGATGTTATTCTATATGTTGAGTAAAAAAAAAATGTAGACCTACATTTTCAAGATATTTTGCAAATGAAATGCTTTTTGCATTAAACAAAAACATATAATCACAAAGTGTCACAAAAATTACAAATATCTATATTTATTTAAGAATCTTCAGAATCTTCTATAAATTAAAATTATAGACGTAATATCAAACTTGTAGACCTGCTTTTACCAGCAATGGGTTTGCTTTTTGCAACCACATGATAACTAAATCAAATCAAACTTTGCTAAACCACCTTAATCAATTTTATTTTTATTATTTTTTTAGGTATTCTCTTTAGTTTGTGTAACTTCCACTTGTGAATTAACGTAGTCATTTCTTAGTTTCAAAACTTCTTGTCATTTATAAATATTAGAAGGAAGTATTATATTATATGTAAACACAACCCTTTTTAAAATTTCTTTGATTGATTTTTAGTTTCCTTTTTGATGTCTACCTGTCCTTATTCTTGTCAAGACTTCCATGAGCATGTATTCTAAAGGGCACCTATGCATTCATCACTACTATTGACTTAATTCCTTCTTTGCATCAAAATCATTGTTGTGTTGATCCCATAACCATATCATTTATTGCTCTTACGTGACCACTATGATTGAATTTTCCATAAGTACTACCAAGGCCATGTATTTGTCTTGGGATTAGTTTTTTAATCAAAACTTGAGTCATATGGTACATAGGTGGTGAAGGGTTTTGTCTGGGAGTAGCTTTTATTCTAAGGCTTTAAATGATGTGGTCCCAATATGGTGAAGCTGAAGATCTAGGCTGCTGAGGAGGATTGGGGGCAAAATTTGGACAAATAGTTTAGCATTTTTTTTAGATATGGTTGCAATTTTACTTATCTATGACATATGATGGTAAAATATAATGGATTAAAATCCAAAATTGGCCAAGCCAAGACAAAACAATTAGGGTTTTAGACAAAAACAATATAAACATTTTATCTTTCATAACCATTACGTCAAAAGGTTTAAGCTTGTTAGCTAACTACAAAACATTTCATTTGGACTATTATATTTCACTACATTTCTGAGCCAATGTCTTGGTGGGATCACTAGATGGCCCAACACTACTAACAACTAACATTTAGCCTCTCTTCAGCTCAATGCCTCTTTTCACTCTTTCTAGTGCCCTACACAAGTGAATTCTTGCCTAAGACAAAATGTCAAGTTCATCGGGATTCTAACTCAAGACGTGGTGCTTGCTTCTATACCATTTATTATGTTTTGTAGCCATTATCCTAAAAGACCGAAGCCTATTGGCTAATTATGGAACATTTTATTTGAGCTGGTACAATCCACCATGCTTTTCAAGTTGACATCCTAGCAGCCCACTAGGTGACCCCATAGGCACACCGAATACACCCAAGGCAATACCAAGATTGTCAAGATTCAAACTTGAGATGTGATACGTGCTCCCATATTATTTCTTATGTTTTGCAATCATTGCATTAAAAGTCTTAAGCCTTGGTTAACTATAAAACATCTCATGTGTACCGTTACAAAGCCAAGGCCAAAACTAAACCAGGCAAATCAATCGAGAGATGGTTGACCAACTTTCATTCTGCAAGTATACCAAGCTTATCCTGCACTCTGTCAATCTCTAGGGGATTGGTGCCATGCCCCAAAAAAACCAACCGAACATCGGTTTAGGCGTCAAAGGAACCGAAAGTCGACACAAGCAACTGATGCCATGCCCCAAAAACAACAGCTAACAAGTCACTACTAGCTTGATGAGGCCATCCTATCTTTGCACAAACCACAGCGGACACAAGTTCAAAACCAATAAGGAGCCCATGACAAAATTGAAGAAACCGACTAAGATTGTGTTCCTCTGGGGTCCACTAACAAGAAGTAATCTACAAACTAACATTTCAACACGACAGTCAAAACTGAAATCAGGAATATAGTAAGGCAATTTAAATAAGTTCAGAAAAGTTATTAAAAAAAAAAGTGAAAAGTGAGCTCAAGCAACCAAATTATCAAGAAATGCATGGAACGTTTCCAGTGGAAGTAAAAAAAATTGTTTAGGAGCTTCTCTGTCGTTTTCGTTTCTTCGATTTTCAAGGGTTCAGGGGACTAGTTTCCTGGTATAAGTGAAGCGTCATAAGAATGCGCGTATAGAGAAAGAAAAGCACGTTGCCTGTTGCCGCTACAGAATTCGTAGTGCTTGCCGCTGCAGGAGTGGAAGATGAGCGCCACCTCGCAATCGCAGAGAACGGAGAGCTCGCTGGCCTTCTTCATCAAGCCGCTCCGCCTTTTCGAGAAGGTCGCCTGGCGTCTTCTCTTGTCCTCGATTCGCTTAAGCACCACCTTCTTCCGCCCCATTCCAAGTCCTATTCTCCCTTCTTCCTTCTGTATGTATGACTCTAGCGACCAACGAAGATTTAGGGTAAACGAAGATCTGGAGTACAGAGCGGAGAGAGAGAGAGAGAACCAAGTAGGGGCCAGATAGGGGAAAGACTCAAGCAGCTGTTGTTTGACACGTATAAACACGTTTGCGTTATCAAATGTCCGCGGGCAGTCTTTTTCCTGTTTCGGTAAATTTAGTCGTCGTTTCTTTTTCCTATTTTGGGTCTAGAAGAAGGGTAGAAACGACATAAATAAAAAAATGGACGGAAAAAGACAGAACTTACTGGAAGCCTCGAGTTGATAGGAATAGTAAATAAAGACGATACTTCAAGACTGTGGACGCCCGTAAAAGTACTGCCTCATAATTAGGATGAGAAGAATCTTAAGTCTTACATTAGATGACTTTTTTCAATTACTGTTTAGAATTTTAAGTTAAATATAGACCCTTCTTTATATTTCTTACAAATGTCTTGCAATGGCATAAAAATGAAGCTCCAATAAAACGCAGGTAGGAATAGCTCAAAAAAAAAAAAAAAAAAGGGATGAGCCATAGCAAGTCAAGTGAGGAAATAGAGAATGAAAAAGCATGGTAAACACATCGAAAAGCAAAAGTTCTCTTTGCTCTTTCTAGTTGATTCTTGCACATCTATTTGTAACTTGAAAGAGTATTACTGTACTTAAAGATTACCATGTGCTCATTTATTGTTTGCTTGAATTATCTCTAACACTGCAAACCAAGCAAGGGAACTTGAGTTTCATGTAAACTCACCATGTTGTTATTATTGAACAAGCTTAGGGAAGGTGTTTCCAAAACTTGGGTGGAAGTTGTAAATGAGTTGTAGTGCACGCATGGTGTGATTTTCTGTGAGAGAAAAATGGTTGAGACGTTTCCAAAATCTTTGTAAGTAGTGCTTAATTTAGTGAAAGGAAAAGTTTGCTGATTAGGTTGGTGACATAGTGAATGTAGGAGCCATGCATTAGCCTAAACCACTTAAATCCATGTAGGAATCTCTCTCCTGCACTCTTATATATTTCTTGTTGATGTTGTGCAAGTAATAGTTACCGAAATGTACATTCATCAAGGATATATTTGTTGCGGAAATAACGCATGTAAGTGCTTGTAGTTTATGGTGTGAATGTTAATAACTCTTCACCCTAATTCATGTATACTATAATGTTGCTTATTTACAAATTCTTTTACATAGACACTACAAGGTCAATCTATGCATACTTGAATTCAATTTTGCTAAGAAATTGATTAAATACCTATTGCCAGTCAAAACCATTATGCACAAACATACTATGGTTCAAATAGCATGATTTAAATCATGTAACATTATATAATTGCTGATTCTCAAAATATTTTTAAATGAGAAAATCGTATCTTATCAATCATCAATTTGATTGTATAGCCAACATATTTTCAAGACAATCTCTTGATTTTGAAGATCTTATCTTTCCTAGTCATGTTTTCAAACTGTCCAAAGTTTCTATATTAGGTAAAACCAGCCTTAGAAACCATTATCAAGATTTGCTTGTTTCAAAAATCTATGTGGGATGTACCATCTTTGATATCACAATTGAAGAATTATACACAGAATTTGCATGCACCATGAAAAATGAGTTTAAGATGTGCATGGTGTAGGAGTTAAATTATTTTCTTGACTTTAGAAACCAATATCAAGATATGTTTGTTTTCCAAGTTTGTGGGTGTTATCATCTTTCGTAACACAATTGAGGAATTATGCACCAAATATGCATGCATATTGAAAAAATAGTTTAAAATGTTCATAATGGAGGAACTAAGTTATTTTTTTGATTTCCAAATAGCTTTCCTATCACAAATAGGACTAAAGAAAGTAAGAGAGGGCTTAAATGACACCAATTGGACATAGATAGAGATAAGCTTGATGGACATGGTATCATTATTGAAACAAAACTAGATTAGTAGGTTAAGGTTACTCTTAAAAAGTAGGTATTGACTATGGTGAAATTTTACATAGGTGACTTGATTAGGTTCAATAAATACATTACTTGTATTTTTATATTATAAAAGGTTCAAACTTTTTGAAGTAGATGTAAAAGTTGCATCTCTAAATTTTGTTATTTAAGAGAGAGTGCTTGTAATTTTGAAGATCCTATCTTTCCTAACCATGTTTTCAAATTGTTCAAAGCTTTATATGTCCTAAAACAATCCTATAGAAACCAATAGCAAAATATGCTTGTTTTACAAACCTACATTGGTGGTATCATCTTTGGTACCACAAATAAGGAATTATGCATTGAATATGCATGCACAATGAAAAATGAGTTTAGAATGTGCATAGTGGAGGAATTAACTTATTTTCTTGACTTACAAATTAAACAAGCATATCTTATTTGTAGATTTTCTATCACAAATAGTACTAAAAAACGTAGGAGAGGCCTTAAATGACACCAATTGGGTTCTTGCAATGTAGGCAAAGTTAAAAATTAGTTGAAAAAAGAATGAAGTATGGAGCTAGTTCCTAAACCTTAAAACTACACTATAATACGACAAATTTGTTTCTAGAATTATGCTGGAAGAAGATGGCATCAATATAGGAAAAAATTAGATTAGCAGCTCATGGCTGCTCTTAAAAAATGGGTATTTGCATAGGTTGCTAGGATGGAGTTAATTAATATGTTACTTCAATTTACATTTTATAAAATGTTCAAACTCAGATGTAAAAGTTTCATTTCTAAATTTTGTTATAGTGTTTGTAGAACAACCCCTTGATTTCAGAGATCCAGTCTTTTATAATCTTTTTTTTTCCATTTTTTTAAAAATTGTTCAAAGCTTCATATGTCCTTAAACAGGCCTTAGAAACCAATATCAATTTATGCTTGTTTTACAAATCTATATGGGTGGCTTTATCTTTGTTACCTCAAATGAGGAATTATGCACTAAATATGCATTCACCATGAAAAATGAGTTTAAAACGTGCATACTGGAGGAATTAACTTATTTTCTTGATTTATGAATGAAATAAATAATAACTTATTTGTAACTTTTCTACTGAACTCAAGAAAGTAGGAGAGGCCTTAAATGAAACCAATTAGTGTTCTTCCATTGCAAGAGGAATTAAAGTAGTTTAAAAGAAATGAGGTGTGGAAGCTAGTTCCTAAACACCAAGACTCCACTACCCTATACTCTTTAATTTTTATTAATTCAATTTATCATTTCACAAAAAAAAAAAAATGGTTTTTAGAAATAATCTTGACAAACATGGTAGTATTATAGGAACAAAGCTTAATTAGTAGTTTAAGGTTACTCTTAAAATGAAAGTATTGAATGTGATGAATTTATATAGAGGTAGTTAGGTTAGAGTCAATTAACATGTTACACGCCACTTATAGGACCACCCTCTAGAAATATTGTATATTATTTAGTAATTTTTGTTTTTGGATTTTTTATCGAAAATAGAACTAAGTACCTAAGGATAATACGTTGATGAGATTTTATTATTTAATTGAAAGCTACCAAAGAAATGGCAAACGTAAATAATGATAAAACACCTTAATAAATATGAGTTTCCAAACATGTTTTGGACAAAAAAAGAAAAAGAAAAGAAGCTATTGCTTGTTTTTGTCATTAAAAGTAAGTTTTCAAGGGTAGACAAATTAAAAAAAAAAATCATTTATTTTGATAGCACTTAAAGCCGTATCTACACCTACATCTTTCCATAGTTTCTTTTCCTATTGAGAGGTATTAAATAACTGTTAAATCATCATATTCCATGATCTGATTTCTATAACAAAGTTCTAAATCAAAAGTTAATCATAATTTGGAGCCCAGTATGAGGAAAATGCTAAATGGAGCTAGCTATTAATCCTACTACCCAATGATAAATGCATTGAATGTTTACTAAAGTACATTGCTTGATTCAACCTAAGGCCACAAGAACTTTGAAGAAGTAGAAAAGAGGAAACTTGGAATAGAACTGAAATCTTAAATTACGTTAATGGATTTCAAGTAGGAAACGTAAAAACAGAATTGAATTCTTATATTACATTAGTAGAATATAAGTAGGAACTTGGGAAAAACAAATAAGCATGGCATTAAACCAAAAAAATGAAATCCAGAGAACCTTTTAGTAGCATTTTCTTTTCTATTATTAGTTGTTGCATACCTATTTAATGGTTACCGAGTCCATAACTTACTTTTTACCCTGTTCATCCGCCAGTCAAATAATTCAACTACGTCAACCTCCAATTCAAGTGCACATGGTCAAGACAGACTAACGCACATGGTAGATTAAAATAGGAGTCATTTTGTTTGTTATCTTAGTGCATTTTTTCATTAGGCGGAAAAATAAGTGAATGGATATTCACGGGTTATAGGTAGAAAAGGGGGGGGGGGGGAAACACCTTGTTTCAGCACCATTCAGTGTTTTGCTACCATTCCATGAGAATTGGTAGGACACCAAAATCCAACAGGCAAATTGATTATGATTTTTGGCTTAGTTCATCTCACCCAGTTCCTCGATCGTTCCTTCAAAAATTAACTAAAAATATGGACCGTTACAAAGTACTACTAGAGATGGCAACAAACGACATTGACGAGATGCAAAGCTTGATTGGAAGTTGGATGCCATCATGGAGATGATACAGTAGCTTTTCTCCGCACTTAATGCTAACATTAATGGTGTAGCAGCTCAAATCAACACTCATAAGGAAATCAAAGAGAGTTCAGTGGGCTAGACAAGGGGTAATCAGAGCCAAGAGTAAGTAGAAATCTTCTGAGCCAGATTCAAACAAGAACAGTGCAACTGAATTTTCCCAGAAAGAAGAGGGAATGGATCCATCACCATGAATCAACCGAGCATTGCAATTATTCATTTTCAATGATACACTGGAAGTGGACAAAGTGTGGAATGCTTCATGGTATCCCGATAATGAGGCACAACTAGTATACCAACTAAGAAAAAGGAGTATTGAGGAAGATCGATCTCATGGCAAGCACCGACGGATGAGTTGCGGAAGCAGTTTGGGCATATTATATTCAAAGACCATTTCAGTGAGCTTACTATGTTGAAACAGATCGGATTAGTACATAGTTATCAATTTCAATCCAATAAATTGCTTTTGAGGTATAGTAATTTGGATGTTGGGCATCAAATAAGTTGTTTCATGAGTGGATTGGAGGAACATATAAAACTAGATATGATAACACATAATCCACCTCCATTATTTGCTGCAATTAGGTTTGCTAGATTGTTGGCAGCTAAGGATTTGGCTTGTAGGGGAAATATGCCAGCACTAATGAGGAGACAGAATGTCGTGATTGGGAGTGAAAACATAACTAGAGATAACATAACCAATTTACTGGAGAAAAGACAGTCGTACCCAGAAATCATGGATAGAAAAGCCAAGGGGCTTTGCTTTAATTGTAACAAAAGGTATTAGTTAGGCCACCGTTGCAGGAAATTGTTTTGTTGAAAAGAATGGCACTAGTGAAGAGGATTAAGGGGTGTTAGTGAAACAAAATTGGTGCTGGGAGAGCTTAAGGTAATTTCTGTAGCTGCAACCTATGGTGTGAAGTGCCTTATCACTCACAATATTGTGAGTAAAAGATTGGATATTAAAACGAATTTAAGACTAGATTTGGAAGGAGGATTTAATGTGGAAATGGTTAATGGTGATCTGATACATGGTAGGGAGTTGTGTTTAGACATAGATATGGTGCTACAAAGGTCAAGAATGAAGGCTAATTGGTTTATTATGCCTATTCCAAATTTAGGAGCAGTTTTGGGCACTCATTGGCTGGAAACTCTAGGGTCAATCAGTTGTTATTTTTCTAAACTTTATATCATTTATGTTGGAAGGGAAAATAGTGGAGCTGTATAGGAGTAAGCAATCTAAAAATAAAGTAGTGGAAGGTGTTAAGTTTGCTAAGTTGTTACAAAAACAAAATGTCTATGGAGAGCTTTCAAAAGCCACATGAATTACGACCTTAAAGGTCTCATGACCACCAAATCGTGCTAACGGATGAATCTAAAGCCATTAGTAATAGCACTATATTACCCCCATCTATGGAAGTAATAGGTTGAAAAAATACTCCAAGAATTATTGGAGGAAGAGGTGATAAGGAGTAGTAGCAACTCTTTTTCATCACCAATTCTCTAAGTAAGGAAGAATGATAGTTCATGGAAAATGTGTGTTGATTACTACTCTTTGAACAAGGAAACTATTAAGGATGGTTCCTTATTCCTATGGTGGATGAGCTATTAGATGAACTAAATGGAGGCAAAATCTTCACAATGCTGGATTTAAGATCAAGATATCACAAAATTAGGATGCATCCCAAGGATATAGTGAAGACAGCATTCCAAACCCCAAAGGTCTTATGAATTTTTTATTATGCCATTTGGTTTATGCAACGTGCCTTCTACCTTCCAAAATTTGATGAATAGTATGTTCAAGGAGCTTTTGCAAAGGTTTGTTTTGTTTTGGAGTATAGGAGAACATGGGAGGACCATTAAAAACATGTGTGGTTAATGTTTGATAAGTTAAGGGTGAATCAACTCTATGTCTAGAAAGTAAAGTGTGTTTTTGGAGTATCGGAAGTTAGTTACTTGGGGCATGTAATTTTTGGACAAGGTGTAGTAGTAGAATCAGATAAAGTGGCAACAATGGTGGATTGGCTAATAGCAAAAACAATTAAGGCATTGAGAGGTTTTCTAAGGCTAATGAGGCATTATCATAAGTTCATAAGAAATTATGGGATGACATTTACACCTTTGACTAAGCTACTAAAGAAGAATGGATTTGTTTGGACTAGTGAAGTAGAAAAGTCTTTTATTGAGTTGAAGAGGGCTATGACAAAAGCACTAGTATTAACTACTACAATTTTATATCCCACTTACAATAGTGTGATAATCTAATACTCTTTACCTATGAAAAATAGTCACTAGCATAGTTACTTGGAGTGCAAGTTGTATTGAAACAATAGAAGTAGTTGTTGGCATATTTTAGGCATGTTCTTAAAGGTAACAATCTAATACTCTCTACCTATGAACAATAGTTACTAGCATTGATACTCATAGTGAAAGAATGACATCAATACTTGTGGAAAAAGTTAATAGTAAAGACTAACTAAAAAGGCCTTCAACACCTTTGGAATCAAAAGATTACAAGACCAGATTAGTAGTCCTAGTTGATTAAGTTCATAGGCTATCATTGAGATAGAATACAAACTCAAGAAAGAAAATTTAGAAGTTGATGCATTATTTAGAAAAGAGGAAGAGTAGTAGGTTAAAGTACTATTAGAACCTTTGTAGGATTTCCAAGAGATTTTATAGACAAGTGCATAATGAAGATGAAGAGGTGTATGATGATTGTTCTTATGAGTTGGAAGAAGAAAAGCATATGCAAGAAAGTGTAGAAAGGAACAACTCACTAATTAGTAATGAAAAGAAAAATGAGATGGTGCAAAATTATGTTAGTATGGAAAAAAGGTGAAAGTAGTAAAGGAACTAATGATAAAGGTTACCAGTTTCTACACTCATACCTGTGTTACTAGACTTTATCCAAGTGGAGGTTACCAACGATGTGGAAGCACAAGAAATTCTCAATAAGTTGAGCACGGGGAAGTGAGAGACAATAAAAAATACAAGAACGGTATTTTGCTTAATATACATAGGATTTCAATAGCAAGGATTCTACATTGATTTCAATCATTCTTCAGTAGCTACATGGAGTTACACACAAAGGTCATTATGAGACTCTCTAACAACCAAATGCAATATTTTACTAGGTCAACATGAAGCAATCAGTTATTCAATTCATTAAAGGATGTAATTATTCAATTTAGGGGCATATATCTATGGACTTCATTGAAGGGTTGCCATCTTTAAGGGGTAAGCAAGTGATTATGGTGATAGTTGATAGACTTTCAAAGCTCATTGCTTTTGCACATCCATACATTGTTGTTACTGTGCCATAGATTTTCTTTTCTTTTCTTTTTTGTTTTTTTTTTTCCCTTTGTAGAGCATTTTCAAGCTCTATGGTATGCCTCATCGTATATTTCTTTAAGAAGATGTAGTTATTTGAGGGGCAAGGTACAAAATTGAATTTCTCCACTACATATCAGCCACAAACCGGTGGGCAATCTAAATGAGTGAATAAAACTTTGAAGATCTAATTGAAATGTTTTACTTATGACCATAAAAAAGAATGGATTAAGTGGCTTCCATGAGTTGAGTTTTGTTACAATACCAGCACTTATAGAGCTACCAATAAATTCCCTTATGAAATGATGTATGGAAGGTCACCACCTACACTTCTCTCTTACTTACTAGGGTCTTGTACTGCCGAAACGGTGCATAGGGAGCTCTAAACCAGGGATTCAATGTTAAAAGTTTTAAAGAAGAGATCAATGATGGCCCAAAACCAGATGAAAAACATACCATGAGATTGACAGAAAAGAGGAATAGTTTGGCTTAGGAGATTATGTGTATCAACCTTGCGGAGAAAATTTAGTAGTTGTTCAGAGGAATTTCAAGTTGTCCTTGCACTATTATGGCTCATTTGAAGTGCTATAAAAGATTGGAGATGTTGGCTACCATCTGAAACTGCTAATGGGAGCTATAATTGACGTGTTCCAAGTGTTAATGGTGAAAAAGGTCATAGGAATCACATTCAAGTCCAACCTGATCTGCCTTCTTATCTAGACAATGAAAATGTTCTCAATCCTCAACCACAAGCTATTTTAGTACAGCATATTGGGAAGAAGAGAGCTAAGTCTCTAGTGCATTGGCAAGGATTACCAGTGTAGGAAGCAACTTCAGTTGATGCTGAACAATTTGAAGAAGGATTTTCATCCTTCAACCTCGGGGGCAAGGTTGCTGTTAAGAAGGGTAGGATGTAACGGTAAACTAATTCAGGCACGTCAGCCTCCAATTGAGTTGCACATGGTCAAGACTAACACACATGGGAGATTAAGATAGGAGTCATTTTGTTTGTTCTCTTAGTGTGTTAGGGGGGTGTGGGGGGAGGGGGGGAGGGGGGGGGGGGGGGGGAGAAGAAGCCTTGTTTTGGCATCTTTTTGGAAAAAAAAAAAAAAAACTTGTAACCAATATTGGAGGTCTTGTGTTCCCTTCAACAAATGCTCTATCAATCCATTTCACTATTTTACTTTCATTTCGTGAAAATTGGTAGGAAATGGAAATCCAACAAGCGAATTGATAACAATTTCTGCTTTAGTTCATCTCACCCAATTACTTGATCATTCGCTTGAAATTTAACTGAAAATTTGGACCTTCACAGTTCACACATTGTTGTTTGCTATTATGTAGATCAACAAAGTCCAAAAAGGGGTGAAACGTAAGCTAGTTAAAGTAGGTGTTGAGAAATCCCATTCCATTTTTATCATTAACATCCTTGTTTGCTTATGAAACCCTTCTTGTTGCTTACTCTTAAGAATGCTAACTATTTCAATTACCATATATGATATCTAAATAAATCAAATAATCAACCTATGCTGAGGAACAGAAGACTAAGGAGCATAAATGACCAAATACTTGGTCTATCAATACTCAACCATTTTTTTTTCTAAATCAAGATTCTAATTGTATTAATCATAATCCAAGTGGAATTGAACACCCATGTTTGGTGCAATAATTCATGTTTAGTATTGATTTAAGAACTTCTTTTTACTTCATCTCATTATTGTTAAGGCAATTGGAAGTATCTTTAGCTTAGGTATTCCAATTCTTGGGAGGACCTCAGAATTTTGAGAAGTAATATTCTAGAAAGCAAGGGCTTGTGAGAAAAGGAAATATATCAATTATTCTAAAACCGTATTAAAATTAAGAATGTAGACAAAAAGAGAAATTCAAAAGACTTCATTCCACATTCATTATTTTTAATAGATATTCTGAAGAAAATAACACAATAATAGCCTATGTAGGGAAGTTATGACTAAAGCACTAGGATGTTGTTGACTAAAAATTCAAGATTGACTTGTTTAGTTTTGCTTCAAGTTGAGATGCATTCACGCTTTACCATCTAGTAAAATCTAACTAGATTACATTCATGTTGCATGACAAGTTTAAATTATGTACGCATACTAACTTTGAATCCTTTGATATTTCAATTTTCTAATACTCCACATCTTTTATACAAGTTCTAAAGTTAAGAAGTCTAAGCTCTAGACATTTTCCATATGAGCTTTTCACTCCACTTATCCTAATTTTTTGACAACATCATAACAATTATATAACTCATTTATTAGTGAACTTAACCATATAGTGACTCTAAATGAAGTTAGCAAATAATGCAACACAATAAGTTTTACATCAGCTCAAGTCATACTTAACAAGCATAATTATATGAACATTTAATTTACATATGAGATCTTAGCTTCACAAGTCTATTTCTGATTGGCCAACAAAAAATTTAGTTTTAACATAATTATAAATCAAGTGTCAAAGGTAGGCTTAAGTTTTACTTTGCTAAATAATTAAGACAAACATGTTTATCAATCCTAGTAGTATACTTTAAAGTAAGATTTTTGCAGCAACCTTACTTAGGATATCTTTCAAGATCATATTATATCACATTTAGAGGAAAAGAAATAGAAGAAAATTTAGTGATAAAAATCTAGATAGTTTGACCATTATTTCTAAAATCAAGAAGGACGTGAGAGGAAAGATTCATCTACTAGAGGAGTAAAGCCTATAAATTGTAATAAATTCTTATAAAAACTTAAGTTTTAACATAATTACAAATCAAGTATCAAAGGTAGACTTAAGTTTTACTTTGCTAAATAAATAAGACAAACATGTTTATCAACCCTAGTAGTATACTTTAAAGTAAGATTTTGTAGCAGCCTTACTTAGTATATCTTTTAAGACCATATTGTATCATATTTGGAGGGAAAGAAATAGAAGAAGATTTAGTGATAAAAATCTAGACAGTTTGACCATTATTGTTAAAATCAAGAATGACGTGAGAAGGAAGATTTCATCTACTAGAGTAGTAAAGCCTATAAATTATAATAAATTCTTGCAAGAGCTTTGAAATTTTTCAAATGTAGTGTTTGAGCTTAAATGATGATATTGTAATTGAACAATCTTATAATTTTTTATAGTGATATATAATTCTTGACCTATCACCAAAAAATAAAGTAGAACGTTTTGATATTAAATCAACTAAAGTAACAAAAACAAGTAAATTAATCCATTCGATTACACCAACTCAACCACCTAACACTTCAGGAGTGGTTTTATTATCATATATTACTTATGAACAATAGTCATTATCAAATTTAAGTATCACATATAATTTTAATATGAGCGGGGATCAAATAGGTCCTCTTATTTTTTTGAATTGATGTTCAAGTCTCCTTCCTTTCTATCTTTATGTCCCTCGCAGATTTTGCATTCTAACACAGTGACACAATCACTCTTCATTCATCACTATTGTTCATTTCCTTCTATCCCATTACAACTACTACTAAGTTCATCCAATCATTTATTGCTTTCACTAGGGTAGAGGTATTGATGCTTGAATTTTCTTTAGAACTGAAACTACCAAGGCCATGGACCTGTCTTGGGATTGGTTTTCTTATTAGCTATTGAATGATATAGTACAAATGCGGTATAGGGATTGGTCTCCTTGTAAGCCAACCCAAACTCATCAGCCTAATAGACGGTGGACCATCTGCCAGAAGCAGTCGGGTGCCACCAGTCCCAACTATACTTCAAGGTCGCAGCAAAGACACGAAAAGTCCAGTAACAAATTAGAAGTAAGTAAGACCAGTTGGAGACAAAGATACGGTCGTAACAAAGACACGTACGGGCAATCATAATGTAGAGATGTTGGATACAAGCTACAAGTACATGAGAAGCATAACAAATAGAAGCCAAGTAAAACACCAAACAAACCGGCTAAGGTCGTATTCCTTGGGAGTCCACTAACAAGAAGTTATCAACAAACAAAAAATAAGCTAACATCAGCACCACTAATAAAATGAAATTATGGATATAATATGGATCTGATAAGGCAAAAAAGTTTTTTTTTTCGTTTTTTAGATTTTCGTTTTTTTTTTTTTTTGGACAAACTAGTGAATTCAAAGACGCAATTAGGAACTTTTTATGGGCAGGAAGTATGGATATACAACGTTCCCATAAAATTGCTTGGCAAACTGTCTGCTCATCAAAGAAGAAAGGGGGATTGGGATTGCCGAACCTTAAACTTTGGAATAAAGTCCTTCTAGGACGTATGCTTTGGACTCTCATAAATCAGCCAGATGAATCATTATGGAGTAAGTGGATACATAGCACTAAATGTAAAAGAATTTCAGTAATGCAGATTCAAATCAAAGGTTCAATGGCATGGAGTTGGAGAGGCCTCCTCAAGTTAAGGCGTATGCTTACCTCAGTTCTTTCTAGCCCTGCCTACAATTGCAAAGCTACTTATCAAGATCTGCAACCAGTTAATGAAAAAGTAGATTGGTATGAACTAATTTGGACTGGTGGGATTTGCAAGCATAACTTTATTGGATGGCTAGTTTGCCATGATCGACTTTCTACAGCAGAGAGAATGGTACAATGGCTTCCTACAATTAACCAATACTGTGATTTTTGTCAGTTTCAAGTAGAAAACAGGAGTCATCTCTTCTTTGAATGTCCATGCACAATGGTGATTTGGAAAAATATCCTTGCTCAAAATGGAATTCGACGTCATATCAGAGGATGGAATGAAGAATTAAACTAGATGATTAAAGCATCAAAAGGTAAAGATCTGGCTGCAAAAATTCTTAAAATATCTTTTCTAGCTTGTATTTATTGCATTTGAGTAGAAAGGAATAGAAGAAGATTTAAAAATACATTAGTTGACATTCCAATCTTGTTGGCTAAAGTAAGGAAAATTGTACGAGGAAGAGCTTCTCTGCTTCACAATATCAAACCCTCTCAAGGTAATGTATTTTTGAGTGAGATTTGGAGGCTTCCAACCTCTATTTTTGCTTACTCTTAGTTTACTTTTGGAAATTGTTGTAATACTGGGGTATGCCCCTGTGCTTTTGTATATTAACTTCATTAATGCAACTTACATTAAAAACCAAAAAAAAAAAAAAAACACGCAATTAAACGAGAAATGCATTGGAAAAAAATGAACTGATTTTCGGGTGCAACTGAAGCATAAAAAACATGAACCTATAGAAAAAGAAAAGCGCGTTGCCTGTTGCCTCTACAGAACTCGTAGAGCTTGCCGCTGCTGGAGGGGATGAGAAGCGCGGCCACGACATCACAGAGGATGGAGAGCTCTCGTGCCTTCTTCATCAAAAGGTTGCGCCTCTTGGAGTCTTCTCCTCAACCGCTTCAGCACCACCTTCGTCAGCCTGTTTGCACTCTTTGTTTGTCTCTTGGCGTGTCTGGGCAGTCAATAGCGGAAGCTACTGAACAAGAAAGGGTATTTAGAGGAAGGGGCTCGGCCGCGTAACGGGGGGGCAAAGAGTACTGAACGGGAAAGGCAATTAAGAGGACGGTGTTCGGCCGCGCAATGGCAGAGTCCGCCAATTTCTCTTTGACGCGTGTTTTGTTTCGTGTGCGTGACTTCCACGCCGCGCCTAGGACGTATTAAGAGCCTGACTTGACAGACTTGAGACTAACAAGGTGAGAAACGACAAAAAAGACTCGGAACGAAAAAGAACTTGTTGAAATTCTCGAGTTGGATGACAAAAAGAAAAAAAAAAAAGACGATAATTCTTACTATTATCAATTTTAAGCAGTGAAAAACTGTTATAAGAATTATTCAAATTAAGTTGACTTATTTACAATTTCTAAATTTTTTTATTAAAAAACCAAGTATTATTATTGTTCTTCTTTTGAATATGAGAACTTTATTGATAAATAATCTATATGGGTCTATGAATTAATAGAGCATCAAATCATGGTCAAAATGATAATAAAAATATGTTACTTTAAGTTATTTATACTAACAATTGACCAAGTCAATTTAGTAACGTATTTGGAGAATTATGAAAAAATTAAATAAATTTAAGTGTTTATACGCTCAATAAGTATATGGGCATTTATGAATTCTAATTATCACTATTCCATAAATAGTTAGAAGATTGTTGAGTCTTTTTGGAAAATATTGTTAGCACTAGACAAGCTTCCTTTTTTATAATATTTTATTTATGGTTTTGGTATGCTTTTAGTCATGCAAGAGTACCGACAATCTCATCAGTCGTAGGTTTAAGTCCCCTCCCCTTACCTGGGTGGGAAAAACAAAAAATTAGTCATGCAAGAGCAAGTGTTAGAAGTAACTAGTCAATCCTGACATATTTTTATAAGTGTCACTTCTCATTTAATAGCATAAAGACAGTTAGTATATTAATGTTTGCGATGAGGCTGCATACCAGCTTTGGCATGTCTTTGTTACAATTATGGTATCCTTGCCGACATATAGTTAGTTCACTTTGACCATAGATTTGATCAATAGCGATCATCAATGCATGCTTAATTTGGAATTATAGCATTTGATAAGACTATGTCCGGTAGAAAATCTAGATTATGAAACTTAATCTTGCTTAGTTATAATTGTATAAAATTGCACTTGTTTTGCATGTATTTGTATTCCTATATCCTAAAGAACTTTAGAAAATTGAAGTTAATAACATTTTTGTAGCTATGATTAGTTGTTCTTTTGGTTTAGCTTCTATAGCCCTAACATTATGGACTATAGGAAGTCCAATTGGCTTCTTGAATTCAATTGAAGCTACACTTGTGATTGATGAAAATTCATTGAATCTATTGGCAATATCTTATATGCCTTGTGCAAGGGTACTAAACATGGGGAAAATGACTTTAATGGCTCCACATACAAATAGGTCCCTTACTAAAAAGTTAAGGATGCATACTTAATGTGCAATGTGTGTTCACATAAGGGATGAAAGAAGCCACCATCCTAAGCTTTAGTAGGCTATTGGCCATAACTCATATTATCAACAATTTGATTTATTTTTTGGTAAAAATGTAAGTTTGTATTAATAAAAATTAGTATACAAAAGTATAGGGACATATTTCAATATTACAAGAGTTACAAAAACTACTAAAAAAGAAAAAGATTGAAAGTCTTTAAATCTTACCCAAATGACATTTCCTTTATAGGATTTTTATATTTTCAAACAAAGAAACTCTCCCTCGTATAATTGTTCTTACTTTAATTAACAAAATTAGAATTTCAATTGTTCTATTATGAAATCTTCTTTTATTTTACTCTTCTCATTTACAATAAATGCAAGCTAAAAAAAGATATCTTAAAGAGCTTTGCAAACAAATGATTTCCATTAGTTGCTTTAATCATCTATTGTAGTTCTTCATTTCATCCTCCAATATAACATCAAATTCCATTTTGAGTAAAGATAATCTTCAAAATCATCCTTGTCCATGTATATTAGAAAAAAAGATGACTATTGTTTTCAACTTAGGACTGACATAAATTACAATATAAGTAAACTAAAGGGAGCAAATCATACCATTCCTTTTGTTGTAGAAAGTCAATTTTAACGAACTAGCTATTCAATGAAATTATATTTTTTAATGCTACTAATCTAAATTAGATTAAATGAATCAACTTTTTCATTAACTAGTTGAAACTTCTAACAAGTTTTTTTGCAATGATAGACAAACCTATGCCATGGAACCTTTTATTTCAAGCTACATTTTGTTTTTATTTTTTATTTTTTATTTTGTATTATGAATTCACTTACTCCATAAAGAAGTCTTTGGAAGATTAATAAGATTTCAAAACATACATGCCAAAAGAACTTTATTCCAAAGTTTAAAATTCAATAACCTCAATCTCCTTTCATTCTTTGGTGAGTGAACTGTTTTCCAAACTATTTTGTGAGAGATTTGTGTATTTATACTACTAGCCCATAGAAAGTTCATGATCTTTTTCTCAATATCATAAGTTGTTTACTTTGGTAATAATAAAACTTACATCCACAATGTACATATGAAAATTAAGACTAACTTTGTCAATTGTCATATTCTTACATAGTTAAGATGTTTTATTCCCCAAGTATTTACGTGTTATTCTTCTACCAATTACAAATGAAGCATTAATTGAAAGCTCAAATTCCTAAAACTATGAACGATAACACTTTTGATTACATGCAATATGAGTGCTTCCAATTTTCCGTTGCCTTTCAATTATTCAATCAACTCATGGCACTTCCATTATTGTCTAAAGTAGTTAGCATGTGTATATGATTTGGTCTTGGAATGATGCCTTTTTTATCATATATGGACTTTCATATGATAAAGGATGTCTATCACCAAACATTAGTTATCCCCCTTATACATTAACATTCCATCCAAGCATTTGGGAATGTGCCCATCCTTTATTTTATTGCCATTTGTGTCATTAAACATGTGCTCAATGCATGAACAAAATATGAGATAAAGAAGATGGGGCAAGTTCAAAACATGACAAAGGAAACTATGAAGGCATTCTCATACCTTAAAGATCAATAAGTTTGTCCAACATGTCAAATAAGTGAACAATAAAAGTTACATATTTAAGTTTTAAAGGTATGCAAGTAACTTATATGCTTTAATACTTAAATGATACTCTTAACCTACTAAAGACACTTTTTGAAATTAATTTTACCATCTTACTTGATTTGTTTATGACAATAAAAGGATACACGAGTTGATTAACTTAACCAAGGCAAGCTTCTTCCTTTGTTATGGAAGGTCAAGAAGTTCAAACCAATTTCTTTTAAATTACTAATTACAACCAACCTTTCTTGATGCTTTTAGACACATATAATATGATGTTATTATAGGTAATTACATAATTTTTCTAAGTACTTAACCTCTATATAATTGTCAACATACCAATATAAGGGTACTTAAGATGATTAATGTTAGATCTTCATATGAAAATACTTCCAAAACCACTTTTTGCTAAGTTTTGGTAATGACATATATTGTTCCAATGTCAATTTTATCAATACATAGTGCTTTGCTCCATGCAACTCTAGCATGCTAATGATGCCTTATTGTTGTTATGATATTTCTATAATATGTAAGTGCTGAAAAACTATGCAAATATGATCTCAAAAATGCATGTTGTTCAGTTGGTCTTATGGTTGAAAACTATGTTGTGTTTTGTTTGAGACATTTCTACTATAGCTATGCTAAATTTGTGTTTACAAGACCAAAATCTTACAAGTTTGGCTTGCTACCTACACACTACATAACATCTCACATTAATTTAAAACACATGGCATGCATGGTGTCAAACCAATATTGTTTTGGCTTGAAGGATAGAGAACTACCCAAATAACTTTCCCAAGTCTTTTGATCCCTCTCTTTATTTTGGACTAAAAATCTTTATTTAAGGGAGCATTTTCTAGGTCAAAGATGCCTTTCTCAAAAGCTTAAGCTTGAAAGCATTCACAACAGCAAAATGGAGGTCACCAAAAAATCTATAGCAAAAGTAAAGACCATTCAAATCTATTCTCTTTAGTTTGTTATTTGCAATTTGTGTTGCATTTGCTCTAGGCTTAGTGATATTATGCCTATTGGTTGATTTTTGCTATATTTATTATTGAATGCCATAAGGGAGGAAAGTTGGGGTTTGTGAAAACTTGCTATCTTGCATGTGTAAGATAAAGGTACATTTATCATAATCCTAGTATTGTTGGGTACTTTCAATATGATTCACTAGTTAATTTTTGGATAGTAGAAAAATTGAAATTTTTTTTAGTATAACAATTTGGATTTGTCATCAATTATATTTGATTAGTGAAGGCAAGCCTCAGTCCATTTAATTAAGAAATGGTGGGGACCAAGGCACCAAGCTTAAAGGCTAAAGCACTTAAATTGTTTGTGTTAGATTTTATGTTTGGATGACTCTAATTATGAATAAAATTAACATGATAAATCATGTTTGGGCTAAGCTATTTTGACAACCACTCACTAATGCAATAAGTGATGCATGCTCAATTAGTGTATTGCAACAACATGGACCAACATAATAAGGTGACTTAAAGAAAAGGTGGAAATGGAAACTTCTTATGCATTTCAATGATCTAATATAATTAAAGTGAATGGTAACTTGTTATGAAAGGAACTTGCAAAACAATAGATCAAATTAGTTGAGCTTTTAAGAACCTAAGCCTTTTTTCTTTTGTGAAGACCAACATAGTGCCTTTCAATATAAATCCCAAAAAAAAGGCAATACTTTGAAATCAATTTGTCTTATCCAATGATTAAGGTATTTAGTTTGTTGTGCAAAAATATATGATACAAATCATGGTTTTAAGTTTTAGATTTTGATAGTTGAAATGCTAATGGCATATATACCTAACAATCAATTACCCCTTTCATTTAGGGTTTGTACCATTTTAAGGGTTTTCATTTTTATTCCCAAATACTTGTTATTATTGTTTTCTACTCCATACTTTATTAACCCTTGATAAAGTAGTTAATCCTTGGACAATGCTTGTATACTCAATTAGATGGTATTGTGGTGGATCTTTGATTTGTTGGCAATAGGTAACCCATTTAGGTTATTGCTAAAGGAGGTGAATGTAGGTTCAGCTAGGTTGGATCGAACCACTTAAATTTATTTATTTATTTTATTTTTTTGTCTCTTTGCATGATCCTCTTACTTTGATAGATGTTGTGATCACAACTATTCTTTCACTTCTTTAGACTTAATTTGCTATTGCCCTAACATTTTGGTTGCGAACCTTAGTAAAGTCCATTAATTATCAATCAATCACCACTAGGACATTCAATTAAAAGAAAAGGAACAAAACAACCAACATAGATTAATTTTACATTGTAAGTGTAAAGGAAACCTCAAAAATGGTGGGCATGAATTAGATTGTACACATTACATTTTATTTTCTTTTTCTATTGCTAACTAATTGTTTATATGTTTAGGGCCAATTTGTTTGCTTATGTTAGTTTTGAAATTGCATGAAATAAAAAATATTTCAATAATGAAAAACAAACGTAAATAACACAAGAGAGAGAGAGAGTTTGCACACACAATTTATACAAGTGTTCAACTCACCTAGAGTCTATGTCTACATCCTCATAATCAATTAGAAAGAAAACCTTTTTTTTATTTCTTTATAATGTGTACACTACCAACAGTAGTTCCTTACAACTCAAGGAACTTCACATCACAAAAACTATATAACTTTTGATAATAGGTCTATAGGACCAAGAATCATCCACGTGCTACACCTAATACATAGTGCTGGAGTTTCTTAACTCAAACTTACAAAGGGTCTTAGTATGATGATTTGAAATAAAGCATTCCAAACCCAAATAGATGTACCTAAAATGGCCATAAATTTTATTGTTAGGATGCAACTATAATTAATCATTCAAGGAATATTTTGTTAGTGTTGACAATAACATATATTCTTGAATCACAATCAAAAGCACAAATTTAACATATGAGCAAGAAAGATCAACCAATAAGTTCGTTTAGATTTTAGCTCATAATGTCTTTTGATTTTTTTTTTTTCACACTGAGCTTGCAAGTTTATTGTTTATTTTTTTATTTCACTGCAAACACGAAATCCATAAATAGAGAAAATGAGTTACTCTTTTCATTTAAACATAAGACTACCCATTACCTAGTCTTTTCTCGTTGGTGTGTCAAAGCTTTATATTCATATGATGTCACACTTGATTCAAATTTTAAGAATAAATGTTCAATTATGTGAGTACACCATATAGTTACCTAGTCTTTTTTCCTTACACTTAACATCAATAGTAAAATCTGAGTACTCTTTTTCAATTCATGCTGAGCTTTTTATTCATATGATGTCACATTTAGTTCAACTAAGTCACGCAAATAGCAAAGAACAAGAAGAGAAGGGTGAGCTCTCGCATATTGAAATGTTCATTTCAACTAAGTCTATTAATGGGCCGCGACTCTATTTCGGGCTTGGGCCAATTAATTTTCATTTTATGTTTGTAGCCAATCCACTTGTACATATAAAATTAATCCAACTCATTCTTAGCCTAAACATACAAACAAGAAAATAATAATTATTCCCAAATATTAATATATGACACTTATAGAATATTTTGTGCAAATATTATATTACATAATATTATGTTATTTTTCTTTTAGCACATTTTTCTAATGTGAAAAATCATTTTAAGAGTTCTTTTCTTTTTGCTATCATCAAAATAATCAAGGAATACTCGTATTCTTAACATACATAGAAAAAACAGAAAAAGAAAAAACTCAACAAAGAGGATTAAACTTAAATATTGAAAAAAATCCTCAACTTAACTCCCCCTTAGGGCAATTTGGTTTGTGTGATTTATACTTTTTGTTAGTTATGTTTGTTGTCCAAGAATACTTAGTCTTGAATCACCTATTGTTAATCTACCTTAAGATTGCATAATTTGTATTGCTCTAGCTATTATATATTTTTTGTGGTTAGATCATATCTACTCCTTATTATTGACTTATGGATTATTTCATTATGATTAAGTAATATTTAAACTCTCCAATTTTATTAGTGTTTTTTTTGTTTGTAAGCAAAGAGTTTTTATTATGGCATTGACAAAAAAAATTACTTTGTGTATGCTTGATTTATAAAATAGGATTTATATTAGTTGTATTACTTATACAATGAGCATATATCATGTTAATTGTCTAACACCATTTGCTACGTAATTGACATTAGGAGTCAAGTAGGTAGATTAAGTTTAGGAATAGAATATTAACCCAATTCAAACTCATTCTTCCTTAGGTTGCCCAAGACATTTCAATAAATTCATATGTGCTTAAGTGCTTATGTGCTTATGTGCTTATTATACCAAAGCAAGGTCAACTAATAATATCTATATAGAAAATCTATATGGAACATCTAATCGTATCTATATGAAAAATATTTATAAAGCATAAGATGAGTCACTTCCATTATAATAAAAATTTACAAATGGAATGTCAATTCTTAATAAAGTTTGACATTTTGACATAATTTGAAGTACTTTTAAGATTAATCCATTAGTAGTCAATTATCTTACAATATTGGTATTGAATCTAGAGCTTCATGTTAATAAGTGAAACACAAACTTGTACAATTACCATAAAAATATGTGATTACAATAGTATAGAAGGCGTATTGAAATGATGAAGTATTGGACGGTAATTATATATTAATTTTTTACAATATAATAAGGGGGTTGGTCTATGTAACCCTAGAGATTTGATGTGCTTCAATAACATACCCAGCTACATTTCTAGCGACTTAAGCTCCTTGCTATTTAGAGGGCCTAGATGTTCCCATAGAAGATTCCTCTATGTAATAATCAAACGTGTAAATGGCAATTCATACTTGTATATTATTTTCAAGTTATTCATAATCAAATTGATAATGGATCTATATTCATTGTATTATTTAGAGTAAGGAAACTTTAGGATACAATATCATTTTCACAAAGAATACACTTGTGGCACAAGAATACCCTTAAATGGTAAAAGATTTGGATTAGGTTCAATATTAATTTAACTTTTCCCTTATAAAACTAAACAAAGAAAGAGAAAGCCAAAAGCCTTCCAAAAATGAAAGAGAATTGGTGCTAATTGTTCTAAAAGTTGTTGAATTAGTTACTTTGTGACAAACTTTGATTCTTCTTGTATATTACCTCTGTATAAAAGTGTTTGAGCTTAGGTTGGGCATTTTACTATTGTATTTACATTTTGAGAGTTTGGCATTAAAACCTTATAATCGATTGTCACTATAACTTTTGGGGGTTTTCATCATTTCTTCCTCTCTTTGCCCTTACTTGTTAGTTTGACAGAATACATAGCTATGATTGTATCTTGTTGTCTGTATCTTAGAGAAATTACAATTTGAGAGGAAAAGGATAGCCTTTAGCCATTTGCTAAAAGAGGTGGGTTGAAGGACTTAATCAATCTTTTAAAATCCATATGCTCTATTCTTTTCTTGTTGTTTATTAAGATGTATGTTACATCTTATTTGGTTTATTTTGCATGATTACTTGCTATTGGATATTCTCACTTTTAAGGATTGGCTAGAAACTATTTAATTTTCTCATACCATCTAATAAGAAAGCAAAATTAAACACCAAAAGAAAACATCCTTTACTGTTGTCAATAGATGACAACTATAAATTTTTGAAGCAAAAGTAGTACTTGAGGATGTGATGACAAAAAAGATTTTGACTTATCATAATACTTGGTTCTTTTAATTGAAGATATAGTAACAATGCAATTACTAGATGATTGTCAAAACACATCAGTCCTTACAACGAAAGAGAAAAGAGAATACAATTGGTAGCTCAAAAAGCTAATACACAAAGATTGATGTGGATTTGAAGAGCATGGTAGGCTTGGCATATTTGTAATAAAAGTAGTAAATCCCATGTTTGTTTTGTATATACTATGCTACAATTTATTTATTCTTTCCAAGTAAAAAATAATGGGTTAAAACAAAGGCTCCCACAATATAGGCCTATGGAGAGAAGTTAAAAGAAGTGAAGAGAAAAATAAAATAAAATTCAATTGCTACTTGTCATCATAAAAGAAATCTCATAGAGATACAAAGGGTCAAGAATAAACTTAACAAGACACAAGAAAAGATAGTAGAACATTCAACAAAGCAGTTGGAGAACATTAAAACAAATAGATGGATAGAACCAATTAATGAAGAATTTTTAGACAAAAAATAAAATAAAATAAAAGTTCCTCCATGAGAAAGAATGATAACTGATCTCATATCTTTGTCATCATTGAAAGATAATTCAACCTCTCATACTTTTGTATCTTTCATAGATAGCTTTATAGTTATAGCAAACAATTAAGCCTCACATATTTTTATATCTTTTTTAGTATAATTTTTGTTTTTTAATTTATCCTTGTTCAAACCATTGAGAATGCAATAAATCTTACGAGTAGTTGTAATTGTCATGAACTACATGGTTAAGAAAAGTGCCTTCCTAAAGAAACCAAATATAAGTGAAAGTCTGCCACTTTGCAATGAAACAGAAAAGGTCAGTTGTTAGAAAGTACATGCATTGGGATATGTGTCTAAAGTAGGCGGTTGGAGTGTAATCAACCGATAACTGTAAAGCAAGCATGCGGATTGATGTTAAAAAGGTGAGTAACTACGACTCGCCTTCCTTGGCTTTTGTGTCTTTGAAATGCTTGGAGTATCAGTAGCTGAGTTTTTATAAGAGAGAAGGCATTGTCTAATCCTCTCACCTAACTTCCAGAGTGAACCCCAAAGGAGTTCATACGGAATTTTCGACCCAACGGCTACCACCAATTAGGTGTTTCTTCTAATCTCCCGTGCTCTTCTACTGCAAGCTATAATCCTATTTAGTCATCTCACAATTACTGGTTTGAGATGTCAATTTCAATTGCTTCAAGTTTATACCATATTGCATTTTCCTTTAAGGTAATATTATTGTCTCGGTTGATCACATATTCCAAGCATTTTGTAATAATATTCTGCACTTAATATTCATATATCTTAAGTTCATTTAAAATATCAAGTTAAGCATTTTTCTTATAATATTATAAATCTAGGCCAACCTTTTAAGGGGTCTACAATTTTGAGATATGTAACCTTTATAGAATAAATAAGTATTGTACTTCCACATGGCTATTTTTCATTATTTAATTGCCTTCCATATGATAGACAATACTAAGGATATGCACACGATATAGTTTGAGCAAGGATAAAATGCCAAAGGTCACATGACTAGATAATCATGTAGGAGATAAGTAGCAAGAACAACCAATCACATCCTTGCACTATTTCATTCTCTTAATGAATAACAATAAAACAAAATAATGAATTACTCAAGAGCAAAGGAGGCACATCTTAGAAACAATATTTCAAATGATACATGGTATGCCATTTCAAGCACTTGCCAAAATGTTCAAAAGGTAATCAACAAAGTGTGAGGCGCTCCTTCCACCACTGTAGCTTATATGAAGAATCTTTTGAGCATAACAAGCAATGGAAACCAACATGAAATTTCGAGCACAACATGAATTGTCATCTATGGCCTGCTATGGAAGCAAACAAAGGGTTGATTGTTGCAAAGGATGAGGCAAGTGGTTGTTTTCTTGCTTACTTAACCCTAACAACACCTCAATTTTGGCTTTGCTACTTTGTATTGTTGCGATCTATAAGTAACAAGAAATTACCCCAAAACCATTTAGCTTTCTCCATTTCCTTACTATTACTAATATTATAATCTATTGCTACTCTGGCATTATCTTTTATTTATGCTTTTACCTCCCGCTCTAATAACTTGTTTTCTTCCCTCAGCTTACTTTCCTGTTCAACAAAAGAGACACATTTGGTTAATGCACTTTAAAATAATCTTACTAGTTACAAGCTACAATCCATATACAAGTAGTAGATCGATAATATGAGACAATCACATTTATAAACTAATCATGTTATTTCTCTTATTATTTAATTTTTGTCTTTACATTTTTTGTTTGTCTTCTATTTCATGTATATACCTAAGCAATTCGTTTCTTTCATGTTAAGTGTTAACTTGGATTCACCTCTTTGCGACGTTCTATGTTTTGCCTAGACTTTACCTATAATCTTTAATCTGCAATTTGGTCAAAGAATGGGCAGTCCAATGATTAGGCATGTTTAGATCATTTAAGGACTACTTAAGCTTCCATTGCACCCACTAGTATTCCATCACCCGATCATGTAAATTAATTCTATCCCTATAGTTTTAGACACGGAGACCTAATACTTAACCAATATTGTGTTATTTTGAAGACCATATTATTGAGTTGGATAAGACCATACTAGTCTCTGCGCAGGTAAAAAGATCTCGTCAACGTTTTCTAATTTGAAAATTGTCGTTAGTTCAGTACCACAACAAAAAATATTTGGACACATTCTATTAAGGCTGGCGAACATAGTATACTACATAGTTCAATCCATTTTACATGTCCTAGATCCATTCCGTGAGGTGAGAATATTAAGGTGTTTTGGATTCATCCTACCAAATGACTTTGGGCAGAACCACGAGGTATGAGTTGAAACTGATTTTAAAGTTGGTAGCTACGAAACAAATCATAGCGGGGTTGAAAACTAAAGGACACAATCCACAACACCGTTTGTCAATACAGTATCTTTCAATGCTAGAAATAATAATAAGATTTTAGCCTATCTTATATGTTTAAGAATATGATGTCACGTTGGGGGCTTGGAGAAGAACAATTGGAAATGCAATTCTATTTTGGTATTGAAATATCAGATGTTGTGACCCTTAAAGAAGGAAAGGTTTCAAATAGAATACAAATAACCGAAAGGTCTTACAACAGAAGTGTACTTCAAAAAATACTAGGCCTTAAGGAAAATAACTTTATGGTATGATAAGCAGCAATATCAACCAGTTATAATTTTTTTTAAAACCCAGAGGTGACTAACTTCAGAAATTGTTGATGTCACCATTCAACCAAGTATGGATTAGAAAGATGTGATACGATGACAATTTAATATATAAGACAAAATTGACAGGTGATTGATGTCTTATAATGTAACTATTATCCAATTAATAAGTGATCTTAGCTCATCCCATCATGTTAGTGTTTTATGGATTATAAAAAACTAAGAGATAACATTTCCTTGACCATCCAAGTTAAATAATTATCATCAATGTGTGGGTTCTACCAAGCAATGTCAATAGCATACCTTTTCATGAACACTCATTATGCATTCCACCATCAACTGTGTCTGAAAAACAGAATGAGATACTAATTAGGAATAACAATATAGATTTGCTAGATGGTATATTAGGTCAAATTCTACATTCTCGACTAGGCAATATGGGGCACCCAATACTTGGGTAAGTTTTTCATAGTAGAAGTTAATTAAAGTGGTCTTTCTTCAGAACCATATGTTCACATGGTGTAGTTAGCTATTCAATACAAACATTACTAAGGAAGGTTATGAACAACGATTAAAGTTGCTCATGACAGTCATTGATTAAATCTTGAACTTGCATAGATCTCTTTGTTAATATTAGGGCACATGCCCGGATGCTCTATTTTAAGTTTTGGTTACTGAGGTGTCGGTTGATGGTTATAGTAGGAAGCAGTGAAAAGATATCCCTACAGTAAGTTCTCTAAACCGAAAACTTGACTTTAGAATCGCTGATACACCCCTTAAGATGTAATCTTGAACTAGTAATAGAACAAGCAGAAGAATATTTTTGTACGATATAAAAGCCTTAGACCTCTGGTTAGACCACAATGAACACATTGACTTCCTTTATCTGGTTATATCTCACATCGTGTTCATGACCTTGCCGACAGTGATATAAATTTTTTTGGATATAAAACTGGTAACGTTTTACGTAATACTTTGCAGTATCTGCGGGAAGCTATGATTCTTCTCAACAGAAAGCCACAGGGTACCTGACTTTCTACACTGAAGCAAGATACAGATGTCAGCTTGAAGGTAGCAACCACCATTTAAAACTACCAAAACGATTAAAAGGCATTTCGTAATACTAATAAAACAGAATAAAATCTAGACATCAATGACCCTTTTGGAATGTCAGCATTCAGCGCTCTAGATGCAAGACTTGAGAATTTATATAGCGTTACAGTTAAAATTCTCAGAAAAGAGACTGACCTCTCTTGATCTCGTGTATGTAAGTGCGGCATTCAACCGTCTCTCTACTTGCGCAAGGTCATTTATACTCAACTGCTCGATATTTGGCCCTTCGAGCTGTCTAAGGCTGTGACATTTTTCTGAATTCGTCAACTCTAATGCTTTCTGCATTTAGGAAGAGCAAATATAAAAGGAAAGGAAAGAAGCGTTACTTCTGTGCTAGTTCTAGTATCTCCACATGTGACTGTTGGCCTTCATATTCTGGGTGGTGGCTCTGCGGACAAGAAACGTACAGTCAAAAATTATGTATCAGACAGCAGTCCTTGTTGTAAGATGGCACCTCCCGTCCTTGGCGGCCAAAACAGGATCAGACCCGATTCATACATGCACTGACAACTTTCTAAGACAAATTTTTTACTTTTATATGAAAAGATACTTTGCATCACTTCCCTTTTATAGCAAAACAAAGCAGCACCATTAGCACAAAGGTGCCATGCTGCTCCCAATGAAAACTTCCGTAGGAAAAATCTATTGTCCTCCAAAGCTGTCTTTGATCAACTGCTTTCTCTCACTAACTGGAGCTTCAAGTACCAAGTATCTGTTGCCCCAAATATTAAAAGAAAATACAAAATACATGCTATTCAATTATGGCAATATATTACGTACTAGTATGAATTATTAATTATTCTCCATCTTAAGGATAAGTTAGATGTAGTCTATAGGGTGCGTGCTTTCCATATAAAGTAAGATCTTAAAATGCTATAATCTCATCACTATTTATGACAAATAAGATGAATTACTAAGAAAGCAAAGAATATATTGCACTAAATATGGAATGTATCAAAAAATGTACCATTAAAGATGAGCAACCATCATTGAACCAACAACATGAAAAAAAAAAAAAAATAACAATGGAGAAGGGCTATAAAAGGCCCTTAAACTGAACGTAGGAACACAATCTATGTGCACGCAATAGAAAAGTGCTCTAGACTCATTAGGTTCCTCCAGTTTCCAAAAGTTTTGGCTAATGGTCGGATTCCACGTAAACTTGAAAATGGTGTAACTTTATACACATAACCGTTAAGCAGAGGTCAAGAGATTCGACCTAAAATGGCCTACTGAGTTAGCAGGTTGGCTAAACTTTCATTGTTACCATTGAAACCACCTAAAGTTATAAGAGATAGAGTGTTGAGTAAACAAACAACATAGTAGTTTCAACAAGAATGAGCCATTAGGTTCTCCCTGATTATAAATGAACTCAAAAGGGTTGTAACTATTAGACTTCCTCTAGTGAATTATCAGGAACAATTCCTCGAAAAATCAAGATAACCGCCTTGAATGTTGCATTAGTAAGTTTTGCTTCACAAAGTGGTAATTGTAGTAGGAAACAAAGGAAGAAACTAGTATAAACCCTTATTCCCATTAAGAAAGTATTCAAATAAGTTATTAAACATGTTTAATTATTTGGTCAATAGAAAATATTCTCTATTGAATAGTTTTCAAACTTTGTGAATAACTAAAAAAACATCTACTTACATCTATGTCATTAAGGCATTTGGATGCCTTTAAGTCTTCTTGAAAGCGAGTCTGGTAACCATTAGATGCCTCCATATCTTCTTGAAAGGTACTTTGATAACGCTTAAGGATATTGGCCAACCTGAAGTATAGGAAGTAGATACATAAACCTTTATACTTTGGGGTCCAATGTAGATGTTATTCTATAATGTCGAGTAAAAAAAAAATGTAGACCTACATTTTCAAGATATTTTGCAAATGAAATGCTTTTTGCATTAAACAAAAACATATAATCACAAAGTGTCACAAAAATTACAAATATCTATATTTTTTAAGAATCTTCAGAATCTTCTATAAATCAAAATTATAGACGTAATATCAAACTTATAGACTTGCTTTTACTAGCAATGGGTTTGCTTTTTGCAACCACATGATAACTAAATCAAATCAAACTTTGCCAAACCACCTTAATTAATTTTATTTTTATTATTTTTTTAGGTATTCTCTTTAATTTGTGTAACTTCCACTTGTGAATTAACGTAGTCATTTCTTAGTTTCTAAACTTCTTGTCATTTATAAATATTAGAAGGAAGTACTATATTATATGTAAACATAACCATTTTTAAAATTTCTTTGATTGATTTTTAGTTTCCTTTTTCAAATCTTTGTATCCCTTGATATTTTGATGTCTACCTGTCCTTATTCTTGTCAAGACTTCCATGAGCATGTATTCTAAAGGGCAACTATGCATTCATCATTACTATTGACTTCCTTCCTTCTATGCATCAAAATCATTGTTGTATTGATCCCATAACCATATCATTTATTGCTCTTACGTGACCACTATGATTGAATTTTCCATAAGGACTACCAAGGCCATGTATTTGTTTGGGATTAGTTTTTTAATCAAAACTTGAGTCATATGGTACATAGGTGGTGAAGGGATTTGTCTGGGAGTAGCTTTTATTCTAAGGCTTTAAATGATGTGGTCCCAATATGGTGAAGCCGAGGATCTAGGTTGGTGAGGAGGACTGGGGGCAAAATTTGGACAAATAGTTTAGCATTTATTTTAGATATAGTTGTAATTTTACTTATCTATGACATATGATGGTAAAATATAATGGACTAAAAATCCAAAATTGGCCAAGCCAAGACAAAACAATTAGGCTTTTAGACAAAAACAATGTAAACATTTTATCTTCCAAAACCATTACGTCAAAAGGTTTAAGCTTGTTAGCTAACTATAAAACATTTCATTTGGACTATTATATTTCACTACACTTCTGAGCCAATGTCTTAGTGGGATCACTAGATGGCCCGACACTACTAACAACTAACATTTAGCCTTTCTTCAGCTCAATGCCTCATTTCACTCTTTCTAGTGCCCTACACAAGTCAGTTTTTGCCTAAGACAAAATGCCAAGTCCATTAGGATTCTAACTCAAGACGTGGTGCTTGCTTCTGTACCATTTGTTATGTTTTGTAGCCATTATCCTAAAAGACCCAAGCCTATTGGCTAATTATGGAACATTTTATTTGAGCCGTTACATTCCACCATGCTTTTCAAGTTGACATCCTAGCAGCCCACTAGGTGACCCCATAGGCACACCGAATACACCCAAGGCAATACCAAGATTGTCAAGATTCAAACTTGAGATGTGATACGTGCTCCCATATTATTTCTTATGTTTTGCAACCATTACATTAAAAGTCTTAAGCCTTGGCTAACTATAATACATCTCATGTGTACCGTTACAAAACAAGTAAAGCCAAGGCCAAAACTAAACCAGGCAAATCAATCGAGAGATGGTTGACCAACTTTCATACTGCAAGTATACCAAGCTTATCATGCACTCTGTCAATCTCTAGGTGATTGGTGCCATGCCCCAAAAAAACCAACCGAACATCGGTTTTGATGATCCATATCCATCGGTTTAGGCGTCACAGGAACCGAAAGTCGACACAAGCAACTGATGCCATGCCCCAAAAACAACAGCTAACAAGTCACTGCTAGCTTGATGAGGCCATCCTATCTTTGCACAAAACACAGCGGACACAAGTTCAAAACCAATAAGGAGCCCATGACAAAATTGAAGAAACCGACTAAGATTGTGTTCCTCTGGGGTTCACTAACAAGAAGTAATCTACAAACTAACATTTCAACACGACAGTCAAAACTGAAATCAGGAATATAGTAAGGCAATTTAAATAAGTTCAGAAAAGTTATTAAAAAAAAAGTGAAAAGTGAGCTCAAGCACCCAAATTATCAAGAAATGCATGGAACGTTTCCAGTGGAAGTAAAAAAAAATTGTTTAGGAGCTTCTCTGTCGTTTTCGTTTCTTCGATTTTCAAGGGTTCAGGGGACTAGTTTCCTGGTATAAGTGAAGCGTCATAAGAATGCGCGTATAGAGAAAGAAAAGCACGTTGCCTGTTGCCGCTACAGAATTCGTAGTGCTTGCCGCTGCAGGAGTGGAAGATGAGCGCCACCTCGCAATCGCAGAGAACGGAGAGCTCGCTGGCCTTCTTCATCAAGCCGCTCCGCCTTTTCGAGAAGGTCGCCTGGCGTCTTCTCTTGTCCTCGATTCGCTTAAGCACCACCTTCTTCCGCCCCATTCCAAGTCCTATTCTCCCTTCTTCCTTCTGTATGTATGACTCTAGCGACCAACGAAGATTTAGGATAAACGGAGATCTGGAGTACAGAGCAGAGAGAAATAGAGAGAGAACCAAGTAGGGGCTAGATAGGGGAAAGACTCAAACAGCTGTTGTTTGACACGTATAAACACGTTTGCGTTATCAAATGTCCGCGGGCAGTCTTTTTCCTGTTTCGGTAATTTTAGATGTCGTTTCTTTTTTCTATTTTGGGTCTAGAAGAAGGGTAGAAACGACATAAAAAAAAAAAGGACGGAAAAAGACAGAACTTACTGGAAGCCTCGAGTTGATAGGAATAGTAAATAAAGACGATACTTCCAGACTGTGGACGCCCGTAAAAGTACTGCCTCATAATTAGGATGAGAAGAATCTTTAAGTCTTACATTAGATCATTTTTTTCAATTAATGTTTGAAATTTTAAGTTAAATATACACCCTTCTTTATAATTTCTTACAAATGTCTTGCAATGGCATAAAAATGAAACTCCAATAAAAAGCAAGTAGGAATAGCTCAAAAAAAGAAAAAAGAAAGAAAAAGAGGATGAGCCCTAGCAAGTCAAGTGAGGAAATAGAGAATGAAAAAGCATGGTAAACACATCAAAAAACAAAAGTTCTCTTTACTCTTTCTAGTTGATTCTTGCACATCTATTTGTAACTTGAAAGAGTATTTCTGTACTTAAAGATTACCATGTGCTCATTTATTGTTTGCTTGAATTATCTCTAACACTACAAACCAAGCAAGGGAACTTGAGTTTCATTTAAACTCACCATGTTGTTATTATTGAACAAGCTTAGGGAATGTGTTTCCAAAACTTGGGTGGAAGTTGTAAATGAGTTGTAGTGCATGCATGGTGTGATTTTCTGTGAGAGAAAAATGGCTGAGACGTTTTCAAAATCTTTTTAAGTAGTGCTTAATCTAGTGAAAGGAAAAGTTAGTTAGTTAGGTTGGTGACATAGTGAATGTAGGAGTCATGCGTTAGCCTAAACCACTTAAATTCATGTACGAATCTCTCTCCTGCACTCTTATACATTTCTTGTTGATGTTGTGCAAGTAATAGTTATTGAAATGTACATTCATCAAGGATATATTTATTGTGGAAATAAGGCATGTAAGTGTTTGTAGTTTATGGTGTGAATGTTAATAACTCTTCACCCTAATTCATGTATACTATAATGTTGCTTGTTTACAAATTCTTTTACATAGACACTACAAGGTCAATCCATGCATACTTGAATTCAATTTTGCTAAGAAATTGATTAAATACCTATTGCCGGTCAAAACCATCATGCACAAACATACTATGGTTCAAATAGCATGATTTAAATCATGTAACATTATATAATTTCTGATTCTCAAATTATTTTTAAATGATAAAATCATATCTTATCAATCATCAATTTGATTGTGTAGCCAACATATTTTGAACTAGAATTTGAGATAGATAACTGGACAACATTGAGTAAAAAATAAATCAATATAGAACTACATTGATATACCTAGAGAACAAAAATGGTGTCAACGACAATAGTATGCAAATTAAACCCCCCAAACACCACACACACAAACGGCGCTTTTCTTTGGGATATATGTGTAACGTACGAACCAACATTAGGGAAGCTGATAACTAATTTACAATGCTAGATTTTCTTTTCTAGCATGTCTAAGGTAGAGAATATGATACTTGATCATGTTCCACAGTCCAACTCTCCCATAAAATATCTAAGAGTGCCTTTGATCTCTAAAAGATTCACTAACTTGAACAGCAAACTGGTAGCTGCCACAGCTCAATTGGAGCGCGAGGGGCTCCAGGCCACAAGGTCTGGGTCTTTGCCTTTTTAATTTGACATGAGCAACCCTAGAAAATTCTCGAAGTCAGGTTCCAATGCCTAAAAGCATGAGTACCACCATAAGACGGATGGCATAAAACGTCTAAAGACGCCATACAAACTTGAAAAAGACATTTCGGCGCCCAGCTGTCGTGGAAAACTTTTCAGGATGTAACAAAAGATACGTGGAGTGTAGCGGAATTATAACGGAGGAATATAATAATATCAGAAGAGTTCACAAAAATAAAAAGTGAACTCAAGCACGCAATTAGCAAGAAATGCATGGAACTTTTTCAGTGGAAGCGGAGGAAAATTGCTTAGGAGATTCTCTGTCATTTTCGTTTCTTTGATTTTCAGGGCTCATAGGACTGGCTTCCTGGTGTAAGTGAGGGACCATAAGAAAAAACGTATAGACAAAGAAAAGCACGTTACCAGTTGCCGCTACAGAGGTCGAAGTGCTTGATGCGGCTGGAGTGGATGAAGAGTGCGTTGTCGCAATACCAAAATGGAGAGCTCATGGACCTTTTGATGAGATTGGTGAAACAATCAGGTTAAAAGATATAATTGTAATATCTTTTACAAATAGAGTTATTCATGTAATTGTAGAAACTAGGGTTTCACTGTAAACAAAAAAAGTATAGATAAATCTTTTTTTTTTTTGTGAAAAGTCAAACATTTTACATCATCAAAAGAAATACAATTGTTCAATTATGATATCATTATTTAAGCTTAAACTATATTTGAAAAATGACAAAGCTCTTGCAAAAACTTATTATAAATAATTTATAAATTTCACTCCCTTAATTGAAAAATCTTACTTCTCATGTCCTTTTTAATTTTAGCAATAATGATCGCGCTTGTTAACTTCTACCATTAAATATTCTTTTATTTCCTTTCAAATGTGATATAATATAGCTTTAAAAGATACAATAGGTAGGATTGCTACAAAACTTCTACATTTAGTTGATCAAATTGGCTAATGTACTTCTGTTATTCATTGTTCAATTCTTTGAGATAATTCGTTAATTCCTAGCAAAGCTTTTCAAATATAATTTGTAAACTTGCAATTAAAGAATAAATGTTCATATAATTCTTCTTATTACTAGCAAAATTTGCACTAGAGATCAACTGAGTTGTTCCATACAACTACTCGATTTGCTATGGTTAGCTTATCTTTCAAAATAATTTAATAAATAATGTTTTGGTACTCTTCCTTTACATACTAGTCTTGCTTATTCAATTTTCTCTCTATTCTCTTTTAGCTCTAGGTAGCTTTGGGCACTATTGTACTTTGATCTAATTACTAGTTGTGAGAGTTCACCTTTTACTTATAAAATGTTCCTCTAACTCTAAGCTAGCAATCCTTTCATCGCTACTTCTAAAACATTTTTTCTCTTAAACTTTTTTGAAATCATCCATCTTCCCCATAAGGAGTTTGAGTTATTGTGTATAAAAAACTACAAGAGTTTCTCAATTGCCATCTTATTCTAAGTGTCAATGTCTATTAATTTCAATCCTCCAAAAATTTTAGAATAGTAAATTTCATTTCATGCCACTTTTGCTGCACATCACTCAATAGATTTATTTGCCTATAGGAAGAGTTTAATTCTTTTTTCAATTTGATATAGTGTTGCTTTAGGCAATAAAAAAATTTGCAACCAATATGTGTGCAAAAAAAAAAAAAAAATCCTAGTTATAATCTTCTCTCATAACTTATATGCTTAGAATCACATCCTTTAATTCTACTTAGCATTTTATCTATTAGAATTATGCAATCCAAATTGGAAAGTCTTTTGAAAATCAATGAAACTCCTAAGATTTGATAAGAAATTAGCATTTTTAAATAGAACATGATCAAGTATTAGGAATTTCTCTTGTTCAAACATACCTATGAAGAAAGTTTGACATTTTTATGGGTATATCTTCAATCTTGTGATTTCTTAAAATTATTATATAGTATTTAGCAAATATAATATAAACTTAGTATCTCCATAAACAAACAAGATAAGATCATCAGTAAAACATAAATGGGTCATATTCTCTTTAGAGCATTTCCAATGATATTTACCCCTTCTAGGGGATACTTTCTTATGTAAGACATTTTCTAGATGAGATTTTCACTCCACTTATCTTGATTTTTTGATGTCATAACAATTACATAACTCATTTAATAGTGAACTTAACCAAATAGTGACTCTAAAAAAAGTTAGCAAATAGTGCAACACAATAAGTTTTACATTAGCTCGAGTCGTACTTAACAAGCACAATTATACAAAAATTTAATTTACATATGAGATCTTAGCTTCACAAGTCTATTTATGAATAGCCAACAAAAACTTAAGTTTTGACATAATTATAAATCAAGAGTCAAAGGTAGGCTTGACTTTTACTTTTTTGCTAAATAAAAGAAGATAAACAAGTTTATCAGTCCTTGTGGTATACTTTAAAGTAAGAAAGTTTTGATATTAAATCAACTAAAGTAACAAAAGCAAGTGAATTAATCCATTTGATTACACCAACTCAACCAACTAACACTCTGAGAGTAGTTTAATTTTCATATATTACTTATGAACAATAGTCATTATCAAATTTAAGTATTAGTATTACTCATAATTTTAATATGAGCGAGGATCAAATAGATCCTCTTATTTTTTTTAAATTGACGTTCAGGTCTCCTTCCTTTTTTATCTTTACGTCCCTCACAGATTTTGTAGTCTAACACACTGATACAATCCCTAGTCATTCATCACCATTGTTTATTTCCTTCTATCCCATCACAACGACTACTAAGTTCATCCAATCATTTACTGCTTTCACCGAGGTAGAGGTATTGATGCTTGAATTTTCTTTAGAGCTGAAACTACCGAGGCCATGGACTTATCTTGGGATTGGTTTTCTTATTACCTATTGAATGATATAGTACAAATGTGGTGTAGGGATTGGTCTCCTCATAAGCCAACCCAAACTCATCAGCCTAATAGACGGTGGACCAACTGCCAGAAGCGGTCGGGCGCCACCTGTCCCAGATATACTTCAAGGTCGCAGCAAAGACACGAGAGTCCAGTAACAAATTAGAAGTAAATAAAACAAGTCGGAGACAAAGACACGGTCGTAACAAAGACACGTAGTGGCAATCATGAGGTAGAGATGTTGGAGACAAGCTACAAGTAAATGAGAAGCATAACAAATTAGAAGCCAATTAAAACACCAAACAAACCGGCTAAGGTCGTATTCCTTGGGAGCCCACTAACAAGAAGTTATCAACAAACAAACAATAAGCTAGCACCAGCACCACTAATAAAATGAAATCATGGATATAGTAATTATTAGTTTTTTTTTTTTAAGACAAACTATTGAATTCAAAGACGCAATTAAACGAGAAATGCATTGGAAAAAAATGAACTAATTTTCGGGTGCAACTGAAGCATGAAAAAAATGAACCTATTGACAAAGAAAAGCGCGTTGCCTGTTGCCTGCTGGAGGGGATGAGGAGCCCGGTCTCGACATCGCAGAGCATGGAGAGCCCACGTGCCTTCTTCGTCAAAACGTTCCGCCTTTTGGAGAAGGTCGCCCGGCGACTGCTCTTCTCCTCAGCCGCTTCAGCAACACCTTCGTCCGCCACATTCAAAGTCCTGTTTGGGCTCTTTGTTTCTCTCTTCGAGGGTCTGGACGGTCAATAATGGAAGATACCGAACTGGAAAGGGTATTACGAGGAGGGGGCTCGGCCGCGCAATGGGGGGCAAAGAGCACTGAACGGGAAAAGGTATTAAGAGGACGGCGTTCGGCCGCGTAATGTGGGGCAAAGAGTCAGCCAATTTTTATTTGACGCGTGTTTTGTTTTGTGTGCGTCACTTCCACGCTGCGCGAGAGGACGTATTAGCAGTTTTTGGCTACTTTTAGGATTTAGTTATTTTTTTCTCTTCTCTACTTAAGGTCCAGTCAAAGAAAAGCAGCCCTGACTTGACAGACTTTGAGACTAACAAGACAACAAACGACAAAAAAGACGCGAACGAAAAAGAACTTGCTGAAAGCCTCGAGTTGATGACAAAAGAAAAAAAAAAAAAAAAAAAAGAGAAAAGACGATAATTCTTACTATTACCAATATTAAGCAGTAAAAAATTGTTATAAGAATTATTCAAGTTAAGTTGGCTGGGTTACAACTCCTAAACTTTTTTTTATTAAAAAACCAAGTATTATTATTGTTCTTTCTTTGAATATGAGAATTTTATTAACCATCAAATCATGGTCAAAATAATAATAAAAGTACATTATTTTAAGTGATTTATACTAACAATTGACCAAGTCATTTTAGTAATATATTAGTAGAATTATGAAAAAATAAATAAACTTCAGTGATTTATTGGCCCAAGTTGTTACGTGGATCACATGCCCAAGAAAAATTGGGGCATTTATCGATTGTAATCATCACTCCTTCATAAATACTTAGAAGATCGTTGGATCACTTCAAGAAAGATTCTTAGCACTAGACAAGTTGCCTTTTTTATAATATTCTATTTACGATTTTTTGGCATGCTTTTAGTCATGCAAGAGCAATTGTTAGAAGTAACTAGTTAATCCTAACATATTTTTACAAGTGTCACTTTCCATTTAAATCTCACTCAAAATGACATTTTCATATGAAAACTTTTATATTTTTAAATAAAGAAACTCTCTCTTGTATAATTTTTCTTACTTTAGCCACCAAGATTGGAATGTCAATTGTTGTATTCTAAAATCATCTTTTGTTTTGTTTTGCCCATTTACAATAAAGATATCTTAAGAAGCTTTGTAGCTAAATTCTTTTTTTTAGTTGTTTTGATCATTCATTCTAGTTCTTCATTCCATCCTCCAATATCACATCAAATTTCATTCTGAGCAAGGATAATCTTTAAATCATCCTTGTCCATATACATTCAAAAAAAAAAAACCTCTTTTTTTAACCTAGGACTGACACAAATCACAATATAAGTTAACTGAAAGGAGCAATCAAACCACTCTTTTCTACTGTAGAAAGTCAATCTTGACAAACTAGTCATTTAATGAAATTATATTTGTTGATGCTACTGGTCTAAAAATCAAACCGATCAATTTTTTCATTAATTGGTCAAAGCTTTTAATAATTTTTTTTACAACAATAGATAGACCTATAAAGAGTCAAGGTAAGTATGGGTCTTAGTTTGAGAAAATCTTTTCAAAGCATACGTCACAAAAGAACTTTATTTCAAATTTTAAGATTTGGTAGCCCCAATTTGCCTTTGGTCTTCAGTGAGTAAACTATTTGCTAAATTACTTTGTGAGAGCATTATGCATCTAAACTACTTACAATAAAAATTTCCAAATATTTTTCTCAATCTTATAAATTGTTTGCTTTGGTAGTAAGAAAACTTGCATCTAAAATGTATATGTGAAAATTAGGACTAATTGTGTCAATTGTAACCTTTTTACATTGCTAAGATATTTTATTCCCCAAGTATTTATGTGGTATCCTTGTACCAGTTACACATTAAGCATCAACTAAAAGCTTAAAGTCCTAAAACTATGAAGGAAAACACATTTGATCACATACAATATGAGTGCTTCCAAAATTTTCCATTGCCTTTTGATTATTCAATCAACTAATGGCACTTCCATTGTGTTTTAAAATATTAGCATGTTTATATGATTTGGTCTTAAAATGACGCCTCTAGTATCATATATGGAGTTGCCTATGATAAATTATGTTTATTGCCAAAAATTAGTTATCCCCTTTATATACCAATGTTCAATCCAATCATTTAGGAATGTGCCCACCCTTTGTTTTAGTGTTATTTGCATCATTAAACATGTGTTCAATGCATGAACAAAATTTGAGATATAGAAGATAAAACATGATGAAGGAAACTATAAAGGCATTCTCATACCTTAAAGAGCAATGAGTTGGTCCAACATGTCAAATGAGTGAATAATGAAAGTTATACATATTTGAGTTTTTAAGGTATAGAAGTAACTTATATACTTTAATACTCAAATCATACGCTTCTCCTACTAAAGACACTTTATCAATTTCACCATCTTACTTAATTGGTTTATGACAACAAAAGATTACATGAGTTGATTAACTTAACAAAGGCAAGCTTTTTCCTTTGTTATGGAAGGTCAAGAAGTTCAAACCAATTTCTATTAGATTACTAGTTACAAGCAACCTATCTTGATGCTTTCTAACACATATAATCTAATGTATTATAGGTAATTACATAATTTTTCCAAGTACTTAATCACCTATATAATTGTCAACATACCAATGTAAAGGTAGTTAAAATGATTAGTGTTAGATCTCCATATGAAGGTATTTCCAAAACCTCTTTTTGCTGTGTTTTGGTAATGACATATGTTGTTCCAATGTCAAATTTATTAATATATAGTGCTTTGCACCATGTAACTTTAGCATATTACTGATACCTTATTGTTATTATGATATTACTATAATATGTAAATGGCTAAAAAAAAAAAAGCAAAAATGATCTAAAAATGGTTGTTGTTCAGTTGCTCTTATGGTTGAAAACTATGTTGTTTTTTGTTTGAGACATGTCTGGTATTGCTATGTTGATGTTGTGTTTGCAAGACCAAAATCTTACAAGTTTGGCCTACTGCTTATACATTGCATTACATCTACATTAGTTTAAAACACATGACATGCATGGTGTCAAACCAATACTATTTTGGCTTGAAGGATAAAAAACTACCCAAACACATTTCTTGAGTCCTTTAATCCTTTCTTTATTCTAGGCCAAAAACCCTTATTTTAAGGAGCATTTTCCAAGTCAAGGATACAAAAAAAGATGATCTATGACCGACTGATGCCTTTTTAGAAATCTTAAGCTTGAAAGGAGCCACAACAACAAAGTGGAGGTCATAAAAAAATCTATAGGAAAAGTAAAAAATATTTAAATATGTTCTCTTTAATTTGTTATTTGCAATTTGTGTTACATTTTCTCTAGACTCATTGATATTGTGCTTATTGGTTGATTTTTGCTATATTTACTTTTTAACACCATAAAGGAGCAAGTTAGGATTTGTGAAAACTTCTTATATTGCACGTGTAAGATAAGAGTACATAAATCACAATCTTAAAATTGTAGGGTACTTTGGTATGATTCATTAATTAATTTTTGGATTGTAGAAAAATTATTCAAGTATCATGGTTTGGATTTGTCATCAGTTGTGTTTGATTAGTGAAGGCAAGCCTTAATTAATTTAATAAAAGATGGTGGGACCTAGGCACCAAGCTTAAGGGCTAAAGCACTTCAATTGTTTGTGTTAGGTTTTATGTTTGGATGGCTCTAGTTATGAATAAAATTAACATGATAAATTATGTTTGGGCTAAGCCATTCTAATAACCACTCATTAATGCAATAAGTGATGCATGCTCAACTACTATATTGCAGCAACATGGATCAATATAATAAAGGGACTCAAAGAAAAGGTGGAAATGGCAGCTTCTCATGCATTTCAATCCTTTAAAATATCCAAAGTGAATGGCAACATTTTATGGAGGGAACTTGCACAAAAATAGATCAAATTAGTTAAGCCTTTAAGAACCTAAGCTTCCTCTTTTTTGTGAAGACCAACATAATGCCCTTTGATATAAATCCCAAAAAAATGCAATATTTTAAGATCAATCTCTCTCATCCAATGATCAAAGTATTAATGTTTTTGTGCAAGAATATTTGATACAAATGATAGTTCTAAGTTTTAGATTTTTATATTTGAAATGCTAATGCCATATATACTCTACAATCAATTACAACGTTAATCTAGGGTTTGTACCACTTTAAGGGTTTTCATTTGTGTTCCCAAATACTTGTTATTGTTGTTGTATACTTTATACTTCATTAACCCTTAATAAAGTAGCTAATCCTTGAACATTGCTTGTATACTTAACCAAATAGTATTGTGATGGATCTTTGATTTATTGGCAATAGGTGACTCCTTAGCTTGTTGCTAAAGGAATTGAATATATATTCAACTAGGATGGATTAAACCACTTAAATATTTTTTTTTGTGTCTTTGCATGATTCTTTCACTTTGATAGATGTTGTGATGGCAACTATTCTTTCACTTCTTTAGACTTAATTTGTTATTGCCTTATTAATTTAGTTGCAAACCTTAGTAAAGTTCATTAATTATCAATCAGTCACCACTAGGACATTCAGTTAAAAGCAAAAGAACAAAACAACCAACATGGATTAATTTTTCATTTTAAGTGTAAAGGAAACCTCAAAAATGGTGGGCATGAATTAGATTGTACACATTACATTTTATTTTATTTTTCTATTGCTAACTAATTGTTTATCTGTTTAGGGCCAATTTGTTTGCATATGTTAGTTTTGAAATTGCATGAAATATAAAATATTTCAATAATGAAAAACAAATGTAAATAACACAAGAGAGAGAAAGAGAGAGAGAGAGAGAGAGAGAGAGAGAGAGAGAATTTACACACATAATTTATACAAGTAGTTCACTCACCTAAAGTTTATGTCCACTTCTTCTTAATCAATTAGAGAGAAAACCTTTTTTCTATTTGTTTACCATGTGTACACCACCAACAAAAGTTCCTTACAACTCAAGGAACTTCACATCACAAAAAGTATATACCTTGTGATAATAGGTCTATGAGACCAAGAATCATCCAAGTGCTACACCCAATACAAAGTGTTGGGGTTTCTTAACCCAAAAGCATAGCTTTAAGATATTAATAGGAAAGATTAACCAATAAGCTTGCTTAGATTACGTCACAATCTCTTTGAATTTTTGTTTCACAGTTATCTTACGAGTTTATCGTTTGTTTTTTTTTATTTCATTATGCATATAAAATTCAAAAATAGAGAAAATGAGTACGTATTTTCATTTAAACATAAGACTACTCATTACCTAGTTTTTTTCCCGTTGGTGTGTCAAAGCTTTATATTCATATGATATCACACTTGATTCAAATTGTAAGAAGAGAATTTTTAACTATGTGAGTACTCCATATAGTTACCGAGTCTTTTGTACCATTGCACTTGACATCAATGGTAAAATCTAAGCATTCCTTTGTGATTCATGCTTAGCTTTATATTCATATAATGTCACACTTAGTTCAACTAGGTTGCGCAAAGAGCAAATTGTTGGAAAAAGATCTATTTTGATGTGACAAATTTGTTGCTAAATGTATATAATTTTTTTTTCATATGCTTATGTGTAAAATAGCATTAAAGGAAGTAAAAGGTATGTAAATTATAATATCAATCAATAATATTATAAAGTAGCTAGTTTCCTACATCCTTATATATTAAAATATTATTCAAGTCTTAAAAAAATACTTCTTAAGCAAAAACTTGTATAATATTCATAGATTGCATGGTATTTTTAAAGAATTTGATGCTAGACTTTATATTATTACAGGAAAAAATCCATCAAGTTCAAATCTATGATATGCAATTTGAGCTTATATAATCAATTTATATTTATGAAATCTAATCCAAGCTTGCAAGAAGTAGGTAACCCGAGCCCGTAAGATGCAAGCTGACTTGAGCTCGCAAGACGTGAGCTGATTGAAGCCTGCATCAAAAGAGCCCAACACAGCTCTTAAGAGCAGGCATGTTATAAAGCTCTAAAATGATATTGTTCAATTAAGGATCAAGTGCCTTAATTCAAGTTATGCCCATGATTTAAAGCCCTAATTCCTAAATTCGTACGAGATCACTCATTTTTCTTTCTATGCAACCGAATGTCGAGTCTCAATGGGAAGATTTATAGAAGAGGTGATTGATTGTCAAAAAAGCTGCATGGAATGACCATGTGATGATTAAAAGGTTGAGTTGAAACCTTAAGTGATGGAATTATCCTAATTTCTCAACAAGAAAAGGCCTATGATGTTGTCAAGTTTGACAAAAACATCAAATGAGCTTCCATTATTTGAATCTATTATAAAAGGTTCTATTCTGCAATTCAAAGAGAGTTCTTACATGAGTATATTATGAAATCGAGAAAAGAAATCGAGATTGATCTACATATTGCAATTCTTTGAAGAGCTTCGGTAATATTCCTTAAAGATCATATTCTTATGATTATATACTATTGTATACACTTGTTTATGTGCTGATTGAACTCTAATTATTATTTACACATAATCTTTGTTGTAAATATGAAACCTTAATTTGCTGAAATTTTGGAGTTTCGTGATTAGAGCTTGGATTAGTACTCTATATTTTTAATAAGCTCTTTGATTAGCAAAATCTCTCACAAAATATATATTATTTAGGGATTTGATCTTGTAACAAGGTTGAGACAACCTTTGATTATAACCCTAAAGTTCTGTGATTTATTTGAAAAGGAATCGAAAGGACTAGGAGAAAATTTTCTCTTAATTAGTGAGTAAAGTTGATTTTAACTGGTTGAGTTAAAGGAAGAAAAGGGTGGATGTACGTGTGAGTGTCAAACCACCATGGTAAATCTTATGTTTATGGTTGCTCTTTGTATTTGATGTTCATATTGTTAATTAGTGTTGTGTTTGAGAAATTGAATTAAATAGAAATTAAGCTAAATAACCAATTCCCCCCCCCCCCCCCCCCCTCTTTTTATTAGTTGGCCATTATACCTAACACAAAGAGCAACAAGAGAAGGGCAAGATCTCATATATTGAAATGTTCAATTCAACCAAGTTTGCTAATGGGCCTAGGCTTTATTTTGAGCTTGGGTCAATTTATTTTTCGTTCTATGTTTTCAGCCAGTCTACTTGTACATATAACTATCGATCACATAAAATTAATCCAACTCATTCTTATCTTGATTATAGAAACAAGAAAGTAACAATTATTCCCAAATAGTAGTATATGAGGTTGATAAAATATTATATTATTTTATTTTATTTTTAGCACATTTTTCTAATATGAAAATTATTTTAAGAGCCATTTCTTTTTGTTCTCATCAAATAATCAAGGAATACTCATATTCTTAACATACACAATAAAAAATAAAAAAATAAAAACTCAACAAAGAGGGTTAAACTTGAATATTCAAAAAATCCCAAACTTAACTCCCCCTTTTTTGGGAAAGTTAGTGGCAATTTAGTTTGTGTCATTTATAATTTTTTTTTAGTCATGTTTGTTGTCCAAGAATACTTACTCTTGAATCAACTATTGTTAATCTACCTTACGATTGCTTAATTTATATTGATTTGGCTATTACATATTTTTGTTGGTAGATCATATCTATTCCCCATTAAGTGACTTGTGGATTATTTCATTGTAAGTAATGTTTAAATTCTCTAATTCAATTAGTATCTTTCTATTTTTTTTTTTTTCGTAAGCAAAGAGTTTTTATTAGGACATTGACAACAAAATTACTTTGTGTATTATTTATACACTAAGCATATATCATGGTAATTTCCTAACACCATTTGCTGCATAATTAATAGTAAGAGTCAAGTAAGTAGATTAAGTTTAGGAATAGAATATTAACCCAATTCAAACTCATTCTTCCTTAGGTTGCCCAGGACATTTCAATGAATTCATATGTGCTTATATGCCTATCTAAAGCAAGTTTAACTAATCATATCTACATAGAAAATATATATGAAAAATCTAATCATATCTATATGAAAAATCTTTATAGAGCATAAGATGAGTCACTTTCAATATAATAAAAATCTATAAATGGAATTTCTATTCTTAATAGAATTTGAATTTTACAAAATTTGAAGTACTTCTAAGATTAATCCTTTAGTAGTCAACTATCTTACAATATTGGTATTGAATCTAGAGCTTCATGCTAATAAGTGAATCACAAACTTGTACAATTACTATAAAAAAGTGTGATTATGTATAGTATAGAAGGCATCTTGAAATGACAAAGTATTGGAACGATGTTATATACAAATTTTACACAATATGACAAGGGAGTTAGTTTATGTAACCCTAGAGATCTAGTTTAATTCAATAACATACCCAATTGCATTTCTAGTGACTTAAGCTTCCTACTATTTAGAGGGCCTAGATCTTCACCTAGGAGATTCCTTTATGTAATAATTAAATGTGTAAATGGTAATCCATATTTGCTTATTATTTTCACGTTATTGATAATTGAATTGATAATACATCTATGCTTGTTGTACTATTTAAAGTAAGGAAACTTCAAGATACAATAGCATTTTCACAAAGAATACACTTGTGGCACAATAATACCCTTACATGGTAAAAGATATTTGGATTAGGTTCAATATTAACTTGACTCTTCCTTCATAAAACTAAAGCAAAGAAAAAGAATGCCAAAAGCCTTCCAAAAATGAAAGAGAATTGGTGCTTATTGTTCTAAAAGCAGTTGAATTAGTTACTCAGTAACAAACTTTGATTGTTTTGGTATATTAACTTTGTATAAAAGTGTTTGAGCTTAGGTTGTGAATTTTATTATTGTATTTACATTTTGAGAATCTGACCTTAAAACCTTAGAATCGATTGTCACTATAACTTTGGGTGTTTTTCATCATTTCATCCTCTTTGTGTGCTTGCTTGTTTGTTTGACAGAAGACGTAGCTTTGATTGTATCTTGCTGTCTATATCTTAGAGAAATTACAACTTGAGATTAAAAGGATAGCCTTTAACCGTTAGCTAAAGGGGGTGGGTTAAGGGATCTAATCAGTCTGTTAAAAACCATATGTTTTATTCTTTTCCTATTGTTTATTCAAATTTATGTTACATTTTATTTGGTTTGTTTGAGTGATTACTTACTGCTGAATATTCTCACTTTTAAGGTTTGGTTGGAAATTGTTTAATTTTCTCATACTATTTGATAAGACAAAGAAAATTAAATACCAAAAGAAAAAATCCTTTATGGTTCTTAAGAGGTGACAACTAAATTTTTTTGAAGCAAAAGTAGTACTTAAGGATGCAATAACAAGAAAAGATTTTGATTTATCAAAATATTTGGTTCCTTTAATTGAAGGTATAGTGACAATGTATCAACTAGATGATTATCAAAACACATAAGTCCTTGCAGCGAAAAAGCAAAGAGAATACAACTAGTAGCTCAAAAAGCTAATAGACAAAGATTGATGCACATGGTAGGCTTGGGATGTTTGTAATAAAAGTGGCAAATGTCAAGTTTGTATTGTATACAATATGATACAATTTATTTACTTTCTAAGTCAAATACAGTGGGCCAAAACAAAGGCTCCTGCAATATAGGCCTATGGAGAGAAGTGAAGAGAAAAAAAAAATCAATTGCTACTTCCCATCATAGAAGAAATCTCAAAGAGATACAAAGGGTCAAGAATAAATTTAATAAGATAGAAAAAAAGATAGTAGAACATTCAAAAATGCATCTAAAGAATATTAGAACAAGTAGATGGATAGAAGCAATAAATGAAGAATTTTCAGAAGAAAAAAAAAAGAAGTTCTTATGTGAGAAGGAATGATAAATGATCTAATATCTTAATTTCTATAAATAAAAAAATTCATAGTTAATAGATAATCCAATCTCTCATACTTTTATATCTTCCATAGATAGATTTATAGTTGTAACAAACAATCAAACCTCACATATTTTTATATCTTCTTTAGTATAACTTTTTTTTTTAATTTATCCTTATTCAAACCATTGAGTAAATCTTACGAGTAGTTGTAATTAGCATGAACTATATGGTTAAAAAGAGCACCTTCTCAAACAAACCCAATATAAGGGAAATTATGCCACTTTGCAATGAAACTGAAAAGGTCAATTGTTAGAAAGTACATGCATTGGGATACGTGTCGTTAAAGTAGGCGTTTGGAGTGTCATCAACCAACCTTTAAAGCATGCATGTGGATTGATGTTAAAAAAGTGAGTAACTACAACTCGCGTGCCTTGGCTTTTGTGTCTTGAAATGCTTGGAGTATCGGTAGTTGAGTTTTTATAAGAGAGAAGGCAACGTCTAATCCCCTGCCCCAACTTCCAAAGTGAAACCCTAAGGAGTTCATATAGAGTTTTGCAATGCTTCGGACCCTAGTGGCTACTACAAACTAGGTATTTCTTTTAATCTTCTATGGTCTTCTACTACAAGTTATAATCCCATTTAGTCATCTCACAATTACTAGTTTGAGATGTCAATGTCAATTGCTTCAAGCTTATACCATATTACATTTTCCTATAAGGTAATATTATTGTCCCTGTTGATCACATACTCAAAACATTTTGCAATAATATTCTGCACTTACTATTCAGATTATCTTAAGTTCATTTAAAATATCACGTTAAGCATTTTTCTCATAATATTATAAGTTTGGGTCAACCTTTTAATGGATCCACAATTTGAGATATGTAAACTTTATAGAATAAATAAGTATAGTATTTTGACATGGCTATCTTTCATTATTTAATTGCTTTTCATATGATAGAAAATACCAAAGATATATGCATAATATACTATGAGTGGGGATAAAATGCTAAAGGTCACAGGATGAGATAATAATGTAGGAGATAAATGGCAAGAACTACAAATGGCATCCTCACATTATTAACTATGTGAGATGTGGCAAGAACTACAAATGACATCCATACATTATTTCATTCTCTTAATGAATAACAAGAAAACAAGATAATGAACTACTTAAGAGCAAAGGAGGCACACCTTAGAAACAATCTTTCAAATGGTACATCATAGGCCATTTCATGCACTTGCCTAAATGTTCAAAAGGTAACCAACAAAGTGTGAGAAGCTCCCTCCATCATTGCAGCTTATATGAAGCATCTTTTGAGCATAACATGCAATGGAAGCCAACATGAAATTTCAGGCATAGCATGAATTGTGATCTCTAACCTATTTTGGAAGCAAACAAAGGGTTGCTTGTTGCGAAGGATGAGGCGAGTGGCTGTTTTCTTGCTTATTAAACTCTGACAACACCTCAATTTTGGCTTCGCTATTTTGTATTGTTGCGATCTGTAAGTAATAAGAAATTACTCCAAAATCATTTAGTTTTGTCCTTTCCTTGCTACTAGTAATATTTTAAACTATTGCTACTATGCTATTATCTTTTATCTATGCTTTTACCTCCCGCTCCAATAGCTTGTTTTCTTCCTTCAACTTACTTTCCTGTTCAGTAAAGGAGACACATTTGGTTTATTCATTTTAAAATAATCCTACTAGTTACAAGCTACAATACATATATAAGTTGTAGACATATAATTTGAGACAATCAAGTTCAACATCTAAATCATGTAGATAATTGAGAAATTCGTTTCTTTCATGTTAAATGTTAACTTGGATTCGCCTCTTTGCAATGTCCTATTGTTTTCCTAGACTTTACCTATAATCTCTAATCTGCAATATGGTCAAAGAATGGGCAAACCAATGATTAGGTATGGTTAGATCATTTAAGGAGTACTTAAGCTTCCATTGCACCCACTAATTATTCCATCACCCAATCTAGTAAATTAATTCTATCCCCAGACACCTAATACTTAACCTGTGTTGAGTATTATTTCGAAGACCATAATATTGAGTTGGATGAGAACCATGTAAGTCTCAGCGGCTTAAAAGATTCGTCAACGTTTTCTAATTTGAAGATTGTCATTCGTTTAGTACTACGACGAAAGTATTTGGACAGACTTTATTGAGGTTGGTGAAGCAGAGTATAATACATAGTTGAAACCATGTTAGATGTCCTAGATCTATTCCTTAAGGTGAGAAGCTTAATGTGTTTCGGATTCATCCTATCAGATGACTTTGGGCAGAACCAAGAGGTATGCGTTGGAACTGATTCTAAAGTTGATAGCTATGAAATAAATCATAGATGGTTTAATAAAGAAGGGCACAATCCACAACACGGTTTGTGAATACCATATTTTCCAATGCTAGAAATAATAAGAAGATTTTAGCCTCTGTGATAAGTTTAAGAACATGATGTAGCATTGGGAGCATCAAGAATAATAATTGGAAATGCAACTCTATTTTGGTTTATAGCTATCAGCAGTTATGACCCTTAAAGGAGGAAGGGTTTCATATACAATACAGATGACCCAAAGGTCCTGCAGCAAAAGTAGAAGTGTACTTCAAAAAATTCTGGGCATTAAGGAAAATAACTTTCTGATTGATAGGCAACAACATCAACTAGTCATAGTTTCTTTTAAAACCCAAAGGTAACTAAGTTCAAATTTTTTTGATTTAGCCATTCAACTAAGTATGGATTAGATAGATGTGATAGAACAAGAATTTAATATATAAGATAAAATTGACTGGCTATTGATGTCTTAGTTCATTGCATCATGTTAGTGTTTCCTGGATTAACATTTACTCGAAGGTCCAAGTTAAGTAATTAACATCAATGTGTGGGTTCTGCCAAGTTCTTGAAGGAACAACATCAGTAGCATACCTTTTCATGAAGACTCATTTTGAATTCCATCATCAATTGTGTCTGAAAAATAGATGGAATAGTAGGTCAAATTATACAATTTCGGCTGGGCAATATGGAGCACCCAATACCAAAGGGTATAAGATCACAAACTGAATAATTTACCTTAATAGATTTTTTACTATAGATTCCAAAGACATTTTGGTAGGCTTTTCATAATGGAAGTATAAAGTAGTTTTTCTACAAAACTATATGTTAACACGGTGTAGTTAGCTATAAAATACAACCATTAATAAGGAAGTTTATGAACAACGACTAAAGTTGTTCATGACTATCATTGATTAAATCTTTAAGTTGCATAGTTCCTTTTGTTAATATTAGTGCATATGGCCTGATGCTTTATTTTAAGTGTATATGAATGATTCTAGTAGGAAGCAATGAAAAAGATCCCTAAGGTAAGAAGTTCTATAAATTGAAAACTCGACGTTAGAATCTCTGTCACATCCCTTCAAATTTAGCCTTTAACTAAATAATAGAATAAATATAAGAATTTGTTGTACAATATAAAAGCCTTAACATTTGATCAACACATTAATGAAGAGCATTATGAATTATGTGTTCAATAATATTGGAAACAAATATTTTTTATCAGAAGCACCCAACTCAGTTAATAGCTTCTTCATCTTATGTATGTAAGACTGACCTTTCTTGATCTTATGTATGTAAGAGCAGCATTCAACCGTCTCTCTCGTTGCGCAAGGTCATTCACACTCAACTGCTCGATATTTGGCCCCTCGAGCTGCCTAAGGCTGCGACATTTTTTCTGAATTCATCAACAATAGTGCCTTATGCATTTAGGAAGAGCAAATATAAAAGGAAAGAGGCAATACTTCTGTACTAGTTCTAGTATCTCCACATGTGACAGTTGTCCTTCATATTCTGGGTGGTGACTCTGCGGAGAAGAAACTTAACAGTCAAAAATTATGTATCAGACAGCAGTCCTTGTTGTAAGATCGCACCTTCCCTCCTTGGCACCAAAAAAAGATCTATATTCAGTGATAAACTTTGTAAGATAAATTTTCTACTTTTATATGAAAAGATATTTTATAAAACAACTCAGCAACTCTCAGTGAAGACTTCCGTAGGAGAAATCTATTGTCTTCAAAAGCTGTTTTTGATCGACTTTTTTTTTTTCTCGATCCTAAGGATAAGTTAAATGTAGTCTATAGAGTTTCCATATAAAGTAAGACCTTAAAATGTCGTAATCCCATCACCATTTATGACAAATAAGAAGAATTACTAAGAAGACAAAGAATATATTGCATTAAGTATGGAATGTATCAAATAAGCGTACCATTAAAGATGAGCCAGCATCATTGAACCAACAATATGAAGAAAGAAAAATGGAGAAGGGCCACAAAAGGCCCTTAAATTGAAAGTGGGAACACAATCTGTGTGTTCAATAGAAAAGCACTGTAGACCCACTAGGTTCGTGCAATTTTCAGAAGCTTTGGCTAATGGTTGGATTCCAAGTAAACTTGAAAATGGTGTAACTTTATACACATATAACCCAGTTAAGCAAAGGTCAAGAGATTCGACCTAAACTGGCCTACTGAATCAGCAGCTTGGCTAAACTTTAGCTATTACCATTGAAACCACCTAAAGTTATAAGAGATAGAATGTTGAGTAAACAAACAACATAGCAGTTTGAACAAGAATGAGACATTTGGTTCTCCCTGATCATACATGAACTCAAAAGAGTTGTAGCTATCAGACTTCCTCAAGTTAATTATCTGAAACAACTCCTTGAAAAATCAAGGTAACTGCCTTGAATGTTAATGCATTAGTAAGTTTTGCTTTGCAAAGTGGTAATTTCTGTAGGAAACAAAGGAAAAAAAATAACATAAATCTTTATCTCCATTAATAAAGTATTCAAAATGAGTTATTAAACATGTTTCATTATCTAATTTAGAGAAAATATTTTCTATTGAATAGTCAAACTTTGTGAAGAACTAAAAATATCTGCTTACTTGTATGTCATTAAGGCATTTGGATGCCATCAAGTCTTCTTCAAAGTGACCCTGGTAATGATTAGATGCCTCCATATCTTCATGGATCGTACTTTGATAACACCTAAGGATATCGACCAACCTGAATCATAAGAACTAGATAACATAAACCTTTTGGTACTTAGGTTATTGAAGACATATAACTTGTGCCTAGAATCAATTGACAAGCTATAAAAAATTATGTAAGTTGCTTAAACAATCTCAATCATCCTTTTTGGAAAGGTTTAGTTATTTAAATGAAATCAAGGAAAAGAAATGGAAATACAAACAACATCTAAGTGAACAATTTTCTCATTTAGGAATACACACACACACACTTAGATATATGTAGTGAGGGTATCAAACAACTACTTGGTCATTAGAATCCATGATATGTTTTCTACAACTAGAATGTAAACTGAAGCCAATCATTATTTGACATCCAATCTAGTGAAATTGCTCAATAGAATCAGTTGGTAATCTTAATACATTAATGAGAAGTACAATGTGCACTAACTAAAGGGTATAATGGATGCAACCTACGGCTCACAAGACTTGAAAATGAAGAAGAGAGGAAATATGAACGAGAACTGAATTCGAATATGATATCAATGAAATCTAAGTTGGAACCTAGGAAACAAGAAAAGATGGCGTCAAATCTAATGAAGTGAGGTTTAGAAAACCCTTCAACAACTTTTTTTTTTCTTTAATTAGTAGGTTATATACCAACTTAACAAATGTTGAGTCCATAACTTCAATTTTCACCTTGCCATTTAAGATTAAATAGTTCAAAAACTCCAAAGGGGGATGTAACAGAAACTACTCAATAATGTATTGAGAAATCCCATTCCACTTTTGTTGTCAACATCCCTCTTTGCCTTTGAATCCCTCTTGGTGCTGAATCTTAAGGATATAAACTACTTCAATTTAGATATTTGATATCTAAATAAGTTACATAATCACCTATTCCAAGGAACCGGAGAATAAAGAGCATGAGCAACCAAATAGAGCACGAGCGACCAAATTCTTCACCTATCAATACACAACCCTTGTCATATTACTTAAGTTTTTTATGAACGTAATGTGGTATTAGTTAATATATTTTTCTATATATTTTATGTGGATAAGTGAACTTTTAAATACTAAGTGTACAAAAAAATAGATGCGCATTCTCTTGAAATATTACATGTATAAAGATATATATTTTTCTTTTTGCCTTGAAATGTTATGTGACCAAAATTATATATTTCTTGAACAAAAAGCTTATGATCATGTTATATTTTCAACCACAATTCAACAAATATTCAAAACATATCAACCTTAATTCATATATGCCATTATGTTGCATATTTACAACTTTGAGCTTGACCAAAAAAAAAAAAAAAAAACTCTAAAAGAAGTTACTAAATAATACAACATAAAAGGGATTTACATTAGTTCAAATTGTGCCAAGGTTGCCAAAATTCAAACTTAGAATATGGTGCTTGCTCCAGTACCATTTGTTACATTCTATAACCATTACTAAAAGACCTAAACCTATTGGCTAATTATGAAACATTTTATTTGGATCATTACACTCCATCCTGTTTTCAAGCCAATGTCTCAATGGTCCATTGGCATTATTGGTAGCCCCCTCTAGCCTTTTTTTGGCCCACCAAGCCTCTTTTTGGCCTTCTTGGGGTCCATATAGATGGGCTCTTGCTTAAGGCAAGTGCTAAGGCACTCCAAATTCAACCAAAGAAATACCAAGATTGTTAATATTCAAACTCAAGATGAGGCACTTGCTTCAATACCATTTGTCGTGCTCTAGAGCCATTATCCAAAAAGATCTAAGGTTATTGGCTAATTATGAAACATTTTATTTGAACCATTACATTCCATCATACTTTTAAGCCAACATCTTGATGGCCCCCTAGCATTATTGACAGATCCACTTTAGCCTTTCTTCTGCCTCCATCTTGGGGACCCATATAGATTGCCTTTTGCTCAAGGCAAATGCCAGTGCATTCCAAATTTGCCCTAGGCAATAGTAAAATTGTTAAGATTCGAACTTGAGATGCTGTAGCTATTTCAATACCATTTGTTACGTTTCACAACTATTAGAATAAAAACCCTAAACATACTTGGTAGCTACAAAATATCTCATTTACTCCGTTACAAAACAAGTCGAGCCAAGGGCGAAACTAAATCCAGACAAATCAACCGAGAGACAGTCGACCAACTTTCATGGTGCATAGGGTACCTAGCTTATCATGCATTAATCTGTGGATCTCTAGGGGATTGGTGCCACGCCCCCAAAAAGAACCGAAAATCGACACAAACGATTGGTGCCATGCCCCCAAATACAACAGCTAACAATTCACATATTTCCCGCTTAAGGGCGGGTGGACCTTCCTAGCGTTCTCTGCCAAAAGGGATGACTGCCTGCACTAGGCTGTTAATATGAATAACTCCAGACACCATACGACCTTGAAAAAGACATTTCCGCCCCAGCTGTCTTAGATCAGATTCACGGATGTAGCAAAAGACACGTGGAATGCGTGAGAATCACTATGGACACAAGTTCAAGAAGCCATGACAAGAATAGAAGAAAACGACTCAGATTGTTTTCCTCTGGGGTCCACTAACAAGAACTAATCCACAAGCTAAGATTTCAACAACACAGTCAGACTGAAACCAGGAATATAGTAAGGCAATTTAAATAAGCTCAGATAAGTTCAAAAAAATAAAACAAAGAAACAAAAAGTGAACTCAAGCACGCAAAATATCAAGAAATGCATGCAACTTTTACGATGGAAGTAAAGGAAAATTGTTTAGGAGATTCTCTGTCGTTTCCGCTTCTTCGATTTTCAAGGGTTCGGGGGACTAGTTTGCTGGTATAAGTGAAGCGTCATAAGGACGCCCGTATAGAGAAAGAAAAAGCACGTTGCCTGTTGCCGCTACAAAATTCGTAGTGCTTGCCGCTGCAGGAGCGGACGATGAGCGCGACCTCGCAATCGCAGAGAACGGAGAGCTCGCTGGCCTTCTTCGTCAAGCCGCTCCGCCTTTTCGTGAAGGTCACCTGGCGCCTTCTTTTGTCCTCGATTCGCTTAAGCACTAACTTCTTCCGCCCCATTCCAAGCCCTATTCTCGTTTCGTCTCTCTGACTCTCAGCGACCAACGCAGACTTAGGATAAGCGAAGATTTGGAGTAAAGAGCAGAGAGAGATGGAGAGAAAGCCAAGTAGGGACCAGATCGGGGGAAGACTAAACAACAATTGGTTGACACGTAGCGAACACGTTTACGTTATCAACTGTACGCAGGCAGTCTTTTTCCTTTTTCCCTTTTCGGTAATTTTAGTTGTCATTTCCTTTACTATTTTGGGTCTAGAAGAAGGGTAGAAACGACATAAAAAAGAGGACGAAATACCGTTGTAAGAATTATTTAAATGAAATATTATTTTTCTGTAATAATGAGATAACTTTATTATTGAATTTGATGTTCTATATTATTGTTGAGATGTGTTTTAAAAGTCATTTTAAAATACATAAACAAATTTCAAGTTGGATCTAGAAAGATCTCTAGAGAAGAAATAGAAAATCTAAAATTAAAAGGCGTCGCAGGAGAAGTAAGTTTAACCAAAGAACAAGTGAAAGGAAGAAGATGGAAACAATAATTTAAGGAAGAAGAAATATATAAAATGTCAAAATTGAAGATTTTTTCTATGAAAGTATTTGAATAGTTTAGTAGAAATATAATTGCAAAATTGTCAAGTGAAAGTAAATAGAACTCCCTTTGTTTGATAAAAGGAAGGTAGTAAGATCGAAAATAGGTGTTGAGAAACTAGATACATTTGTATAGGCTTAATTCAAATGGTAATTTTGTCTTTGTTTAGGTAAGATATATATACTCTCATTCTAGTAATTTAATAGGTCAAATGTTCAGCAATCCAATTAAAGTTTTTCTAAAAGTGTAATTTGGTTCAGTACAAACCAAATTACATTATTTCAATAATCCTAACTTAAAAAGATACACCAAAACTAGGATAAAACTAAAAGCATAGACATGAAACCAAATTCTCATAACATTTTAATCAATTGAAAAATCATCCATGAATTGACAAAACTATCTCAAACATATACAAAATATTTGAATGAGAACCTTCTAGAAATTTTTAAGCCTCACCCATTTGATTGTAAGATTAGTCTAAGACTAATTGATTGGAAGATTAGTTCCTAAACAATGACTTCTAAGTGCGGTTACTATACACAAGATTCTGATTACTATGTAAGCTCCAATAGAATGCCTAAAAGCTAGAAAAAATTACTATATAAGCTTATGGTGAAAGTTTGTACTTCCTACCTAATAAATCCCACAAATGGAAACCAAGTTTCCCTTATTAAGAATAAGCTTGCTAGACTGAATTTTAACCGATCAAAGGAAAATTACAAAAGAAAAAGAAGCTTAAAATAGTAGGTTTAACAAAGAAGCTATTTGTGATAAAAATAAAATCCAAATTTTAATAATGCTAGGCATAAACTACCTAAAGAGGAAAAAAAATAAAATAAAAGTTATCAAATCTATCATTTTTATACTTGCTATAATATGACTCATAATCTATATGTCATTAGTGTATACTGAAGTCTTAAGAAGGATTTTTTGGGTGGTTAACTTGGTGATGCAGTTGTGTGGACAGTTAACAAGTTTGTTGTAGATAGTTGCCATAATATTGTGCTGTGTTACTCTTTTATCAAGCCAAATGTTATCTCCTGAAGCGATGCAGCTCTAGATATTTCACGAAGAGAGCTAGATAGCTCGAAGGCAAGCAAAACAAGAGAGAAAAGACTAGAAACAAAGATATAAGAGTTTCTATAAATCGTGAATAGAACAGTGCAAATATCGTGCAAAGTGTTCTTGAAGTTGGAGAAAAGGGTGAATTCTATATGGTTTGTTGTTGAACATTAAAATACACTTCTTGTTGATTAAAAAAAAGGTGTCTTGTGATTTTGAGAACAGAACTAAGTTGATGTAAAAACCTTGTGAACTCTCCTGCACAATAGTAAAGTTGTTCTCTTTACTATCCCCATGGATGTAAGGAAAGTTTTGATTGAATCACGTAAATTTTTGGTGTCTTTTGTTTGTGTGATCTTTGTTTAACTTTCATCTTTATGTTTATTAGTTTCAGTAAGCATTACAAGCTAATTTAAACTTGATTGGAACTTAGAAACAGAGACCTTATAGTTTATGAAACCAAGTAACAAAAGAATGTAGACAAAAAGAGAAATTCAAAAGACTTCGTTCCACTTCCATTATTGTTAATAAATATTCTAAAGAAAACAACATAATAATAACCCATGTAAAGAAGTTATAACTGGAACAATAGAATGTTGATGACTTAAAATTCAAGATCAATTTGTTTAGTTTTGCTTCAAGCTGAGACAAGTTCAAGCTTTATCATCTAGTACGATCTAACTAGATTACATTTATGTTGCATAGCAAGATTAAATTATGTACACATCTTAACTTTGAATCCTTTGATATTTCTATTTTCTAATACTTCACTAGCTTATACAAGTTTTAAAGTTAAAAAGTCCAAGCTCTAGAAATTTTCTAGATGAGCTTTTTGCTCAACTTATCTTGATCTTTTGACAATGTCATAACAATTATATAACTCATTTAATAGTGAACTTGACCAAATAGTGACTCTAACAAAAGTTAGTGCAACACAATAAGTTTTACATTAGCTCAAGTCATACTTAACAAACACCATTATATAAACAACTAAATTACAAATGAGATCTTAGTTTCACAAATCTATTTATGAATATCCAACAAAGACTTAAGTTTTAACATAATTATAATTCAATTTTCAAAGGTGGGCTTAAGTTTTTACTTGTTTGCTAAATAAATGAAGAAAAACGAGTTTATCAATCTTAGTTAAGTATACTTTAAAGTAAGAATGTTTTGATTTTAAATCAACTAGAATAACAAAAGCAAGTGAATTAATCCATTTGATAACACCAACTCAACCAAAACTTCTAGATTGGTTTCATTGTCATATATTACTTATAAAAAGTGGTTATTATCAATTTTAAGTATTAGTATAATTCATAATTTTAATATGAATGAGGATCAAATAGATCCTTTTATTTTTTTCAATCTACTTTCAAGTCTCCTCCCTTTTTATCTTTTTCTCCCTCACTTCATATTTCATAATCTAACACATTGAACATGGTCATCATTCATTCATCTCCATTGTTGGTTTCCTTCTATCCCATCACAAAACATAGCCTTTATTCATTCATCACTATTGTTGATTTCCTTCTATCCCGTCATAACTACTACTAAGTTCATCCAATCATTTATTGCTTTTATTGGCCCCATTGATTGGTGGCTTAAAATTTGGAGAATAGAGGTATTGATGCTTTAGTTATCTCTAAAACTTAAACTACCAAGGCCATGGACTTGTCTTTGGATTGGATTTCTTGTTACCTATTGAATGATATTGTACAAATACAGTGTAGGGTTGGTCTTTTCCTAAGCTAACCCAAATTTATCAGTCTAATAGTTAGTGGACCAACTGCGACAAGTGGTCAATGTTATGCCCTAAAACAAAAGATAACAAGTAAGATCTTCCTTGCTACTTGGCTTGATCCAATCAAATCTTCCTTGCCACTTGACTTGATCTAATTGGCCACCCTATATCCCCACCACCTCAAGATGCAATCCTTAGGTCTTACTAGAAATCTAAGCTTCTTAACTTGATAGAACCAACCTTTATAAATTCTTAGAGCTAAGTCCCAATGCCATAAGGCATAACAGACAAGTTTGTTTGTTCATTGTATGAGTGTATGTAATATGATCTTATATCAATGAGCATAAACTAATATTTCTTACCGTGGTAGGTTAATGTTATTCTATTTATCCATTGTAGTTATATCCATATTGTACACATATTGCCTTTATTGGATATATGACACTAGCTAGTGTGGGCCTTTGTCTATCTTATAGGTTTTCATTAGTAAGCAAATATGTGTGGACAATTTTATTGATTTGCTAAGTCCCTTTTCTACCCCTCCATTTATATACACTGAAGCTTGTTGTAAGTAGAAATTTAGGGATAGTGGTGACGATTTTCTATAATACATTTGGTTATGGGAAAATGCCCTTCAAGACATTTTTGCCATGTCACTTCATTTCCCTTTCTAGTTAAAAACACAGACACATTTAACACAGAATCACAAACACATTTAACATAGAATCACAATCAAATTTTACACACACTGTTACTGTTCATGTGAGAGAGAGAAAGTTCATTGTGCAATCTTCCCACGGTCACCTATCTCCTCTAATTTCTAGTTGTTTTGATAATCTCATCAAGTAGTATCTAGAGAGAATAGATTGAAAGGCTTAATGACAACTTACAGCTCAAGAAATGGAGAAATCTAATATGTTTTTTAAGCTATTTTGTACATGTCATGAAATCCACTCCTTTTTCTACATGATCAGTGCTTTGATCTTAGAAAAGAGCCTCGTTTGAGGCCATATTTGCTAACAAGGTTAAAATAATACATATGAAGATATCAAAGAAACATGGAGAATGCAGGACAAATTCGGGCACCACCTGTCTTAGACATACTTCACGGTCGCAACAAAGACACGTAGAGTCCAGTAACAATTAGAAGGAAATGAGACGTGTTGGAAACAAAGACACGGTCGTAACAAAGACACGTAAGGGCAATCATGATGTAGAGATGTTGGAGACAAGCTACAAGTAAATGAGAAGCATAACAAATTAGAAGCCAAGTAAACAACTAAACAAACCGGTTAATGTCGTATTCCTCGGGAGTCCACTAACAAGAAGTTATCAACAAACTAGCAATAAGCTAACAGCAGCACCACACACAAACGAAATCATGGATATAGTATGGAACTGATAATGTAAAATACCTTTTTTTTTTTTAAAAAAAAAAAAGACAAAGTAGTGAATCCAAACACACAATTAAAAGAGAATTGCATGGAAAAAAATGAACTAAGTTTCGGGTGTAACTGAAGCATGAAAAAAATGAACCTAAAGAGAAAGAAAAGCACGTTGCCTGTTGCCTTTACAGAACTCGTAGAGCTTGCCGCTCCTGGAGGGGATGAGGAGCGCCGCCTGGACGTCGACTGCTCTTCTCCTCAACCGCTTCAGCACCACCTTGGTCCGCCCCATTCAAAGCCCTGTTTGCGCTCTTAGTTTGTCTCTTCGTGTGTCTGGACGGTCAATAATGGATGATACCGAACTGGAAAGGGTATTAAAAGGAAGGGGTTCGGCCGCGAAATGGGGGCAAAGAGTACCAAACGGGAAAGGGTATTAAGAGGACGTCGTTCGGCCGCGTAATGGGGGGCAACGACTCGGCCAATTTCTCTTGACGCGTGTTTTGTCTTGTGTGCGTGACCTCCTCGCTGCGCCTTTGGACGTATTAGCAGTTTTTGGCTACTTTTAGGATTTAGTTATTTTTTTCTCCTCTCTACTTCAGGTCTAATCAAAGAAAAAGAGCCCTTACTTGACAGACTTTGAGACTAACAAGGCAAGAAACGCCAAAAAAAGACACGAAACGAAAAAGAACACGCTGAAAGCCTCGAGTTGATGACAAAAGAAAAAATAAAAATAGACTATAATTCTTACTCTTATCAATTAAGCAGTGAAAAATTGCTATAAGAATTATTCAAATTAACTTGATTTGTTTACAACTCTTAAATCTTTTTATTAAAGAACCAAGTATTATTATTGTTCTTCTTTTGAATATGAGAACTTTATTGATGAATAATTTATATAGGTCTATGAATTAATAAAACATCAAATTACGGTCAAAATGATGGTAAAAGTATGCTATTTTAAGTGATTTATACTAACAATTGACCAAGTCAATTTAGTAATATATCAATAGAATTATGAAAAATTAAATAAACTTAAGTGATTTATTAGAAAAAGTATAGACCGTTACTTGGGTCACAGGGTCAAGAAAGGTTGGGTATATATGGATTCTAATCATCACCCCTCCATAAATAGTTAGAAGATTGTTGGATCTTTTTAGAAAACAGTCTTAGCACTAGATAGGCTTTCTTCTTTATAATATTTTATTTATAGTTTTGGCATGGTTTTAATCATGCAAGAGAAAGTGTTAGAAGTAACTAGTCAATCCTCGCATACTTTTACAAATGTCAATTTTCATATAATAGCATAAAGACAATGAATATATTAATGCTCATGGGGGAATGTATACCAGCTCGGGCATGTTTTTCATACAATCATGGTATCTTCACTGACATATAATTAGTTCAAGTTTTGACCATAGGTTAGATCAATTGCGACCATCCACGCATGCTTAATTTCGAATTATAGCGTTTGGTGAGACTATGCCTAGTAGAAAATCTAGATTATGCAATTTAATCTTGTTTAGTTATAATTATATGAAACCACACTTGTTTTGTATATATTTGTATTCTTAATCTTAAAACACTTTAGAAATTGAAGTTAAAAACTTTTTTATAGTTATGATTAATTGTTCTTTTAATTATTCTTTTGGAGTAGCTTTTATAGCCTTGACATTATGGAGTATAGGAAGTCCAACTAGCTTATTGAATTCTATCAAACCTACATTTGAGATTGTTGAAAAATCCTTGAATCTATTGGCACTATCCTATTATATGCCTTGTGCAAGGGTACTACACACAAGAAAAAGAACTTTAATGGCTCCACATATAAATGGGTTCCTTACTAAATAGCTAGGGATGTATGGTCATATATGCAAGTCATGTGCACATAAGGGTTGAAAGAAGCCATCAACTTCAGCTTCAATAAGCTCTTAGCCATAACATGCATCATCAACAATTTGATTTACTTGAAGAGTGTTTATGTGATATCCTTCTACCAATTGCAAATTAAGCATCAACTGAAAGGTCAAAGTCCTAAAACTAAGAAGGATAATACTTTTTCTCATATGCGACATAACTACTTTCAAGATTTTCCATTGCCTTGTGATTATTCAATCAACTCATGGCATTTCCACTATCTTTTGAAATAGTTAGCACATGTAAATGATTTGGTTTTGCAATGGAGCCTCTTGTATCATATATGAAGTTCTATATAATAAATAATGTCTATTGCCAAAAATTAGTTATCTCCTTTATATACTAATGTTCCATTCAGACATTTGGAATGGGCCCACCTTTTGTTTTAGTGTTATTTGTCATTAAGCATGTGTTTAATGCATAAAAATTAAGATAACGAAGTTAAGGGAGGTTCAAAACATGACAAGGGAAATTAAGAAGGCATTCTCGTACCTTAAGATCAATGAGTTAATCCAACATGTCAAATTAATGAATAATGAGAATTATACATATTTGAGCTTTTAAGGTATGCAAGTAACTTATATGTTTTAATACATTAATAATACTCTTAACCTACTGAAGGCACTTTTAGAAATAATTTCACCATCTTACTTGATTGGTTTATGACAACAAAAGTTACACAAGTTGATTAACTTAACAAAGACAAGCTTTTTGCTTTAGTATAGCCAATTGCTTTTAGATTAGTAGTTATAGGTAAGCTGTTTTGATGCTTCTTAACATATATAATTTGGTCATGTTATAGGTAATTACTTTTTTTTAAGTACTTAACCTCTTATATAACTACCAACATACCAATGTAAGGGTAGTCAAGATGATTAATGTTTGACCTCCACGTGGAAGTACTTCCAAAACCATTTTTTGTTAAGTTTTGGTAATGACACATGTTGTTCCAATGTCAAATTTATCAATACGTAGTGCTTTGCACCATGCAACTCTAGCATGCTAAAAAAGCTCATTGTTAGGTTGGCCTTGTGGTTGAAAACTATGATACTTTTTGTCTAAGCCATGTCTACTATTGTTATGCTGATTTTGTGTTTGTAAGACCAAAATCTTACAAGTTTGGCCTACTGCCTACACCTTGCACAACATCTCACATTAGTTTAAGACACATTGCATGCATGGTGTCAAACCAATACCTTTTTTCAAGAAAACTACCCAAGCAACTTTCTTGAATCTTATGATCACTCTTTTTATTTTATGCTAGAAACCTTTGTTTAAGGGAGTGTTTTTCAAGTCAAGGATACGAAAATCATCCTTCAACTAGCTTATGCCTTTCTTAAAAGCCTTAGCTTGAAAGGAGCCATAATAGCCCAGTGGAGATCACTAGAGAATTTATAACAAAAATAAATTTTTTTTCAAATCTATCATCCTTAGTTTGTTGTTTGCAATTGGTGTTGCATTTGCTCTTGACTCAGTGATATTGTGCTTATTGGTTGATTTTTATTGTATTTCTTATTGAACAGTGTAATGGAGAAAAGTTAAGGTTTGTGAAAACATGTTATCTTGCACATGTAAGATAAAGGTACATATATCACAATCTTAGTATTGTGGGGCACTCTCATTGTGTTTCACCAATTAATTTTTGAGTTGTAGAAAAATTGCAAACTATTCTAGTATAATGGTTTGGATTTGTCATCAATTGTGTTTGATTAGTGAAGGCAAGACTTAGTCAATTTAATTAAGACATGGTGAGGAACCTAGGCACCAAGTTTAAGGGCTAAAGCACTTAAATTTTATGTGTTAGGTTTTCCTTTGGATGACACTAATTATGAATAAAATTCACATGATAAATCATGTTTGGGCTAAGCTATTTTCACAAACATTCACTAATGCTATAAGTAATACATGCTCAATTAGTATATTGTGGCAACATGTGTCAACATAATAAAGTAACTTATTCGGTGAAATTCTAAATGCAAGTGAACATGTCGAACAAGTAATATAATGATAAGAAAGATATCGTCCCACAGAGATTGGTGATTACTAGACCAACTAATTACTAACGGTGAATAACTCTTAGAATTTATCTAACAAACCAAATTGATAGATGATAGATTAACTAACTAAATCTAAGAAAACTAAATACAGGAAATATGTTAGAGCATATGATTTCACCATAATTACTAGGTATTAATATTGATTATTTATGCTTGCAAGAGGGATAATATCTATGTGATGGTGGAACTTCCTAATTTATTTACTATCCTATGTCTAGGTATAGCAAACCTACTTAGTTCATTAATTCACTATATCTCTATATGTGAATTGAAACAAACCAAATGCATTAGGATCTATAAACATTTTCAGTTTACACCGAAAGCCACACAAACAATATGGTATATGTCTATCCATATTTAATTTATGGTTACAAATTACAAGAAGCAACTGCATATCATCTCTTGTCGGTCTCAAACATGAAAATCAAATCATTCAAGTGGTAGCTAATCACTTAAAAGCATTAAATACAGTAATATGTAACTTCACATAAACAAAATATCTTACAAAGCATAATAATCATAAGATTCATATCATCATAATTAGGTTACATCGTAGCTCTAACAAAAATAAACTAAAACGTAAAGAAATAATAAGGAAGAACAATAATAAGAAACAAAGAAGGCATCTTGAATCCAAGAACAAGAAGTTTGTCACCCTTTTTGTCTTTTCTTCAAGAAAACCTTGAATTCTTAGCCTCTATCTTGAGTTGTGCTCAATTTCCTCCTCCTCCTTTCTTTTGCCTCTTCTCTTCTTTTACATAGGATTTAGGTTTAGACCTATCTCTTATCCTAGTAGAATTGGGTTTTAGAGATCTAAAATAATTAGGGTTTGAACTCTTAAATTAATTGAGATTTGAATTCCTAACATGACTGGGTTTTCTATTTATTCCCAACAGCAACAAAAAATCTAATAACAATCATTCAAAGTCTAAACCCATCTTGACTCTCTTGATCTTGATATTACGATTTTGCCACGCAATACGCATCAGGTTCTCCATGTTCATTCTTTTTCTCCTTGCCTCATTGTGCTACATACACAAGATAAATTTAGGTAAATAAAGAGGAGTTCAAATGTTTTCTCACAATTATTAAAGTTATTTATTGCCTAAAATAAGTAAAATAACTCTATAAAAATTGAGTTATCAAAACCCCCAAACTTAACATTTTGCTCGTCCTCGAGCAAAAGAACAAAACAACACATACAACCAATCCTTCCATGATATTCTTCCATAATTGCACAACTTAACAATTCAAAGAAAAACATAACTTTCATCCAAACACTGTAATTGATTTATAAGGTAAGATAGACTCTTAACTATGTCAACCATGTATGTGTGTGTGTGTGAGTCCGCATTTTGTCTCAATTGCATGTACTCCAAATAGATCCACATTAATATGCAACATCTCAAAATCTTTAACCAAATCTCATAGGTTTGCTCTTCATTCCTCTCTCCACTAATGTAAGTCAATCATCTAACCAAAAATCAATAAGACATTCATAAGCTTATAATGTAAGGCTGAGCTAAGGGTAAGATGGAAGTCATTTAAGCTTAAATAACCCATGAACACATTACTTTCTAGGATCTCATCAAAACCCTAGCCCCTCGCTACCTTTTCACTTCATGAAAATGATCTTTTCACCACCATTTAGTCTCATTCTTTCATGTCCAATCATATGTTGACATTATACAAAAGCCATAATCATGTGTGCAACAATAAAGCAAAACAAAAACACTTACATGTATAGCGACCTCAATTCTCTCTTATCAAGGATATTTGATAATAATGCTCAAAGATTTATTTTAGAGAACTATGTGACTAGAATCTTACAAAAGATAATAAAATTATTTCTTCCTAAAGCAAATGCTTCTCTCCCTTTTTTTTTTTTTTCTTCTTTTTCATTTTCATTTACAAATTGTCCCACACACAATTATTGCAATCAATTATACTACATCCTTCCCCTCAACTTCTCTCATGCTCAAATAAACTTGTACACACCAGAAGTCAATATGTTCATGGGCATAGGACAATAAGACAAATTGATCAAAAGGCTAAGAGATATATGTGCAGGTGTCATTTAACAAAATCAAGATAAGAACAAGGCTCAGCGGGGTGATTGGGGATAAGTAAATAAGGTTGGCTTGAAAGGCTCAATCGATCCAAAGATGGCCTAAATCATTTTCTTAGTCAGATGCAACCTAGGATTTCGCCTCAAGAGGAACTAAAGAAAATCCTAAGATCCGGGTGAGATCTAAGAAAATCACACACTTCACATGAATGTTCTCTAAAGATACACACAATTTCAAGAAAATGCAGACTTTTAGTGCTCAATAAGTGAATCAACATAATCAGAATCACACTTATATCATACCACAATTGCAAGTTTGAACAAAATTTACATCTCCCTAAAAATTGCCAAGAATGCACAATAAAGAATCCAATCATAGAAATCATGGTCCAACACAAGAAAACAATTTTTCACCAAAAAATAGACTTTCTAACACAACTTTTAACACAAAACAGAAAATTTTAACACAACACTTCAAAAAAAAAAACTTTCATCACAACAAACATAACAAAAAGCACTTCCGATGAAAATGCAGACTTTTAGTGCTCAATAAGTGAATCAACATAATCAGAATCACACTTACATCATACCACAATTGCAAGTTTGAACAAAATTTACATCTCCCTAAGAATTGCCAAGAATGCACAATAAAGAATTCAATCATAAAAATCATGGTCCAACACAAGAAAATGATTTTTCACCAAAAAAATAGACTTTCTAACACAACTTTTAACACAAAACAGAAAATTTTAACACAACACTTCCAAAAAAAAACCTTTCATCACAACAAACATAACAAAAAGCACTTCCAATACACTTCCAATACACTTCCAACGCAACAGCAACTTCCACTATACACAACCTTCAACGCAACCCAACAAAACAGCATACTTCCAACAACAGCAGCACCCCCAAACTTAAATGAAGCATTCTCCTCAATGATTAAAGAAAATAAAGCAATAGTAAGAAGGAACAAGGAAAACTCCCCTGATTGCAAGTTGTCAAAATGGAGCAGTGATGAGCATATGGTGATAGCCTTCTAACTAAACTGCTAACGAAATACTTGGGTTGCCTCTCAAGAAGTGCTTGCTTTATAGTTTTCAGCCAAACTATCCTCCACATGTTGCTCAAGGAGGATGAAACTCCAATAGTTTAGGAGATAGCTTGTGTCGTTTGATTGTTGAGCATTCTTCAATAAGCATAATTGTCTCATATACTTCCAGCTTTCTTTTGTTCTCTAGTATCTCATTCAACAATTTTGCACAACTAGGTAATTGAACTGGAGCATCTGCAAAAGGAATGTTAATGTGCAGTTTTAAAGATATATCAAGGAATTCCAAGAACTGCTTATCTTTTACGCGTTGCTGGAATCTCTTAGGAGATGGAGTTGGAGGCATAAAAGGCATAGGGTTTTCCAAAACAAGCTTGCTCCTAGGTGCCTCCTCAAGTTGCATACTGACATCTTTATCATTATCTTTGAGACTCTCCTTGTCAACATCAACTTCTCCTACTTGCTTGCCACATGTTGGGGTTATTGCCTCTGCGGTATCTATAGGGCTTTTCTCCACATCGCTAGGCCAAGAACCCTCCTGATCCTTTGAGATAATGTTGATCAGCTGACTCATTTGCACCTTTAATCTTTGGAATGAAGCTTCATTTCTTTGAAAACTTGCTTCAGTCCTCTCTAAAATGTTCTGTGTGGTGTTGGCCAGCTTGCTAATCATGTCTTCTAAGTTAGGTTTCACCTCTTTTGATTGCCAAAATGTTGGTTGCAGTCTCATCTCACTTGGGTTACTCCATGAAAAAGTTTAATGGTTGTGCCATCTCGGATTATACATGTTGGAGTAAGGATCATTTTGTGACCTACTCGGAATCCCAAAAAAATTAGCATATTCATTATATTGAGCATTAGGGTTACCTACTGTACATTCAATGCTTGCATGTCCTCCACCACAAAATTCACATTCTGTATTATGAATTCTCACAATTGGAGTACTTAGGTTATCAATCTTCTTATTAAACACTTCTAATTGTGCGCACATTGCGGTGAAGATATCTACTTCATGGATTTCACTTGCTTGTTGCATTGGTAGCGTCTTAATAGACCATTGATAGCAATTGAATGCCATCTCCTCTAGAAGCTCATCTGCCTCTTCTGGTGTTTCGTTATGCAAGGACCCTCATGCAGTTGCATCAATTATGAAACAGAGATTTGTACTAGACCCATCATAAAAAGTTTGTACCTGTAACCATATGGGTAGTCCATGATGTGGACATCTCCTCAAAATTTCTTTGAATCTTTCCCAAGCTTCATACAATGATTCATTATCCATCTGTGCAAAAGTGATAATATCTTTGCGCATTTTTGCAAATTTTGCAAAAAGAAAGAATTTACGAAGAAATTTCTGAGCCAAATCATTCCATGTAGTAAATTGATCCTATAGGAAGAGAAAATAGCCAACTTTTAGCTTCGTCCCTAAGAGAAAATGGAAATAGTCTTAACCTGATAGCATCATCTGTGACTCCATTGTATTTGATTAGGTCACAGATTTCAAGGAAGGCTTCAATGTGAGCATTTGGATCATCATTTGGACATCTCCTCAAAATTTCTTTGAATCTTTCCCAAGCTTCATACAATGATTCATTATCCATCTGTGCAAAAGTGATAATATCTTTGCGCATTTTTGCAAATTTTGCAAAAAGAAAGAATTTACGAAGAAATTTCTGAGCCAAATCATTCCATGTAGTAAATTGATCCTATAGGAAGAGAAAATAGCCAACTTTTAGCTTCGTCCCTAAGAGAAAATGGAAATAGTCTTAACCTGATAGCATCATCTGTGACTCCATTGTATTTGATTAGGTCACAGATTTCAAGGAAGGCTTCAATGTGAGCATTTGGATCATCATTTGGTAGCCCACTAAATTGCAAGGAGTTTTGAAGCTTCTGGATGAGTGATGGCTTGATCTCAAAGTTGTTTGCCTGAATTTCAGGCTTCTTAATGCTTGATGTGGCATTCCAAAATGTTGGTGCGGCATAGTCTTTTAAAAGTCTATGTGTACCATCATTTTTCTCCATCCTTGTTACTTAATCTTTTAACAATAGCAACTTAACAATGAATTTTTTTTTCTTTTTTCTTTTTTATTAATAAAAAATAAAAAAGCAAAATAAAAATAAAACAAAAAAAAATGATTTTTTTTTCAACAACTTAAAAGAAAAAGATTTTTGTTTTTCAAGAATTAAAGAAATGATTTTTTTTTCAAGAATTAAAAGAAACGATTTTTTTTCAAGAATTAAAAAAAAATGATTTGTTTTTTAAGAAAATAAAAGCTAGATTAAACCTAGAAATCATTCGGTATTAATATTAATCAGCAGTAAAACAACCAATCCCCGGCAACGGTGCGAAAAACTTGTTCGGTGAAATTCTAAATGCAAGTGAACATGTCGAACAAGTAATATAATGATAAGAAAGATATCGTCCCACAGAGATTGGTGATTACTAGACCAACTAATTACTAACGGTGAATAACTCCTAGATTTATCTAACAAACCAAATTGATAGATGATAGATTAACTAACTAAATCTAAGAAAACTAAATACAGGAAATATGTTAGAGCATATGATTTCACCATAATTACTAGGTATTAATATTGATTATTTATGCTTGCAAGAGGGATAATATCTATGTGATGGCGGAACTTCCTAATTTATTTACTATCCTATGTCTAGGTATAGTAAACCTACTTAATTCATTAATTCACTATATCTCTATATGTGAATTGAAACAAACCAAATGCATTAGGATCTATGAACATTTTCAGTTTACACCGAAAGCCACACAAACAATATGGTATATGTCTATCCATATTTAATTTATGGTTACAAATTACAAGAAGCAACTGCATATCATCTCCTGTCGGTTTCAAACATACAAATCAAATCATTCAAGTGATAGCTAATCACTTCAAAACATTAAACACAATAATATGTAACTTCGCATAAACAAAATATCTTACAAAGCATAATAATCATAAGATTCATACCATCATAATTAGGTTACATCGTAGCTCTAACAAAAATAAACTAAAACATAAAGAAATAATTAGGAAGAACAATAATAAGAAACAAAGAAGGCATCTTGAATCCAAGAACAAGAAGTTTGTCACCCTTTTTGTCTTGTCTTTAAGAAAACCTTGAATTGTTGGCCTTTATCTTGCTCAATTTCCTCCTCCTCCTTTCTTTTGCCTCTTCTCTTCTTTTAAATAGGGTTTAGGTTTAGACCTATTTTCTATCCTAGTAGAATTGGGTTTTAGAGATCTAAAACAATTAGGTTTTGAGCTCCTAAATTAATTGAGATTTGAATTCCTAACATGATTGAGTTTTCTGTTTATTTAGAAAACCCAACAACAATAGAAAATCTAATAACAATCATCCAAAGCCCAAACTCATCTTGACTCTCTTGATCTTAATATTATGATTTTGCCACACAATAGGCATCAAGTTCTCCATGTTCATTCCTTTTCTCCTTACCTCCTTGTGCTATATAAACAAGATAAATTTAGGTAAATAAAGAGGAGTTCAAATATTTTCTCACAATTATTAAAGTTATTTATTGCCTAAAATAGGTAAAATAACTCTATAAAAATAGAGTTATCATAACTCAAATGAATAAACTTATTTTTCAATGAATAAACTCACATATTCATAAAAAAATAATAAAATAAAATAACTCAAAGAAAATGTGGAAATCACAACTTCTCTTACATGTCAATCCTTTAAAATATCCAAAATGAATGGCATCATTTTATGAAATGAACTTGCAGAACAAATGATCAAATCAGTTAAGCCTTTGAGAACCTAAGCCTTCTCTCTTTGTGAAAGCGAACCTAGTGCTCCGTAATACATATCCTAGAAAAAAGGCATTATTTTGAAATCAATCTCTTTCATCCAATCATCAAGGTATTTAGTCTGTTGTGTATGAATATTTTATACAAAGCATGGTTCTAAGTTTTAGATTTGATATTTTATATGCCAATAGCGTATATACTTTACAATCGATTTACCCCTTTGATCTAGGGCTTGTACCATTTAAAGGAATTTCATTTTTATTCAAAAATACTTGTTATTATTGTTGTATACTTTACACTTGATTAACCCCTGATAAAGTAGCTAATCCTTGAACACTACTTGTATACTCAATCAAATGGTATTGTGGTGGATCTTTGATTCATTGGTAATAAGAGACCCCTTACCTTGTTGCTAAAGTAGGTGAATGTAGATTTAACTAGGTTGGATTGAATCACTTAAGAAAGTGTTTCTATCTCTTAGCATGATTCTCTTTCTTCAATTGAACTTATGATCACAACTATTCTTTTACGTATTTAGACTTAGGTCATTAGTGTCTTAACAATTTGGTTACAAATCCTAGTAAAGTTTATTAATCACCAATTAATCACCAATTGGACATTCAGTTAAAAGACAAAAAAAAAATAAAATAACCAACACATAATAATTTCACGTTGTAAGTGTAAAGGGAAACTCAAGGATAAATTAGAATATACACATTACATTTTATTTTCTTCTTTTGTTGCTAATTAATTGGCCGTATATTTAGGGCCAATTTGTTTGCTTATGTTGGTTTTGCAATTACATGAAATAAAAAATATTCAAATAATGAAAAACAAAAGTAAATAAAGAGAGAGAGAGAGAGAGATAGATAACCTCTGTTCATAATGAAGTTGCATATATGATTTATATAAATGGTTTAACTAACTCATAGTCTATGTTTATTCCTTTTTAATTATCTAGAAAGAAAGCCTATTTTCTATTCTTTACAATGTGTATACAACTGACAATAGTTCCTTACAACTCAAGGAACTTCATGTCACAAAGACTAGACACCTTGTGATAATAGGTCTTCGAGACCAAGAATCATCCAAGTGGTATACACAATATAAAATGTGATCTTATCATAAAAGAAAAGAAGTCACGTACAAGTAAGGCCAAATTTTTAAAATTTGGGGTTTCTTAATTCAAACTCACAAAGAATCTTAGTATGATGATTTGAAATAAGGCATTCATGACCTTAATAAATGTACCTAAAATGGTCATAGATTTTATTCATAGGATGTATCTATAATCAATCATTCAAGGAGCTTAGTATGAATAGTAACTTATATTCTCAAATCACAATCAAAAGTATAGCTTTAAGATATGAGTAGGAAAGATCAACTAGTAAGCTTGATCTCCTCCAATTTCTTTTGTCACAGTAAGCATGTGAGTTTATTGTTTATTTTTTTATTTCATTATGCACAAAAAATTCACAGATAGAGAAAATGAGTTAGCATTTTCATTTAAACATAGGACTACCCATTACTTAGTTTTTCTCCGATTGTGGTGTCAAAGCTTTATATTCATATGATGTTACACTTTATTCAAACTTTAAGAAGAAAAATTTCAATTATGTGAGTACTCCATATAGTTACCTAGTCTTTTTTTCCAGTGCACCTGACATCAATGGTAAAATCTGAGTACTCCTTTGTAATTTGTGCTTAACTTTACATTCATCGGATGTCACACTTAACTTAACTAGGTCGCATAAAGAGAAAAGAACAAGGAGAGAAGGGCGAGCTCTTGCATATTGAAACGTTTATTCCAATTAAGTCTACTAATGGGCCTACGCTTTATTTTAGGCTTGGGTCATTTTATTTTTAGTTTGTGTTTTCAACCAATGTACTTGTACATATTGTTATGGATCATGTAAAATTAATCCAACTCATTCTTAGCCCAATCATACAAACAAGAGAATAATAATTATTCCCAAATATTAATATATGACATTGATAAAATATTTTGTGCAAATATTATATTAAATAATATCTTATATTATTTTCTTTCCAGAACATTCTTCTAATATGAAAAATGATTTAAGAGTTCTCTATTTTATTATCATCCAAATAATCAAGGATTATTCATATTATTAACATACATAATAAAAAAAAAGTCAACAAAAAGGATTAAACTTAAATATTCAAAATATCCTCAACTTAACTCCCATTTCTTGGAAAATTTAAGGGCAATTCAGCTTGTGTGATTTATAATAATTTGTTAGTCATGTGTGTTGTCTAAGAATACTTAGTCTTGGATCAACTATTGTTAATCTATCTTAAGATTGCTTACTCTGTATTACTCTAGTTATGATATATTGTTATGGGTAGATCATATCTACTCCTTGTTACATGACCTATGGACTATTTCATTGTGACTAAGTAATGTTTAAATTGTCTAATTCTATTAGTATATTTCTTTTCTTGGTAAGCAAAGAGTTTTTATCATGATATTGACAACAACATTACTTTGTGTATGCTTGGTTTACAAAGTAGGATTTATATTATTCATATTACTTATACACTAAGCATATATCATGGTAATTGTCTAATACCATTTGTTGCACAATTGACAATAAGAGTCAAGTAAGTAGATTAAGTTTAAGAATGGAATATTAACCCAATTCAAACCCATTCTTCCTTAGGTTTCCCAAGACATTTCAATAAATTTGTATGTGCTTATGTGCCTATTAAACCTAGGCAAGGTCAACTAATCATATCTACATAGAAAATCTATATGGAACATTTAACCATATCTATATGAAAAATCTTTCTAGAGCATAAGATGAGTCACTTCCAATATAACAAAAATCTATGGTTGGAACATCTATTGCTAATAGAATATGACTTTCATAGTATTTAAAGTACTTCTAAGATTAATCTTTTAGTAGTCAACTATCGTAGTAATTGGTAATAAATCTAAAGCTTCATGCTAATAAGTGAAACACAAACTTGTATAATTGCCATAAAAATGTGTGATTATATATAGTATAGAAGGCTCTTGAATTACGAAGCATTGGAAAGATGATTATAGATCAATTTTACACAATATGATAAAGGGCTTGGTCTATGTACCCTAGAGATCTAATTTGCTTCAATAACATACCCAATTGCATTTCTAGGTCACTTAGCCAACTAGTTGTAAGCTAGTTGGAACTCTAACTGTGAGATTTGGGGTTCGACACTATGTGTGTGTCAATTAGGTTGTACATGATAATATTAAAATGAAATGTAGCAAAACAAAAAATTGCATTTCTAATGACTTGAGCTGCATGTTATTTGGAAGGCCTAGATCTTCCCCTAGAAGGTTCCTCTATGTAATAATCAAATGCATAAATGACAATTCATGTTTGTCTAATTTTCAAGTTAGTGATAATTGAATTGATAATGCATCTATGTTTGTTGTACTATTTAGAGTAATGAAACTTCAAGATACAATAGCATTTTCACAAAGAATACATTTGTGGCATGATAGTACTTTTAAATGGTAAAGACATTTGGATGAGGTTCAATATTAACTTGACTCTTCTTCAAAAAAATGAAGCAAAGAAAGAGAAAGCTAGAAGCTTTAAAAATGAAAGAGAATTGGTGTTCATTTTTCTAAAAACTCTTGAATTAGTTACTCTCTGACAAACTTTGATTGTTCTTGTATATTAACTCTGTATTAATATGTTTGAGCTCGGGTTGTGTTTTATTATTGTATTTACATTTTGAAAATTTAAGCTTGAAACCTTAGAATCGATTGTCACTATAACTTTGGGGGGTTTTCATCATTTCATCCTCTTTTTGAGAGAAAAAGGATAGCCTTTAGCCATTTGCTAATGGAGGTGGGTTGGGGGATTTACTCAATCTTTTAAAAACTATATGTTCTATTCTTTTCTTACTCCTTATTCAGATTTGTGTTACTTTGTATTTCTTCTGTTTTACCCAATTACTTGCTAGAGTAGTTGAATATTCTTACCTTGTGCATGCACTCCTTTAAGGTCTGGTTAAAAATTATTTAGTATCGGTGTGTAGAGATATATCCAAGTAGGTGTCTACAACAAAATTTTGTACGAACCTAATTCACACCCCCCGCGCCGCCCCAACATCACTGCCGCCCCAAATTTTGTACGAACCAGCATCTAGAAATTCTCAGAGCCAGGCCCCAACGCCAAAAGGCGCAACTGACAACACTGAGACAAGTTAACATAATACATATGAAGACATCAAAGAAACATGGAGAATACAGGGCAAATTTGGGCGCCACCTATCTTAGACATACTTCAAGGTCGCAACAAAGACACGTAGAGTCCAGTAACAAATTAGAAGTAAATAAGACATGTTGGAAACAAAGACACGGTCGTAACAAACACACGTATGGGCAGTCGTGATGTAGAGATGTTGGAGACAAACTACAAGTAAAGCAGAAGCATAACAAATTAGAAGCCAAGTAAACAACTAAAGAAATCGGCTAAGGTCGTATTCCTCGGGCATCCACTAACAAGAAGTTATCAACAAACTAGCAATAAGCTAACACCAGCACCACACATAAATGAAATCATGGATATAATATGGAACTGATAATGTAATTTTTTTTTTTTTAAAAAAAAGGGACAAAGTAGTGAATCCAAACGCGCAATTAAACGAGAAATGCATGGAAAAAAATGAACTAAGTTTCGGGTGTAGCTGAAGCATGAAAAAATCAACCTGTATACAAAGAAAAGCACCTTGCCTGTTCCCTGTTGCCTCTACAGAACTCGTAGGGCTTGCCGCTCCTGGAGAGGATGAGCAGCGCCGCCTCGACGTCGACTGCTCTTCTCCTCAACTGCTTCAGCACCACCTTGGTCTGCCCCATTCAAAGCCCTGTTTGCGCTCTTAATTTGTCTCTTCGAGTGTCCGACGGTCAATAATGGAAAATACCGAACAGGAAAGGGTATTAAGAGGAAGGGGTTCGGCCGCGAAATGGGGGGCAAAGAGTACCGAACGGGAAAGGGTATTAAGAGGACGTCGTTCGGCCGCGTAGTGGGGGGCAAGGACTCGGCCAATTTCTCTTGACGCGTGTTTTGTTTTGTGTGCGTGACCTCTGCGCCTTTGGACGTATTGGCAGTTTTTGGCTAACTTTAGGATTTAGTTATTTTTTTTTCTACTTCAGGTCTAATCCAAGAAAAAGAGCCCTGACTTGACAGGCTTTGAGACTAACAAGGCGAGAGACGACAAAGGGGACACGGAACGAAAAAGAATTCGCTAAAAGCCTCGAGTTGATGATAAAAGAAAAAAAGAAAAAAGACGATAATTCTTACTATTATCAATTTTAAGTAGTGAAAAACTGTTATAAGAATTATTCAAATCAAGTTGACTTGTTTATAACTCCTAAATTTTTTTATTAAAAAACCAAGTATTATTATTGTTCTCCTTTTGAATATGAGAACTTTATTGATGAATAATTTATATGGATCTATAAATTAACATATCATCAAATTATGGTCGAAATGATAATAAAAGTATGCAACTTTAAGTGATTTTTACTAACAAAGTCAATTTAGCATAAATTGTCTTATAAAAGGATGCTACTTTAAATTGATCAAGTCAATTTAGTAATATATCAATAGAATTATGAAAAATTAAATAAACTTTAGTGACTTATTACTCCAAGTATAGACGGTTACCTAGATCATGGGATCAAGAAGGATTAAGGCATATATGGATTCTAATTATTAGTCCTCCATAAAGAGTTAGAAGATTGTTGGATCTCACTAGACATGTTTTCTTTTTTAGAATATTTTATTTATGATTTTGGCATGGTTTTAGTCATGCCGACATACTTGACATACTTTTTAGAAATGTCACTTTTCATTTAATAAGATAAAGACAACGAATATATTAATGATTATGGTGGGAATGCATACTAGCTCTAGCATGTCTTTCTTACGATCATGTATCCTAGCCGACATATAGTTGGTTCAAGATTTGACCATGGTTAGATCAATGGCAACCCCCTATGCATGCTTAATTTGGAATTATAGCATTTGGTGAGACTATGCTTGGTATAAAATCTAGATTATGCAATTTATTCTTGCTTAGTTATAATGGTAAGAAATTGTACTTGTTTTGCATATATTTGTATTCCTATATCCTAAAGTACTTTAAAAAGCTGAAGTTAAATTTTTTTTTGTAGGTATGATTAATGTTCTTTTGGTTTAGCTTCAATAGCTTGACATTACAGAATATAAGAAGTCCAATTGGCTTGTTGAATTCAATATAATCTACAAGGATACTACACATAAGAAAAAGGACTTTAATGGCTCCACATATAAACAAGTCCCTTACTAAAAGTTAAGGATGTATAGTCAAATATGCAAGTTATGTTCACAAAAGGGATCAAAGAAGCCATAACTTGTATCATTAGCAAGTTGATTTATTTGGAGAGTATTTGTGTGGTATCCTTCTACCAATTTCAAATTAAGCATCAACCGAAAGGTCAAAACCTAAAACTATGAAAGATACACTTTTGCTCACATGCAATACGATTACTTTCAACATTTTTTGATGCCCTTCAGTTATTCAATCAACTCATGGGCTTCCAGCGGCTTTTAAAATAGTTAGTGCATGTACATGATTTGATTTTGGAATGGTGCCTCTTGTATCATATATGAAGTTTCATATGATAAATTAAGTCTATTGCGAAAAATTACTTATCTTCCTTATTTACTAATGTTCCATCCAAACATTTGGATGTGCCCTCCCTTTGTTTTAGTGCTATTTGTCATTAAGCATGTGTTTTGAGAGGAAAAGGACAACCTTTAGATGTTTGCTAAAGGAGGTGGGTTGGAGGATTTACTTAATGTTTTAAAAATCATATGTTCTATTCTTTTCTTACTCCTTATTTAGATTTGTGTTACATTGTATTTGTTCTATTTTACCCGATTACTTGCTAAAGCAGTTGGATATTCTTACTTTACTCATGTACTCCTTTAAGGTTTGGTTAAAAACTATATAATATATAGTTTATAGAGATAGCCAAGTAGGTGTTTACAACAAACTTTTGTACAACCCTAATTCACACACCCCGAGGTGCTCATCCTCCTTAGTTGCCCTTGGGACTCTTCGTAAGGATGTGGCCTTACCAACTCCTTAGATGAGGCAAAAATATTATAGAACATAGACTATAGGTAGAAGGTCTTCTTATAAAGGGTAGAAAAGGATAACCTTTACTTGTTTGCTAAAGATGCATTGTTGGGTGGTTACTTAATCTCTTAAAAATCATGTGTTCTATTCATTTCCCGTTGTTTATTCATATTTATGTTACACTTTATGTGGATTGTTTTGGGTGATTACTTGCTGTTTGATATTCTCATTTCTAAGGTTTGGTTAGAAACTATTTAAATTTCTTATACTATCTAATAAGACAAAGAAATTAAACACCAAAAGGAAAAATCCTTTATGGTTGTTGACAAGTGACAATTATAAATTTCTAAACCAAAAGTAGTACTTAAGAATGCGATGAAAAGAAAACATTTTGATTTATCAAAATATTAGGTTCTTTTAATTGAAGATATAGTAAGCAACAATTGGGTGATTCTTAAAATACATAAGCCCTTGCAACAAAAGAGCAAAGAAAATATAAGTGATAGCTCAAAAAGCTTATACACAAATATTGATGCACATTTGAAGAGCGTGGTAGTCCTAGGATGTTTGTAACAAAAGTGGTACATGTCATGATTTTTTTGCATATAATATGCTACAATTTATTTTTTCTTTCCAAGTCAATTATGGTAGGTCAAAACAGAGGTTGTGAAATGTCTATGAAGTGAAATGAGGAGAAAAACAGAAGCTGATTGGTGCTTGCCATCATAAAATACAAAGGGTTAAGAATAAACTAAAAAAGACACCAAAAAAAAAAAGATAGCGAAACATTAAAAAAAAGTAGTTGAAAATCATTAAAACAAGCAAATGGATAGAAGTAATAAATGAAGAATTTTTAGGGTAAAATAAAAAAACGATAGGAGGTCTTATGTGAAAAGAAATGATAAACAATCTAATATCTTAGTTTCGATAAATAAATAGATTTAGAATTAAAAGATAATCTAACCTCTCGCACTTTTGTATCTTCCATAGATAGATTTATAATTATAAAAAACAATCAAACCTCACATATTTTTATAGCTTTGTTAGTATAACTTTTAATTTTTTATTTACCCTTGTTCAAACCTTTAAGTATGCAATAAATTTTACGAGATTATAATTGGTATAAACTGCATGGTTAAAAAGACTACCTTCCCGAAGAAACCCAATATAAGTGAAACTAAGCCACTTCGTAATGAAACTGAAAAGGTCAGTTGTTAGAAAGTACATGCATTGGGATACGTGTCGTTAAGGTAGGCGTTGGGAGTGTCATCAACCGACCTTTAAAGCATGCACGTGGATTGATGTTAAAGAGGTGTGTAACTACGAATCGCGTTCCCTGGCCTTTGTGTCTTGAAATGCTCGGACCATCAAAAGCTGAGTTTTTATAAGAGAGAAGGCAATGTCTAATCCTCTCACCTAACTAAGAGAGAAGGCAATGTCTAATCCCCTTACCTAACTTCCAAAGTGAACCCTTAAGGAGTTCATACGGAGTTTTGAAAGGTTTCAGACCCCCATGGCTACCACCAACTAGGTATTTCTTTTAATCTCCTCTAGTCTTCTACTACAAGATATAATCCCATTTAGTCATCTCACAATTACTGGTTCGAGATGTCAATTTCAATTGCTTCAAGCTTATACCATATTGCATTTTCCGATAAGGTAATATTATTTTCCCTGTTGATCACATATTCAAAACATTTTGCAATAATATTCTGCACCTAATATTCATATTATCTTAAGTTCATTTAAAATATCAAGTTAAGCATTTTTCACATAACATTATAAATCTAGGTCAACCTTTTAATAGGTTCACAATTTTGAGGCATGTAAACTTTATAGAATAAGTAAGTATTGTATTTCAACATGACTAACTTTCATTATTTAATTGCTTTCCTTATGATAAATAATACCCAAGATATACACATAATATAGTATGCACACAAATAAAATGCTAAAGGTCACATGACTTGATAATCATGTAGAAGATAAATGGCAAGAACTACAAATGACATCCTTCCATTATTTCATTCTCTTAGTGAATAACAAGAAAACAGGATAATGAGTTAATCATGAGCAAAGGAGGCACACCTTAGTAACAACCTTTCAAATGGTACATCATAGGCCATTTCATGCACTCGCCTAAATGTTCAAAAGGTAACCAACAAAGTGTGAAAAGCTCCTTCCATCATTGCAGCCTATATGAAGCATCTTTTTAAGCATAACATGCAATGGAAGCCAACATGAAATTTCGAGCATAACATGAATTGTCACCTCTAACCTGTTATGGAAGCAAACAAAGGGTTGCTTGTTGCAAAGGATGAAGCAAGTGACTATTTTCTTGCTTACTAAACCGTAATAACACCTCAGTTTTGGCTTCACTATTTTGTATTGCTGCGATCTGTAAGTAACAAGAAATTACCCCAAAATCATTTAGTTTTTTTCGTTTTCCTTGCTACTAGAAATATTTTAAACTATTGCTACTTTGGCACTATTTTTTATCTACGCTTTTACCTCCTGCTCTAATAGCTTGTTTTCTTCCCTTAGCTTACTTTCCTATAAGAAGGAGACATCTTTGGTTAATTTATTTTAAAATAATTCTAATAGTTACAAATTGCAACCCATATATAAGTAGTAGATAGATAATTTGAGACAATCAAGTTCAAAAATTAAATCATGTTATCTCTCTTATTTCTAAATTTTTGTCTTTACATTTTTGTTTGTCCTCTATTTCATGCAGATACATGAGCAACTCGTTTCTTTCACGTCAAATGTTAACTTGGATTTGCCTCTTTGTAATGTTTTATTGTTTGCCTAACCTTTGTCTATAATCTCTTATCTGCTATATGGTCAAAGAATCTGCAATCCAATGATTAGGCATGGTTAGATCATTTAAGGAGTACTTAAGTTTCCATTGCACCCACTAGTTATTCTATCACCCAACCTAAAAAATTAATTCAATCCCCATAGTTTCAAACACGAAGACCTAATACTTAGCCTGTGTTGAGAATTATTTTGAAGAACATAATATTGAGTTGGATGAGAACCATACAGGTCTCTTAGCGCGTCAAAAGTTTCTTTAACATCTTCTAATTTGAAAATTGTCATTATTTTAGTATGACAAAAATATTTGGACAGATTCTGTTAAGGCTGGCAAAGCATAGTATAATACATAGTTGAAACCATGTTAGATGTCCTAGATCCATTCCGTAAGGTGAGACTCTTAAGGTATACCTTTTCAAAGGTAAACTGGAAATGGAAATGCAACTCAATTCTGGTATTTAAATATCAGATGTTATGACCCTTAAAGGAGGAAAGGTTTCATATACAATACAAATGATCAAAGGTCTTGCAGCAAAAGCAGAAGTGCACTTCAAACAATTCTGGGCATTAAGAAAAATAACTTTATGGTAGATAGACAACAATATCAACTAGTCATAGTTTCTTTTAAAACCCAGAGGCAACTAAGTTCAAAAATTGTTGATTTAGCTACCAAACTAAGTACGGATTAGATAGATGTGATAGAATGAATTTAATATATAAGATCAAATTGACTAGCAATTGATGTCTTAGTTCATCACATCATATTAGTGTTTTATTGATTAACATTTCCTTGAAGATCCAAGTAATCAGCATATATGCGTGGGTTCTGCCAAGTAAACTTCCCAAAGGAACAATGTCAATAGCATACCTTTTCATGAAGACTCATTATAAATTCCACCATCGGTTGTGTCTAAAAAATAAAACGAGAATAATGATTAGAATATAAAAATATAGATCTGCTAGATAGAATAGTAGGTCAAATTATACATTTTTGACTAGGCAATATGGAGCACCCAATACCGAAAGGTATATGTAATCACAAACTGAATAATTTACCGTAACAGATTTTTGGTTGTAGATCCTGAAGACATTTTGGTAAGCCTTTCATAATAGAAGTTATTGAAAGTAGTCTTTCTTCAAAACTATATGTTAACACAATGTAGTTAACTATACAATACAACCATTAATAAGGAAGGTTATGAACAATGATTATAGTTGCTCATGACTATCATTGATCAAATGTTGAAGTTGTATAGTTCTTTTTGTTAATATTAGTGCATAAGGCCTGATGCTTTATTTTTAATTTTGGTTTCTAAGGTGTCTATGATTGATTACAGTAGGAGGCAATGAGAAAGATCCCTACAGTAAGAAGTTCTATAAACTGAAAACTCAGACATTAGAATCTGTGATACATCCCTTCAGATTTAGTCTCTAACTAGATAATAGAACAAGTGTAAGAATTTTTTGTATGGTATAAAAGCCTTAGACATTTGATTAAGACATTAACAAAGAGAATCATGAATTATGTGTTCAATAATATTGGGAACAAATATTTTTTGTCTGAAGCACCCAACTCAGTTAGCAGCTTCTTGATCTTATGCATGTAAGACTAACCTTTCTTGATCTTATGTATGTAAGAGCAGCATTTAACCGTCTCTCTACTTGCGCAAGGTCATTCGCACTCAAGTGCTCGATATTTGGCCCCTCGAGCTGCTTAAGGCTGCGACATTTTTCTGAATTCATCAACTATAGTGTCTTATGCATTTAGGAAGATCAAATATAAAAGGAAAGAAGCGTTACTTCTGTACTAGTTCTAGTATCTCCACATGTGACAGTTGGCCTTCATATTCTGGGTGGTGGCTCTGCGGACAAGAAACTTAACAGTCAAAAATTATGTATCAGACAGCAGTCCTTGTTGTAAGATGACACCTTCCCTTTTCGGCGGCCAAAAGAAGATCAGAGCTAATTCATATATGCAGTGACAACTTTCTAAGATAAATTTTCTACCTTTATATGAAAAGATACTTTTTTTTTTTTTTTGATGAATATGTGAGTTGATTCATCGAAGAATAAAGAAATACATAAGCTTAGGGGCATACCCCAGCATTACAAATCATTTAGGAGAATATAGAATTTGAAATTCTCCAACTATGACTCAACAAAACATTAGCTTGAGAGAGTTTAATGTTTCTAAATAAAGAAGCTCTTCCACGGACTACTCTCCTGATTTTAGCTAATAACATTGGAATATCAATAGACTTATTCTGAAAACGTCTACGATTTCGTTCTAACCATATACAATAAAGGCAAGCTAAGAAAGAAAGTTGGAGAAGCTTTGCGGCTAAATCTTTTCCCTTAGTTGCTTTAATCATCCATTGCAATTCAGATTCCCAATCGTAGATGACCTTACGAATGCCTTATTGAGCTAGAATAGTTCTCCAAACCTGTTTAGTCCAAATACACTGAAAGAATAAGTGTGATCTATCTTCATATTGAGAGCCACAGAAATTACAATACAAATCAATTGAGGGGAGCCAACGAGAAACCACTACTGCTGTAGGTAGTTTGTCTCTACATATGAGCCAACCAATGAAGTTATGTTTGCTGATTCCTCCTGACCATATCAAGTTGTACCATTCAACCTCAGTGGTCACTTGGCGTAATTCCTTGTACGTTTCCTTACAGCAATAAGAAGGTTTGGATATCGTAGGGGTTAAAGTTTGTCGTAACTTTAGAAGACCTCTCCAACTCCATGTCATATTTCCTTTGATGTCAAGCTCCATAATTGATTTTCCCCTGCATTTAGTACTATGAATCCACCTACTCCATAAGGATGAATTAGGGCAATTTATGAGATTCCAGAGAGATCGCCCCAACAAGACTTTATTCCATACTTTAAGGTTTAGTAGTCCAAGACCTCCTTCTTTTTATGGTGAACAAACAACTTGCCATGCAACCTTATGAGTTTTATGATCTTCTGAGTGGCCTACCCAGAGGAAGTGCCTTATCTTCTTTTCAATCTCATAAATGGTCTGTTTTGGGAGAAGGAACATTTGCATCCAAAAGGTACAGATAGAAGTGAGAACTGATTTTGCCAATTGTAGTCTTCCTGCATAACTTAAATGCTTCATTCCCCATCCATCAATTCTTGCCATGATTTTCTCTGTCAAAACTTTGCAATCCGTGTAGGTGAGTCTTCTTGTAATAAGAGGAACACCAAGGTATCTAATAGGGAGTCTTCCTTCAGAGAAGGGGGTATGATCTAGTATCAAAAGTTTTTCTTGTTCAGTGATCCCTGAGAAAAATATCTGACTTTTGCTAGGATTATACTGCAAACCTGTTAGTGTTGCAAATTCTTCCAAAGCTTCTGTGAGACATAATACTGAATTAACATCCCCATGTGCAAATAAAAATAAATCATCTGCAAAACAGAGGTGGGTGATTTTCTCTTCCTTGCACCTCCAATGATATTTGAAAGTGGAGGTGGAAACTTTCTCAATAATTATCCTATTAAGGATCTCCATGACAAGCACAAACAAATATGGGGATAAAGGATCTCCCTGCCTTAACCCATTAGTGCCCTCAAAATAACCTACATGCTCACCATTGAAATTCACAGAGAATCTAGTAGTAGTGATGCATTGGCTAATCAAATCAAGTAAAGTTTGAGGAGTATGAATAGCTTGGAGAACCCCCAGTATAGCATCCCATTTAACCATGTCATAAGCTTTCATAAGATCAATCTTAATGGCAACACGCTTTCCTTTATCTCCTTTATGATAGTTATGAAGCAATTCTTGACAAAGCATAATATTCTCAGAGATTTGACGACCCCTGATAAAAGCAGTTTGGTTTTGGCTAATCACTTCAGGGAGAATAAGACTTATTCTCTCAGCAAGTAGTTTTGAGATCACTTTATATAACACATTGCAGCAGGCAATGGGCCGAAAGTCCTTCATGCAACTTGGGTTAGGGGTTTTAGGTACTAGGCATAGCAAAGTAGCATTAATAGCTTTCAGTAATTTCTTGGATGAGAAAAAATCTAGTACCGCATCTTCTATGTCATGACCGATAATTGACCAAGCTTTCTTGTAAAATAGACTATTGTATCCATCAGGACCAGGAGCTTTGAAATCATGAAAGCCCCAAAGAACTCTCTTCACATCAGAGCGTTCAAAAGCAGGTAAATTCAACAGTTCATTCACATTCTCATGGAATAAGGAAGAGTACCTTCCAGTGAAAAGGTTATTAGCACGAGAACTTCCAAGTACATTTTGATAATATGGAATGATAGCTCTCCGCAAGGCATCATCATCATAAATAGTAGTTCCATCTTCTAGTACTAGGTGAGATATTTTATTTTGAGCTCTTCTACGCATCAAAGATGAGAAGAACATTCTACTATTATTATCCCCCTCTTTTAGCCAAAGATTCCTCGATTTTTGTTTTAAAAGGATTTCTTCATGTTTACTCAATGCAATCAATTGTTCCATTTTCAGTCTTTCCTCAGAACGCATATCTATATCAAAGGGGTCAAGTTGTAAATTGAGTTGAACTTGCTGTAATAGTTCTCTTGCCACCTTTACTTTCTGATGCAAATCACCAAATTGAGTAGAATTTAGCTTCCTAAGGGGTAACTTTAATGCCTTTAGCTTCTTCACAACTTTGAACATTTTAGTACCACTGATCTCTTGCTTCCAAATATGATTAACAGTTTTCATAAAATCGGAACTAGCTGTCCAAAAATTAAAGAATCTGAAAGGAGCTTTTTTCCTTTTATGAGTGTTATCTAGCTTGACCAAGGAAGGAGAATGATCCGATAACAAGGGAGGTAAAAACTCAATCGAAAGTTTATCAAATTTGAGAATCCCTTCTGTGTTTAGTAAAGCTCTATCAATTTTGCTTGCTCTAAGATTCTGAGATGAGCTTTTGTTTGACCAAGTGAAAACAGGACCCATAAAGGAGGGTTCCAACAATCCTGGTTTCCCAATCATATCATTTAAATCATCCATGCCCTTAGTCCATTTATCGTTTGGCCCAATACGTTCATCTACATGTCGAATTTCATTGAAATCACCCACCAATAACCAAGGGATGTTTCCAATATTTTGAGAAGAGAAAGACTCAATATTTGCCCATAACTCCCTACGTTCAGATTCCAAGTTGCTTGCATAAATAGCAGATAAGAAGAAAGATGGGAATCCTATCTTATCGATGCGACAATGTATGACTTGAGATGAAGTACCTTGGATTGAAAGTTGTAAGTCGGACATTTTCCATAAAATCCATATTCTTCCCACACTAGAATGCAAATAATTGTGAGAGTAATTCCAATCAGCAAACATATTCTTCAAAACAAAACTAGCATTTTCTTCTTTAACTCTATGTTCTATCAAAATAATAACATGTGGATCTTGAGATAATACAAATTTAACAACTTCTCTTTGTTTGGGGCTTTTATTGAGGCCCCTCACATTCCAAGAAAAGATATTCATTGATCTGGAGGTTTATCCCCTTTCTCCACTGCATCAAGGTTATCAAGAAGATCTGAAAGCTCATTATAAGTGGTCTGATTTTCATTAGCATTAGCAAGCTGAGAAAACCTATTTTCTGAGATAATTTCACAATCTTCTTCTTCCCAGGAGATTTCTTCTTATTAGATACAACAGTAAAACCAGAATTATTTCCTTGAGGAGGAGTAATATTAGGCTTAATAGTAGTTGCAATACCATTATCCTTAATTACTAGTGAATTCTGATTCTCTACTGTAGTAGCTGGATCTTGAACAACTACTTTTTGGTTTCCCTGCGGGCCTTCACTCTTTTTGGGGATCCATATATTTTTTTTAATAGTGTAATCTTTATGACCAAAGCAGTTACATTTCTTACACTTAGGAGGGATCCAACCATATTCCACCATAATCTCAAATACCTCATTATTACCCATATCAACATCAAAGCTTTGGGGAAATTCACTATCAATATCCATTAAAATACAAACTTTGGCATATGATAGCCGGAGCTTTTGTTCAGTAGCTTTGTCCATATATAGAGGTTTACCCAGTACACTACTAACATGGCTCATACCAATCTTGTTCCATAGAGCATGAGGAACGTTAAACAACTTAACCCAAATAGGAACAGCAGAGATTTTGGCCTTTTCTAGTCTGATACAAGGATGCCATTTTTGAAGGAACAAAGGTTTACCCGCTATGTCCCATACTCCAATTTCCATTACTTCTTCTAATTTTTGAGTATTTGAGAACCGAAAGAAGAAGAAGCCATCCTCAGTGGCAGTGATATCAAGTAAATTATCTTTACCCCACATTTTTTCAACAATTCCTTTCACTGCATAATACGAGGTATTCGCATTTAAAAAATAACCCACAAGACAATTGGCAAAATGACTTTTGCCCTCCTCAATTGCTTCTGGGGGGGGTTTCACAATAATTCTCTTTCCCTTCTCAGTAAGGGGAAGGTAATCTAATTTGGCCATCTGATTTATTGTTCCCATGGCTACTTGTTTCCAATTCATTTCAACATTACTCGTCGAAATAGACACATTGGGAGTCACTTCATGCTTTTGGCTCTGCCTTATGTTGTCTAATTTATCAATTGAACCAACTTGGGAAGCAATTTCATCGAATACTACCTCAAATGAATTATTTAAACAAGGGGTGGCAGAAGTACCTGATTTCAAGACATCTAATGGTTCCAAAATTGATTCTTCATTGCATGACTTTGGAATAGCCATTCCAATTTCCACCTTAGTTTTCGGAGCTGCAGAACGCACTTTGCCACTTCTAGTACCCACCATGGAAGTCAATCCAAGGGAGGTGAGAGCCCGTCTTCGAGTGACAAATTTTGGACAAAATCTTCTAGCAACATGTACCATACGCTAAGACCTCGAGGGAGTCTAATTAATGATTAAAGGTAGTAGTAAGGGAACCTTCATTCACCATCTCCCACATGTAGGCCACTAGCAAGGTTAATCTAGCACATGAGTGTAAGAGGGAGAGGCTATGAGCCTTCACCGATTGCGATGAAGGCTCAGTGGGCTGATTCTAGAGGAACACTGGCAATGGGTATATGTTTAGGGGGTTCTGGATTTGGCTTTGGGTTTGGGTTTTGGGTAAGAAAAGATTTCAGATGGATAATGGTGGGTTTAGGGATAGCAGATTCTGTCTGAGATTTTCTGAGACAGCGGGAATGAATAATACAGCAAGGTATAGGAAAAGGATGGAGGGACAACAAGATCTGGATTTTGTTGGAGGAAGTGGGGGATCTGGGACAATAGAGATGGGGAGCAAAGAGGATTTGTGGACAGCGAGGAGGGACTACGGAAAGGGTAATGGGTAAAGGCTGTAGGAGCAAGGAGGGCGAGCTGGGGCGGGCGGGTGTTATGAGCGAGCTGGGGGTGGGGGGGGGGGGGGGGAGGCAGGCGAGCTGGGAGGGGGGGGGGGGGCGATCTGGGCGGGCGAGCAGGAGGGGCGAGCTGGGGGGCGATCTGTGCGGGCGAGCTGGGGGGGGCGAGCTGGGGGGGGCGAGCTGGAAGACAATTGATTTCTCCTACAGAAGTCTTTATTAAGAGTTGCTGAGTTGTTTTATGAAGTATCTTCCAAAGCTGTTTTTGATCGACTATTTTTTCTCAATCCTAAGGATAAGTTAAATGAAGTCTATAGATTTTCCATATAAAGAAAGACCTTAAAATGCCATAATCCCATCACCATTTATGACAAATAAGAAGAATTACTAAGAAGGTAAAGAATATACTGCATTAAGTACGGAATGTATCCAATAAGCATACCATTAAAGATGTGCCAGCATCATTGAACCAACAATATGAAACAAAAAAAGAAAAAAAAAAGAAAAAAAAGAAAGAAGAGCCACAAAAAGGCCCTAAAATCGAAAGTAGGAACACAATGTGTGTGCGCAATAGAAAAGCACTCTAGACTCACTAGATTTGTGCAATTTTCAGAAGTTTTGGCTAAAGGTCGGATTCCAAGTAAACTTGAAAATTGTGTAACTTTATACACATATAACCCAGTTAAGCAATCAATGGTCAGGAGATTCGACCTAAACTAGCCTGCTGAATCAGCAGCTTGGCTAAACTTCAGCTGTTACCATTGTAACCACATAAAGTTGTAAGGGATAAAATGTTGAGTAAACAAACAACATAGGATTTTCAACAAGAATGAGCCATTTGGTTGTCCCTGATTATACAAGAACTCAAAAGAGTTGTCGCTATCAGACTTCCTCAAGTGAATTATTTGAAACAACTCCTTGAAAAATCAAGATAACTGCCTTGAATGTTAATGCATTAGTAAGTTTTCTTTCACAAAGTGGTAATTACTATAGGAAACAAAGGAAGAAACTAATATAAACCCTTATCTCTATTAATAAGGTATTCAAAATGATTTATTAAACATTTTTAATTACCTAATCAAGAGAAAATATTTTCTATTGAATAATTGTCAAACTTTATGAAAAACTGAAAATATCTACTTACTTTTATGTCATTAAGGCAATTGGATGCCTTTAAGTCTTCTTGAAAGCGACCCTGGTAATGATTAGATGCCTACATATCTTCGTGAATGGTACTTTGATAACACTTAAGGATATTGGCCAACCTGAATCATAAGAACTAGAGAACATAAACCTTTGTACTTAGGGGTTAACATGTAGATGTTTTTTTATAATGTTGTGTAAGAAGAAAATGTAGACCTAAGTTCTCAAGATGTTTTGAAAATGAATGGTTTTTTCTTTAAGCAAAAAGATATAAGCACAAAGTGTCACAAAAATTACAGAATATCTATATTTTTTATGTATTCTCAAAACATGGTATCATAAATCAAACTTATAGACATATCATACAAACTTATAGACCCATTTTTACCAACATTATGTTTGTTTTTTGCTACCATGTGAAAACTAAACCAAATCAAACTTTGCCAAACCACTTCTAATCATTTTTATTTCTTTTTTTTAGGTATTCTCTTTAATTTGTGTGACTTCCATGTGGGAATCAATGTAGCCATTTCTTAGTTTCTAAACTTCTTGTCATTTATAAATATTAAGGAAGTACTATATTACATATGTAAACACAACCCTCTTGAATCCAAATAAACTAATATTTCATAAGTATGTGTCTCAACAAATGTTCTATCTTACTTGATTTTCTTTTTCTTTTTCTTTTTCTAAACAAGTGAACAATTTTCTCATTAAGGAATACACACACAGAGACACACAAGATATATGTAGTGAGGGTATCAAACAACTACTAGGTCATCAAAATCCATAATATGTTTTCTACAACTAGAATATAAACTAAAGCCAATCATTATTTGACTCCCAATCTAGTGAAATTGCTCAATAGAATCAGTTGGTAATCTTAATACATTAATGAGAGGTAAGGTGTGTACTAACTAAAGGGTACAATGGATGCAACCTAGGACTCACAAGACTTGAAAATGAAGAAGAGAGGAAATACAAATGAGAATTGAATTCAAATATGATATTAATGAAATCTAAGTTGGAACTTAGGAAACCAAAGAAGGTGACATCAAATCTCATGAAGTGAGGTTTAGAAAAACCTTTAATAGCTTCTTCTTTTTTTCCTTTAATTAGTAGGTTATATACCTACTTAACAAGTGTTGAGTCCATAACTTTACTTTTCACCTTGTTATTTGATATTATATAGTTCAAAAAATCCAAAGGGGGGAAAAAAGAAACTACTCAATAATGTATTGAGAAATCACATTCCATTTTTGTTGTTAACATCCCTCTTCGCCTTTGAATCCCTCTTGCTGCTGAATCTTAAAGACATTAACTACATCAATTTACATATTTGATATCTAAATAAATTACATAATCACCTACTCCAAGGAACTGAAGACTAAAGAGCATGAGCTTCCAAATTCCTCATCTATCAACATATAACCCTTTTCATATTACTTAAGTTTTTTATGAATGTAATGTGGTATTAGTTAACATATTTTTCTATATATTTTATTGTGGATAAGTGAACTTTGAAATACTAAGTATACATAAAAATAGATGTGCCTTCTCTTGAAATATTATATTTTTCTTTTTGCCTTGAAATATTATGTGATCAAAACTATTTATTTTTGAACAAAAAGCTTATATCATGTTATATGTTCAACCACAATTAATAGATATTCAAAATATATCAACCTTAATTTATATATGCCATTGCATTGCATATTTACAACTTTAAGCTCGACAAAAATAAAAAAATTAAAAATTAAAAATTAACTCTAAAAGAAGCTGCTAAATAATGTAACAACAAAAAAGGAATTTACATTAGTTTAACTCGTGCTTAAAAGCACTAATACATACATTTTATCATGTATAGGATCTAAGGTTAACAAATCTAATTATGAGTATCTACTAAAAACTTGAGTTTTATATACATTTAAGTTTTACTTCTTTGATAAGTTTAGGAATATAAACAAGTTCCAGGTTCCTAGATTAAGTGTACAATATAGAATTAAAAGAAAAAATCAAATTAAATAAAGTAGAGGTAACAAGCAAATGAATTGACCTATTTGATAACACCAACCCGATTGACACGAGTCAAGTTGTTTCAATATCATATTCTCTCCTTAAGACCATTAGTCAATTATCAACATTAAGTATTGGTAGAATTCACAATACTAACCATAATGATGATCAAATAGACCCTTTTGGGTTTTTTAATTTTTTGATTGATTTTTAGTCTCCTTTTTAAAATTTTTGTGTGCCTTACTTGATAATTTGTTGTCTATTTGTCCTTATTCTTGTCAAGGCTACCATGAACATGTATTTTAAATGGCACCTATGCATTCATCATTAATTCCGACTCCCTTCCTTCTTTTCATCACAATCATTGCTATGTTGATCTCATAACCACATCATTTTTTACTTTTACTTGACCCCTAAGATGGAATTTTCTTTAAAATAAAGACTACTAAGACTATGTATTTGTCTTGGGGTTGGTTTTTTTATCAAATTTTGACTCATATGCCACATAGGTGGTGAAGGAATTTGTCTTGGAATAGGTTTTCTCCTAAGCCCTTAAATGATATGGTCCCAACATGGTGAAGCCATGGATTTGGTTGGTTAAGAGGACTAAGGACAAAATTTGGACAAATGGTTTAACATTTTCTGGATATGGTTGCATTTTTACTTATCTATGACAAACGATGGTAAGATATAGTGAATTAAATATCCAAAACTAGCCAAGCAAAGAAAAAATAATTAGACTTAAAAACAAAAAAGGGTGTAAACATGAACCATAGCCATTGGCTAATTACAAAACATTTCATTTGGATTGTTATATTTCACCATGCTTTCATGCCAAGATTTTGGTGGCTCATTAGATGGCCTGATACTATTATAAATCCCCTATAGCCTGTCTTCGGCCCCTATGCCTCTATTTAGTCCTTTTAGTGCGCCACACAAACTGATTCCTACCTAAGGCAAAATGCCAAGGTTGCCGAGATTCAAACTAGAGATGCAATGCCTACTTAGGTATCACTTGTTATGTTTTATAGCAATTACCCCAAAAGGCCTAATGTAATAAACTTCATTCTACTACATTAGGAAGGCAAACATAATAATTGGGCTACATAAGGGTGCTTGATTGCTCTTTCTATCAAGTTGACCTCTTAGAATGAAACCTAGGTTCATAACACTAAGCATATTAGCTAATTATGGAACATTTTATTTGAACTATTACATTCCATCATATGCTTTTGAGCTAACATCTTAATAGCCTATTAAAATTACTTGCAACCCACCTTTAGCCTATCTTCAACCCTTAAGCCTTTTTTTAGTCTTGATGATGTCCCATATAGGCCTAATTCCTACCTAAGGCAAAATGCCAAGGTCATCAAGATTTGAACCCAGGATGTGGTGCTTGCTCTAATACCATCTATTATGTTTTATAGCCATTACTCTAAGAGACCTACATTTATTTGCTAATTATGGAATATTTTATTTATACTATTACAATTCATCATGCTTCCAAGTTAAAATCTCTATAATCCACTAACATTACTAGTAGGCCCCATTTATCCTTTCTTTAGCCCCATATATCTTTTCAATCTTTTTGGTGTCCTACATAGCCTAGTTTCTACCTAAGGCAAAATGTCAAGGTCATCAAGATTCAAACTTAGGAGTTTGTGCCTACTATGATATTAATTGTTATGTTTTATCCCATCATCCCAAAGAACCTAATGGAACAAATTTTGTTCTTCTACATTGGAAAAACAAGCGAAACAATCTAATCATATAATAAGGCTTGGCTACTTTTCCTATTAGGTTGAACTTTTGTAACAAAATCCAAGCTTGGGACAAATGATATAAAGCCAAAACGTAACGTAACCTAATCAGCTTGGAACTGCTATCTCCTAATATAGGTTAGGCAATGGGCAAACCCCAAGTTTGGGATAGACATGGGACCCCAAGTTTGGGATAGACATGGGACCCCACCTACATCAAAAGTAACATGGATTTGGGTGAGGAATAATATAACAAACTTCATTCTTCTATATCAAAAAGGCAAGTAGGATGATGTGGCCATATGAAAGAGCTCAATTATTCCTTTCACTAAGTTAAACTTTTGGATAGAACCTGTGCCCATGACACTAAGCCCATTGGCTAATTATGGAACATGTTATTATGTGGACTATTACATTCCTTCATGCTTTCGAGCCAATGTCTTAGCAACCCACTACCATTATTAATGGCCCCCTCTAACCTTTCTTTAGCCCCCATGCCACTTTTCAATCTTTTTGGTACCCTACATAACCTGGTTCCTTTCTAAAGCAGAATGTCAAGGTTGCCAAGATTCAAACTTAGGATATAGTACCATCTATTACATTCTATAGCCATTATCCTAATAGACCTAATATAAAGGATTTTATTCTCGCACGTTGGAAAAGTAAGTGAGATAATCTAGTCATATAAGGAGGCTTGGTTACACTTGCTATTGGGTTAACTTTTTCAGAAAGAATCTAAACTTGTAACAAGTGGTATTAGAGTCAAACCACAATCCAACCCAATGAACTTGTAACTACTATCACCTAGTGTGGGGTGGGGAAAGGTGCACTCCATGTCCAAGGCAATGTGAATTTGAGTCGTAAAGAATATAACAAACTTCATTTTATATTAAAAAAGCAAGCACAACAATTTGATCACATAAGTTGACATTTTGGTATGGAACCTAAGCCTATGACGCTAAGCTTATTAGCTAATTATGGAACATTTTATTTGGGCTATTACCTTCTATCATGCTTCCAAGCCAAGACCTTGGTGGCCCCTTAGGATTATTGGCAACGTCCCACTACCCTTTCTTTGGTCCCCATGCCTCTTTTTAGTGTTTCTAGTGCCCCACCTAACCAAATTCCTGCCTAAGGCAAAATGCCAAACTTGTTAGGATTCAAACTTAGGACGTAGTGTCTTCTATGGTATCATTTGTCATATTCTACAGCCATTACCCTAAAGACTTAAGCCTATTGTCTTATATAGGGCATTTTATTTGGACCATTACATTCCATCATGCTTTCAAGCCAACATCTTGACAATCCACTAGCATCATTGGCAACCCCCTCTAGCTTCAGCTCCCATGCATCATTTAAATGTTTTTGGTGCCCCACATTGCCCAATTCCTACCTAAAGTAAAATGCCAAGGTCACCAAGATTCAAACTTAGAATATGGTGCCTACTTCAATACCATTTGTTACATTCTATAACCATTACTAAAAGACCTAAGCCCATTGGCTAATTATGAAACATTTTATTTGGATCGTTACATTCCATCATGTTCCAAGCCAACGTCTTGGTAGTCCACTAGCATTACTGGTAGCCTCCTTAAGCCTTTCTTTGGCCCCTATGCTTTTTTCAACCTTCTTGGGGCCTATATAGATGGGCTCCTGCTTAAGGCAAATGCTAAGGCACTACAAATTCACTCAAAGAAATACCAAGATTGTTAAGATTTGAACTCGAGACATGGTAATTACTTCAATACTATTTGTGTACGCTTCTTAGCCATTATCCAAAAAGACTCAAGCCTATTGGCTAATTATTGAACAATTACATTCTATCATGCTTTTAAGCCAATGCTCTTAATGGCCCCCAAGCATTATTGACAGCTCCATTTTAGCCTTTGCTCTGCTCCCATGCCTCTTTTTGGCCTTCTTGGCACCCATATAGATTGCCTCTTGCTCAAGGCAAATGCTAATGCACTCCAAATTCACCCAAGGCAATACTAAGATTGTTAAGATTTGAACTTGAGATGTTGTAGCTATTTCAACACCATTTGTTACGTTTCACAACTATTAGACTAGAAAGCCTAAACATATTTGGTAGCTACAAAATATCTCATTTACTCCGTTACAAAACAAGTCCAGCCAAGGGCGAAATAAATCCAGACAAATCAACCGAGAGACAGTCGACCAACATTCATGGTGCAAAGTGTACCTAGCTTATCATGCATTAATCTGTGGATCTCTAGGGGATTGGTGCCACGCCCCCAAAAAGAACCGAAAATCGACAAAAGCGATTGGTGCCATGCCCCCAAAAAACGACAGCTAACAATTCACATATTTCCCGCTTAAGGGCAGGTGGGCCTTCCTAGCGTTCTATGCCAAAAGGGATAACTGCCTGCACGATGCGGATAATATGAATAACTCCAGACACCATACGACCTTGAAAAAGACATTTCCGCCCCAGCTGTCTTAGATCAGATTCATGGATGTAGCAAAAGACACGTGGAATGCGTGAGAATCACGATGGACACAAGTTCAAGAAGCCATGACAAGAATAGAAGAAACCGACTCAGATTGTTTTCCTCTGTGGTCCATTAACAAGAACTAATCCACAAGCTAACATTTCAACAACACAGTCAGACTGAAACCGGGAATATAGTAAGGCAATGCAAATAAGCTTAGATAAGTTAAAAAAAATAAAACAAAGAAACAAAAAGTGAACTCAAGCACGCAAAATGTCAAGAAATGCATGCAACTTTTCCAATGGAAGTAAAGGAAAATTGTTTAGGAGCTTCTCTGTCGTTTTCGCTTCTTCGATTTCCAAGGGTTCGGGGGACTAGTTTGCTGGTATAAGTGAAGCGTCATAAGAACGCGCGTATGGAGAAAGAAAAAGCACGTTGCCTGTTGCCGCTACAGAATTCGTAGTGCTTGCCGCTGCAGGAGTGAACGATGAGCGCGACCTCGCAATCGCAGAGAACGGAGAGCTCGCTGGCCTTCTTCATCAAGCCGCTCCGCCTTTTCGTGAAGGTCACCTGGCGCCTTCTCTTGTCCTCGATTCGCTTAAGCACTACCTTCTTCCGCCCCATTCCAAGCCCTATTCTCCTTTCTTCCTTCTGTGTATCTGACTCTCGGCGACCCACGAAGACTTAGGATAAGTGAAGATTTGGAGTAAGAGCGGAGAGAGATAGAGAGAAAGCAAGTAGGGGCCAGATCGGGGGAAGACTAAACAACTGTTGGTTGACACGTAGCAAGCGCGTTTGCGTTATGAAATTTCCTTTTTCGGTAATTTTAGTTGTCATTTTTTTTCCTATTTTGGGTCTAAAAGAATGGTAGAAACGGCATACAAAAGAGGACGAAATACCTTGTAAGAATTATTTAAATAAAATATTATTTTTCTCTAATAATGAGATAAATTTATCATTGAATTTGATGTTCTATATTGTTGTTAAGATGTATTTTAAAAGTCATTTTAAAATGCATAGCAAATTCCAAGTTGGATCTGGAAAGATCCCTAGAAAAGAAATGGAAAATTTTAAAATTGAAAGGTATCACAGGAGAAGTAAGTTTCACCGAAGAACAGGTGTCGTTACATAGGTCGTAGTGCTTGCCGCGGCAGGAGTGGACGAAGAGCGCGTTCTCTCACTCGCAAAGAAGGAAATGCTGATATAATTATGAAGGAAGGATTTGCATATTGGAATTATGTCCATAATTACAGGTCTAGTAGTCTTGGTAGAATTTGGATACTTTGGAAAGCTTCTGATTTTCAACTTACAGTTAGAGATTCTTCATCTCAAGTCGTCCATTGCTATATTGAAAGATCTGGTATGCACCCATTTTTCTTGTCTGCTATTTATGCAAATAACCTGGAGATTGAACGTAGGAACTTATGGGCTAATCTTACTAGCTTTTATAATCTTCATGTGAATGATGCTCCTTGGTTAATTATGGGTGATTTCAATGAAATAAGGAATACAAGTGAGCGTATTGGGCCTAATGTCAGATGGACTCAAGGAATGACAGAATTGAATGAAATAATTGAGAATATGGCATTGATTGAACCCCCTTATTCAGGTCCACTATTCACATGGACGAATAAAGGATCAGGAACTAGTCTTAGAGCTAGTAAAATTGATAGAGCTCTTACCAATGGGGAATGGATTCGCAAATTTGGAAACTTTACTATTGAATTTTTGCTCCCTGGAGTATCAGATCATTCTCCATGTTTAGTTAAATTTGGCAACACTGCTCACAGGAAGAACTCTTCATTTAGATTCTATAATTTCTGGACTACTAGCCCAGATTTCATGGTTACAGTTGGATCAATATGGCAACATGAAATAGTAGGCTCAAAAATGTTTCAGGTGGTACAGAAATTAAAAGCGTTGAAGATCCCTCTCAAGAAGCTGAATGTAGCACAATTTGGTGATTTGAATAAGAATATAAAGAATGCTAGAGAAAACTTACAGCTGTTGCAATACAGATTAGAGCTTAATCCTTATTGTCTTGATACTCGTGCTGAGGAAAAGATACAGCTAGAGAAGTTACTTGCTATGAGTAAACATGAAGAAATCCTTCTCAAACAGAAATCAAGGAACTTATGGTTAAAAGAAGGAGATAATAATAGCAAAATTTTCTTTGCGTCATTGATGAGAAGGAGAGCTCAGAATAGAATTTGCAGACTAGTTCTAGAAGATGGATCAGTTATCACAGAAGAAGAGGACTTGAAAACTGCTATTATTGCATATTATAAATCTATTCTTGGTAATGCCAGTAGGAACTTCACCAACTGTGAAAGGTACACATCTTTATTTCATGGTGATGATGTAAGTACACTTTTTAGTACAATAAGATTTGAACGTTCAGATGTTCTTAAAGCTCTTTGGGGTATTCATGATTTTAAAGCTCCTGGACCAGATGGGTATAATAGTTTCTTTTATAAGAAAGCTTGGCCTATCATTGGAAGAGACATAGAAGATGCTATATTAGAGTTCTTCTCATCTAGGAAGATGTTGAAGGTTATAAACTCTACATTGTTATCCTTAATTCCAAAGGTTCCTAATCCTTGTGGCAATAAAGATTATAGACCAATAGCATGTTGCAATGTTCTTTACAAGATTATATCTAAGATGTTAGTTGGGAAGTTGAATGTGATTATCCCATCAGTAGTAAGCCAAAACCAAACTGCATTCATTAAAGGATGCCAGATCTTTGAGAATATTATGCTATGTCAGGAATTACTTCACAATTATCATAAAGATGATAAAGGTAAGCGAGTGGCCATCAAAATTGATCTCATGAAAGCATATGATATGGTTAAGTGGGAAGCTATATTAGGGGTTCTAAAAGCTATTAATACTCCTCAACATGTAATTGATCTGATAGGAGAATGCATTTCTACAACAAGGTTCTCAGTAAATTTCAATGGAGAGCATGCAGATTACTTTAAAGGTACCAATGGATTGAGACAGGGAGACCCATTATCCCCTTATCTATTTGTACTTGTTATGGAAATACTAAACAGAATTATTATTGCAAAAACCTCCACAACAGGTTTTAAGTTCCATTGGCGATGCAAGAATGAGAAAATCACCCATTTGTGTTTTGCTGATGATCTGTTTCTTTTTTCCCATGGAGATGTAAATTCAGTGCTTTGTCTTATAGAAGCTTTGGAGGAGTTTGGTGAACTTACAGGTCTTCATTATAATCCAAGCAAATGCCAAATATTCTTCTCAGGATTATCAGAACAAGAACAGCTTTTCATTTTAGATCACTCACCTTTTCCCATGGGTACTCTCCCCATTCGATATCTTGGAGTTCCGTTGATTACAAAAAGGCTTACTCATGCTGATTGCAAAGGTTTGACAGATAAAATATTTAGCAGAATAGAAGGTTGGGGAATGAAGCATCTAAGCTTTGCTGGAAGATTGCAGTTATCAAAATCAGTTCTAATTTCTACATGTACATTTTGGATGCAAGTTTTCCTACTGCCAAAGCAAACAATTTATGAAATAGAGAAAAAGATTAGGAACTTTTTATGGGCAGGAAGTATGGATATACAACGTTCCCACAAAATTACTTGGCAAACTGTCTGCTCACCAAAGAAGGAAGGGGGATTGGGATTGCCGAACCTTAAACTTTGGAATAAAGTCCTTCTAGGACGTATGCTTTGGACACTCATAAATCAGCCAGATGAATCATTATGGAGTAAGTGGATACATAGCACTAAATGTAAAAGAATTTCAATAATGCAGATTCAAATCAAAGGTTTAATGGCATGGAGTTGGAGAGGCCTCCTCAAGTTAAGGCCTATGCTTACTTCAGTTCTTTCTAGCCCTGCCTACAGTTGCAAAGCTACTTATCAAGATCTGCAACTAGTTAATGAAAAAGTAGATTGGTATGAACTAATTTGGACTGGTGGGATTTGCAAGCATAACTTTATTGGATGGCTAGTTTGCCATGATCGACTTTCTACAGCAGAGAGAATGGTACAATGGCTTCCTACAATTAACCAATACTGTGATTTTTGTCAGGTTCAAGTAGAAAACAGGAGTCATCTCTTTTTTGAATGTCCATGCACAATGGTGATTTGGAAAAATATCCTTGCTCAAAATGGAATTCGACGTCACATCAGAGGATGGAATGAAGAATTAAACTGGATGATTAAAGCATCAAAAGGTAAAGATCTGGCTGCAAAAATTCTTAAAATATCTTTTCTAGCTTGTATTTATTGCATTTGGGCAGAAAGGAATAGAAGAAGATTTCAAAATACATTAGTTGACATTCCAATCTTGTTGGCTAAAGTAAGGAAAATTGTACGAGGGAGAGCTTCTCTGCTTCACAATATCAAACCCTCTAAAGGTAATGTATTTTTGAGTGAGATTTGGAGGCTTCCAACCTCTATTTTTGCTTACTCTTAGTTTATTTTTGGAAATTGTTGTAATACTGGGGTATGCCCCTGTGCTTTTGTATATTAATTTCATTAATGCAACTTACATTAAAAACCAAAAAAAAAAAAAAAAAGGTCATCTGGCTTTTCTTGTCCTCGATACGCTTCAGCATCACCTTCTTCTTCCCCATTCAAACCATATTTTTCCACTGGTTCTGTCTCTCCGACTGAAGAAACAAAGATCCTGGATAAGGGAAGCTATGAAGTACAGTCAGAGAGAGACAGGGGCCAGATCGGTGGGAGAAAATAATCAAGTATTTAAAACAAAAAGAAAAGGAGTGTTTATATATGCTCTTGTTTTAAATATGGAAACTTTAAGACTGAATAACTAATGTTGGCCTGCGAATTAATAGCCGTGTCTTAACATATATGAACTTATTGGCCATATACATTGTTCACTTAACTACAGGCCCAGACAGTTCTACAAGGTTGACCTTTCAACGTCGTAATTCCAGGCCAAGACTCGCAATGCGATAAGCATATAATTACCTCGATAAATCGTTAATGGAGTTTTTGGCCTATAAAGAAAATACTTTTGTGGGTTGTGATTCTGGTTTTCTTTCTTTTTTTTTTTTTTTTTTTTTTTCGAGATTCAGGCCTTGATGGTTATTCCTGTTAGCTTGTTATCCAAGATCAATCATGCAAGAGCAAGCGTCAAAAGTTAACTAATCAAATTCTGACACGCAAACAAGAAATTAATTATTCTCAAACATCGTATTCAACAGCTAGGAGAAAGAAGGGCAGTGCTTGAGCGCAGATATGCGCACGATTAAAAACATAGTTCTATGTCGTTTTTACAAAAGCCACTTATCATTCAATAGCATAAAGACGATCAATATATTAATGCTTATGGAAGGAATGCACACAAGTTCTGACAATGTCTTTCTTGTTATCATGGAATCCACCCCGGCATGTAGTTATTCACGCTTGGACCTGCTGTAGCGACTGCCATTGGATCATGCTGATATCTGCAATTCAATTACCAATTCCATAGGTTAGGGTAATAATGGCAATCATCCACGCACGCTTAATATGGGATTATGCTTAATTGCAGGAAACCCCATGTGAGATGTTGATAAATGTTGTTGAATCCTAAACTATTTGAGACCATTAAGTTATAAATGTTTCTCAAGTATAAGTTGATTTTGTGGTTTAGCCTCTCTCACCCTGACTACATATTTTGACACTAAAAAACTGAACTTAAAGACCCCTTGATTTTTTTGGCTCAAAATAAGCCTACCACAAGTGCACTGAATACAAGGAAAAGGGACTGCAATTGGATCCTCGAGTAAAAGTCAGTGATGCATACCCAATTTGCAACGTGGGTTCACATAAGGGATGAAAGAAGCCATCATGTTGAACTTGAGCAGGCAGTCGGCTGTAGCCCACATCTTCGACACTTTGATTTAGTTGGAGAGTATTTAGATGATATCCTTCCACCAGCTGCAAATAAAGCATCAGCTGAGGTCGTATTTTCTAAAATCATAGTGAATAATTGTGTTGATCACATGCAGTACCATTACTTTCCAAAATTTGGCGTTACTTTTGATTTATCAGTCAATTCATAGCATTGCCTTTGTTTCTTTTATCCTTTAATATAATTAGTGTGTGTATATAATTTGGTTTTGGATCGAATGCCTCTTGTACAAGAGATGGAGCTCCATATCATAAAGTCTATCAAGTGCATGGCGATATTACCTACCCTTTGTTTTAGTGTCTTATTTGCTTCATTAAGCGTGTGTTCCTGCACAAACAAAAGTCTAAGATAAGTTGGGGCATGTAATTTATGGATAAGGTGTGGCAGTAAAATCACATGAGTGGCAGCAATGGTGTATTGGCTAGCGTTAAAACAATCAAGGCATTGAGAGTTAATAAGGCTAACAAGGTATTATCACTAGTTCACAAGCAATTATGGGGACATTGCTACACCTTTGACTAAGCTACTTAAGAAAAATAGATTTGTGTGGAGTAGTGAAGCAAAAAACTCTCTTATTAAGCTAAAGACTAAACAACAATGTTAAGACTAGCAGAATTTTCTATCTCATTTACAATAGTGTGATGCTAGTAGACTAGAAGTGAAAGCACAAGAAATTTTCAATAAGTTAAGCATGGGGGAAGTGGGAGACAACTAGCAGTACAAGAATGGTATTTTGCTTTATAAACACAGGATTTTTTAAACAAGGATCCTACATTGATTCTAGTCATTCTCTAGTAGCTACATGGAGCCACACATGAGGTTATTATAAGACTCTCCCACAAGTGAAGGCAATACTATACTAAGTCAACATGAAGCAATCAATTATTCAAGATGTTACAGAATGCAACTATTTGATTTGGGAGAATATAACCATGAAAGGTTGCAAGTGATTTTAATGATAGTCAATAGGCTTTTAAAGCTCACTCATTTTATTGCTTTGTCACATCCACATATTGTTGTTAGTGTGCCATATATTCTCAAGCTATATGGTATGCCACATAACGTAGTTCTTGACTAAGATGTAGTAGTTTGAAGGACAAGGTATAAAAATCAATTTCTCCACTGCATATCACCCACAAATTGATTAGTAGTCTAAGTTAGTTAATAAAACTTTGAAGGTCTACTTGAGATGTTTGACTCATGACCATTAAAAGGAAAATGGGTTAAATGGCTTCCATAAGTTGACTTTTGTTATCATACCAACACTCATGGAGCTAAAAATAAATCCCCTAATGAAGTGGTGTATGGAAGGTCACCACCTACACTTTTCTCTTGCTTATTAGGGTATTTTGTTGTGGTAATTATGGATAAAGTGCTTTAGACTATGGATTTAATATTAAAAGGTTTAAAGGAGAGATTGATTATGGCCTAAAACTAGATGAAAAAGTTCTATGAGATTGACATAAAAGAGGAACAGTTTAGGGTAGGAGCTTATGAGTACCTTAGGCTTCAATCTTACAAGGAAAATTTAATGGTTCTGTGGAGAAATTTAAAGTTGCGCTCATGTTATTAGGGCTTGCTTGAGGTGTTGTAAAAGATTTGAAAAGTTGTTAGCCATCTAAAACTACTAGTGAGAGCTAAAATAGATGTGTTCCCTATGAAGATGTTCTCAATCCTCAACCACAAGCTAATTCAGCCACGTCAACCTCTAGTTAAGGTGCATGTGGTCAAGACTAACACACACTAGATTATGCCTGGTAGAAAATCTAGATTATGTAATTTAGTCTTGGTTAGTTATAATTGTATGAAATTGAACTTGTTTTGCATATATTTGTATTCCTATATCCTAAACCACTTTAAAAAATTGAAGTTAAAATTTTTTTTATAGTTACAATTAATTGTTCTTTTGGTTTAGCTTCAATAGCCTTGACATTATGGAATATAAGAAGTCCAACTGGCTTCTTGAATTCAATCTAATCTATACTTGAGATTGATGAAAAATCCTTTAATCTATTGGCATTATCCTATTATATGCCTTGTGCAAGGGTACTACACACAGGAAAAAGGACTTTAATGGCTCCACATATAAACAGCTCCCTTACTAAAAAGTTAAGGATGCATAGTCAAATATCCAAGTTGTGTTCACATAAGGGATGAAAGAAACCATCAACTTGAGCTTTAATGGGCCGTTGGCCATAGCCCACATCATTAAGAATTTGATTCATTTCGAGAGTATTTATGTTTTATCCTTCTACCAATTGCAAACTAAGCATCAACTGAAAGGTCAAAGTCCTAAAACTATGAAGGATATACTTTTATTCACATGCAATATGACTACTTTCAACATTTTTCATTGCCTTTCAATTATTCAATCAACTCATGGGGCTTCCATTGGCTTTTAAAATAGTTAGAACATGTATATGATTTGGTTTTGGAATGATGCCCCCTATATCATATGTAAAGTTCCATATGATAAATTATGTCTATTGCTAGAAATTAGTTATCTCCCTTATATACTAATGTTCCATCCAAACATTTGGAATGTGCCTTTTTTTTATGGTAAAAATGTAAGTTTGCATTAATAAAAAATCGTGTACAAAAGTATAGGGGCATACCATAATATTATAAGAATTACGAAAAAGTGCACAAAAAAAAAAATGAAGGTTAGAATAATTCCAAACTATTCTAGTATAGCAGTTTGGATTTGTCATCAATTATGTTTGATTAGTGAAGGCAAGACTTATTCAATTTAATTAAGAGATGGTGGGGACCCAGGCACCATGTTTAAAAAGCTAAAGCACATAAATTGTTTCTATTAGGTTTTACCCTTGGATGACTTTAATTATGAATAAAATTAACATAATAAACCATTTTTGGGCTAAGCTATTTTGACAAGGACTCACTAATGCAATAAGCAATACATGCTCAATTAGTGTATTGCGCCAACATGTGTCAACATAATAAAGTAACTCAAAGAAAAGGTGGAAATGACAATTTCTAATGAATTTCAATCCTTTAAAATGTCCAAAGTGAATGGCATCATTTTATAAAGGGAACTTATAGAACAAATGATCAAATTAGTTGAGCCTTTAAGAACCTAAGCCTTTTATCTTTTGTGAAAGCCAACCTAGTGCCCCCTAATATAGATCCTAAAAAAATGCATTATTCTGAAATCAATCTCTCTCATCCAATGATCAAGGTATTTAGTTTGTTATGTAGGAATATCTTATACATATCATGGTTCTAAGTTTTAGATTTGATATTTGTTATGCTAATGGCATATATACTAAACAATCAATTTACCCATTTGATCTAGTGTTTATACCACTTTAAGGGTTTTCATTTTTATTCATAAATACTTGTTATTATTGTTGTACACTGTATGCTTGATTTACCCTTGATAAAGTAGCTAATCCTTGAATATTGCTTGTATACTCAATCAAATGGTATTATGGTGAATCTTTGATTCATTAGCAATAGGAGACCCCTTAGCTTGTTGCTAAAGCAAGTAAAGGTAGATTCAACTAGGTTGGATAAAATCACTTAAGAAAAAATATTTTTGTCTCTTTTCATGGTTCTCTTACTTCAATAGAAGTTGTGATCACAACCATTATTTAAGGTTGATATTCCAATGTTGTTAGCTAAAATCAGGAGAGTAGTCCGTGGAAGAGCTTCCTTATTTAGAAACATTAAACTCTCCCAAGTAAATGTTTTGTTGAGTCATAGTTGGAGAATTCCAGATTCTATCTTTTCCTAGATGAATTGTAATGCTGGGGTATGCCCCTAAGCTCATGTATTATTTTTATTCTTCGATGAATAAACTCACATATTCATAAAAAAAACCATTCTTTCACTTATTTAGACTTTGTTCATTATTGCCTTAACAATTTGGTTACATATCCTAGTAAAGTTCATTAATTATCAGTCAATCACCAATAGGACATTCAATAAAAAAAAAGAAAATAACAAAACAACCAACGCAAAATAATTTCACATTGTAAAAGGAACCTTCGAAATGGTAGGCATGAATTAGATTGTACACATTAAATTTTCTTTTCTTTTCCTATTACTAATTAGTTGTTTATATAGTTAGGGCAAATTTGGTTGCGTATGTTGGTCTTGCAACTACATGAAATAAAAAATATTCAAATTATGAAAAACAAAAGTGTACGTATGTATATATATAGGCTCTATTTTCCTTTTAATTATCTAGAAAGAAAGCCTTTTTTCTAGAAAGAGTTCAGGGGACGTAAAATGTTCACTTCCTTTTAATTATTGAGAAAGAAAACCTCTTTTCTATTTCTTTACAATGTGTGCATAATCAATAATAGTTCCTTACAACTCAAGGAACTTTATGTCACAAAAACTATACACCTTTTGATAATAGGTTGGCAAGACCAAAAATCAGCCACATGCTATACATAGTACAAAATGTTATCTTAACCCGAAATAAAATAATTCACATACAAGAGAGCCTAAATCTTAAAATTTGGATTCAACTCAGAAAAAATCTTAGTACGATGATTTGAAACAAAGCATTCACAACCTAAATAAGCGTACCCAAAATCGTCATATATTTTATTTGTTGGATGTAACTATAATCAATCATTCAAGGAGTATTTTTTTAGTATGAATAATAACTTATATTCTTGAATCACAATTAAAAGCATAGCTTTGAGATATGAGTAGGAAAGACAACCCGTAAGCTTGCTTAGATTTTTAGTCATAGTCTCTTTTGATTTTTTTTCCCATGATGAGCATATGAGTTTATCATTATTTCTTTATTGCATTATGCACATGAAATCCATAGATAGAGAAAATAAGTTAGCTTTTTCATTTAAACATAGGACTACCTGTTACCTAGTCTTTTTCCCGTTGTGGTGTCAAAGCTTTATATTCATATGATGTTACACTTTATTAAAGTTTTAAGAAGAAAATTTCCAATTATATGAGTACTCCATATAGTTACCTAGTCTTTTTTCCCATTGCACTTGAAATTAATGGTAAAATCTGAGTACTCCTTTGCAACTTGTGCTTAGATTTATATTTATCGAATGTCACACTTAATTAAACTAGGTCACGCAAAGAGCAAAGAACAAGGAAAGTAGGGTGAGCTCTTGCATATTGAAACATTCATTTTAGTTTACTAATGGGCTTAGGCTCCATTTTAGGCTTATTTTACTTTCATTTTGTGTTTTCGGCCAATCTACTTGTACATATTAATATGGAGCACGTAAAATTAATACAATTCATTCTTAGCCCGATCTAACAAACAAGCAAATTATAATTATTCCCAAATATTAATATATGACATTGATAAACTATTTTGTGCAAATATTATATTAAATAATATCTATATTATTTTATTTTTAGCACATTTTACTAATACGAAAAATCATTTTAAGAGTTCTCTCTTTCATCAAAATAATCAAGGAATATTCATATTCTTAGCATACATAATTTAAAAAAAAAAGTCAACAAAGAGGATTGAATGAATATTAAAAAATCTTGCACTTAACTCCCCCTTCTTGGAAAAGTTAATGGCAATTCAGTTTGTGTGATTTATATATATTTTTTTAGTCATGTCTATTGTCTAAGAATACTTAGTCTTGGATCAATTATTGTTAATCTATCTTAATATTGTTGAATATGTATTACTTTAGTTATGATATATTGTTGTGGGTAGATCATATCATGTGACTTATGGATTATTTCATTGTGATTAAGTAATGTTTAAATTGTCTAATTCTGTTAGTATATTGCTTTTTCTGGTAAGCATAGAGTTCTTATCATAACATTGACAACAACATTGCTTTGTGTATGCTTGATTTATAAAATAGGATTTATATAAGTTGTATTGCTTATACACTAAGCATATATCATGTTAATTGTCTAACACCACATTTGTTGCACAATTGAGAATAGGAGTCAAGTAAGTAGATTAAGTTTAGGAATAGAATATTAACCCAATTCAAACCCATTCTTCCTTAGGTTTCCCAAGTCATTTCAATAAATTTGTATGTGCTTATGTCTATTAAACCTAAACCAAGGTCAACTAATCATATCTATATAGAAAAAATATATGGAACATCTAACAATATCTACGTGAAAAATATTTTTAGAGCATAAGATGAGTCACTTTCAATATGAAAAAAATCTATGAATGGATTGTCTATTCTTAATAGAATTTGACTTTTATAATATTTTAAGTACTTCTAAGATTAATCCTTTAGTAGTCAACTATCTTGGAATGTTAGTATTAAATCTAAAGCTTCATGCTAATAAGTGAAACACAAACTTGTATAATTACCATAAAAATGTGTGATTATATATAGTATAAAAGGCATCTTGAAGTTACAAAGTATTGGAAGGATGACTATATATAAATTTTACACAATACCATAAGAGATATGATTTGCTTCAACAACATACCCAACTGCATTTCTAGTGACTTAAGCTCGATGCTATTTAAAAGGCCTAGATCTTCCCCTAGAAGATTCCTTTATATAATAATCAAATGCATAAATGGAAATTCATGTTTGTCTATTATTTTCAAGTTACTAATAATCAAATTAATATTGCATTTATATTTGTTGTACTATTTAAAGGAATGAAACTTTGAGATACAATATCATTTTCACTAAGAATAATCTTATGGCACGATGATACTCTTAAATGGTAAAAGATACTTTGATTAGGTTCAATATTAACTTGACTCTTCATAAAAATAAAGCAAAGAAAGAGAAAGCTAGAAGCCTTCCAAAAACAAAAGAGAATTGGTGTTCATTGTTCTAAAAGCTCTTGAATTAGCCACCCTTTGACAAGCTTTGATTCTTCTTGTACAATAACTTTATATTAATGTGTTTAAGCTCAGGTTATGTTTTATTATTGTATTTACATTTTGAGAATCTGAGCTTAAAACCTTAGAATCGATTGTCAATATAAATTATGGGGGTTTTCATCATTTCATCCTCTTTTTGCTTTCCCTTGTTTGTTTGATAGAAGAAATAGCTTTGGTTGTATCTTGCTATCTATATTGTAGAGAAATTACAACTTGAGAGGAAATGGATAACCTTTAGTTGTTTCCTAAAGGAGGTGGGTTGGGGGATTTACTCAAACTTTTAAAAACCATATGTTCTAATCTTTTCTTACTTGACTTGTTTTACTTTGTCTTTGTATTGTTTTAACTGATTACTTGCTAGAGTAGTTGGATATTCTTACTTTGAATGTACTCCTTTAAGGTGTGGTAAGAAACTATTTAATATACGGTGTGTAGAGATAGCCAAGTAGGTGTCTACAACAAAATTTTGTACAACCCTAATTCACACACCTCGGGGCGCTTCTCCTCCTAGGTTGCCTTGGTACTCTTTGTAAAGATTTGGCCTTACCAACTCCTTAGAAGAGGCAAAAATATTATAGAACATAGACTATAGGTAGAAAGTCTTCTTATATAGGGTAGAAAAGGATAACCTTTACTTGTTTGCTGAAAGTGGATTGTTGGGTGGCTTACTCAATCTCTTAAAAATCACGTGTTCTATTCTTTTCCTGATTTTTATTCAGATTTATGTTACATTTTATGTGGTTTGTTATGGGTGATTACTTGCTGTTTGATATTCTCATTTTTAAGGTTGGTTAGAAACTATTTAATTTTCTTATACTATCTGATAAGACAAAGAAAATTAAACCAAAAGGAAAAATCCTTTATGGTTGTTGACAAGTGACAATTATAAATTTCTAAAGCAAAAGTAGTACTTAAGAATGTGTTGAAAAGAAAAGATTTTGATTTATCAAAATATTGGGTTCTTTTAATTGAAGATATAGTAAGCAACAACTGGGTGATTGTTAAAATATATAAGCCCTTGCAACAAAAGAGCAAAAAAATACAAGTGATAGTTCAAAAAGCTTATACATAAATATTGATGCACATTTCAAGAGCATGGTAGTCCTAGGATGTTTGTAATAGAAGTGGCACATGTCATGATTGTTTTGTATATAATATGCTACAATGTATTTATTCTTTCCAAGTCAAATATGGTAGGTCAAAACAAAGGTTATGAAATGCCTATGAAGAGAAATGAAGAGAAAAAAAGAATTGGATCGCTGCTTGCCATCACAAAGAAATTTCATGGAAATAGAAAGGGTCAAGAATAAACTAAATAAGAAGAAGAAAAAAAAAAGATAGCAAAACATTAAAAAAAGTAGCTGAAAATCATTAAAACAAGCAAATGGATGGAAGCAATAAATGAAGAATTTTTAGGGTAAGAAAGAAAAAACAGGATAGAAGGTCTTATGTAAGAAGAAATGATAAATGATCTAATATCTTAGTTTTGATAAATAAATAGATTCAGAATTAAAAGATAATCTAAACTCTCATACTTTTATATCTTCCATAGATAAATTTATAGTTATAACGAACAATTAAACCTTACATATTTTTATATCTTCATTAGTATAAATTTTAATTTTTTCATTTACCCTTGTTCAAACTGTCGAGTATGCAGTAAATCTAACAAGTAGCAGTTGTAATTGGTATAAACTACATGGTTAAAAAGACTACCTTCTCGAAGAAACCCAGTATAAGTGAAAGTCAGCCACTTCATAATGAAACTAAAAACGTCAGTTGTTAGGAAGTACATGCACTGGGATATGTGTCATTAAAGTAGGCGTTTGGAGTGTCATCAACCGACCTTTAAAGCATGCATACGGATTGATGTTAAAGAGGTGCATAACTGCAAATCGCATTCCTTGGCTTTTGTGTCTTGAAATGCCCGTACTATCAGAAGCTGAGTTTTTATAAGAGAGAAGGCAGTGTCTAATTCTCTCACCCAACTTCCAAAGTGAACCCCTGAGGAGTTCATACGGAGTTTTGCAATGTTTCAGACCTTAATGGCTACCACCAACTAGGTATTTCTTTTAATCTCCTCTAGTCTTATACCATATTGCATTTTCCTATAAGGTAATATATTGCCCCTGTTGATCGCATAGTCAAAACATTTTGCAATAATATTTTGCACTTAATATTCAGATTATCTTAAGTTCATCTAAAATATCAAGTTAAGCATTTTTCTTATAATATTATAAATCTGGGTCAACCTTTTAATGGGTTCACAATTTTGAAGTATGTAAACTTTATAGAATAAGTATTGTATTTCAACATGGCTATCTTTCATTATTTAATTGCTTTCCATAAGACAGAAAATACCAAAGATATATGCATAATATAGTATGAGCATGGATAAAATGCTAAAGGTCACATGACTAGATAATCGTGTAGGAGATAAATGGCAAGAATTACAAATGGCATCCTTACATTATTTCATTCTCTTAGCAAATAACAAGAAAACAAGATAATGAATTAATCAAGAGCAAAGGAGGCACACCCTAGAAACAACCTTTCAAATGGTACATCATAAGCCATTTCATGCACTCGCCTAATTTTCAAAAGGTAACCAACAAAGTGTGAGAAGCTCCTTCCATCATTGCAGCCCATATGAAGCATCTTTTAAGCATAACATGCAATGGAAGCCAACATGAAATTTCGAGCATAACATGAATTGTCATCTCTAACCTGTTATGGAAGCAAACAAAGGGTTGCTTGTCACGAAGGATGAAGCAAGTGACTGTTTTCTTACTTACTAAACTGTAACAACACTTTAGTTTTGGCTTCGCTATTGCTACGATCTATAAGTAAGAAGAAATTACCCCAAAATCATTTAGTTTTCTCCATTTCCTTGCTACTAGAAATATTTTAAACTATTGCTACTCTGGCATTATCTTTTATCTTTGCTTTTACCTCCTACTCTAATAGCTTGTTTTCTTCCCTTAGCTTACTTTCCTGTAAGAAGGAGACACATTTGGTTAATTTGTTTTAAAATAATCCTGCTAGTTACAAATTGCAATCCATATATAAGTAGTAAATAGATAATTTGAGACAATCAAGTTCAAAAACTAAATCATGTTATTTCTCTTATTTTTAAATTTTTGTCTTTACACTCTTGTTTGTCTTTTATTTCAGCAGATACGTGAGCAACTGGTTTCTTTCAAATCAAATGTTAACTTGGACTTGCCTCTTTGCGATGTTCTATTGTTTGGCTAGACTTTGCCTATAGTCTCTAATCTGCAATCTGGTCAAAGAGTCTACAATCCAATGATTAGGCATGGTTAGATCATTTAAGGAGTACTTAAGCTTCCACTGCACCCACTAGTTATTCCATCACCCACCCTAGTAAATTAATTCTATCCCCACAGTTTCAGACACGAAGACCTAATACTTAGCGTGTCTTGAGTATTATTTCGAAGAACATAATATTGAGTTGGATGAGAACCATACAAGTCTCGCAGTGCATCAAAAGATTCTTTAACATCTTCTAATTTGAAAACTGTCATTATTTCAGTACTACGACAAAAATATTTGGTCAGATTCTATTAAGGCTGGCGAAGCATAGTATAATACATAGTTGAAACCATGTTAGATGTCCTAGATCCATTCCGCAAGGTGAGAATCTTAAGGTATTCGGATTCATCCTACCAAATGTCTTTGGGCAGAACCACGAGGTATGAATTGGAACTAATTTTGAAGCTGATAGCTATGGATTATTTTGATAACTAAAGGACACAATCCACAACACGGTTTGTGAACACCATATCTTCCAATGCTAGAAATAATAAGAGTATTTTAGCCAGTCTTATAAGTTTAGGAATATAATATAATGTTGGGAGCATGGAGAATAAAAACTGGAAATGCAACTCTATTCTGGTATTTAAATATCAGATGTTATGACCCTTAAAGGAGGAAAGGTTTCATATACAATATGTGGGTTCTACCAAGAAAAGTTCCCAAAGGAACAATGTCAATAGCATACCTTTTCATGAAGACTCATTATAAATTCCACCATCGATTGTGTCTGAAAAATAGAACGAGAATAATTATTAGGATATAAAAATATAGATATGCTAGATAGAATAGTAGGTCAAATTATACATTTTCGGCTAGGCAATATGGAGCACCCAATACCAAAAGGTATATGATCACAAACTGAATAATTACCTTAATAGATTTTTGGTTGTAGATCCTGAACACATTTTTGTAAGCTTTTCATAATAGAAGATATTGGAAGCAGTCTTTCCTCAAAACTATATGTTAACAATGTAGTTAACTTTATAATACAACCATTATTAAGGAAGATTATGAACAACGATTATCATTTTTAATTTTGGTTAAATGTTGAAGTTGTATAGTTCCTTTTGTTAATATTAGTGCATAAGGCCTTATGCTTTATTTTTAATTTTGGTTTCTAAGGTGTCTATGAATGATTACAGTAGGAGGCAATGAGAAAGATCCCTACAGTAAGAAGTTCTATAAACTGAAAAAACAGACATTAGAATCTGTGACACATCCCTTCAGATTTAGCCTCTAACTAGATAATAGAACAAGTATAAGAATTTTTTGTATGGTATAAAAGCCTTAGACATTTGATTAAGACATTAAGGAAGAGAATTATGAATTATGTGTTCAATAATATTGAGAACAAATATTTTTTGTCAGAAGCACCCAACTCAGTTAGCAACTTCTTGATCTTATGTATGTAAGACTGACCTTTCTTGATCTTGTGTATGTAAGAGCAGCATTTAACCGTCTCTCTAGTTGCGCAAGGTCATTCGCACCGGTAAGACTGGGGGGCGGGGGGGCATTTAACCGTCTTGAGAACAAATATTTTTTGTCAGAAGCACCCAACTCAGTTAGCAACTTCTTGATGTTATGTATGCAAGACTGACCTTTCTTGATCTTATGTATGTAAGAGCAGCATTTAACCGTCTCTCTAGTTGTGCAAGGTCATTCGCACTGGTAAGACCGGGAGGGGGGGGGGGGGGGGGGGGGTGTGGGGCGCGGCCAAGTGCTCGATATTTGGCCCCTCGAGCTGCCTAAGGCTGCGACATTTTTCTGAATTCATCAACTATAGTGCCTTATGCATTTAGGAAGAGCAAATATAAAAGGAAAGAAGCGTTATTTCTAGTATCTGCACATGTGACAGTTGGCCTTCATATTCGGGGTGGTGGCTCTGCGGACAAGAAACTTAACAGTCAAAATTTATGTATCAGACAGCAGTCCTTGTTGTAAGATGGAACCGTCCCTCCTCGGCGGTCAAAAAAAGGTCAGAGCTAATTCATATATGCAGTGACAACTTTCTAAGATAAATTTTCCACTTTTATATGAAAAGATACTTCATAAAACAACTCAGCAACTCTCAATAAAGACTTTTGTAGGAGAAATCTATTGTCTTCCAAAGCTGTTTTTGATCGACTTTTTTTTCTCGATCCTAAGGATAAGTTAAATGTAGTCTATAGAGTTTCCATATAAAGAAAGACTTTCAAATGCCATAATCCCATCACCATTTATGAAAAATAAGAAGAAGCACTAAGAAGGTAAAGAACAAATTGCATTAAGTGTGGAATGTATCAGATAAGCGTACCATTAAAGATGAGCCAGCATCATCAAACCAAAAATATGAAACCAAAAAAAAAAAAAAAAAAAAAAAAGTAGAAGGGCCACAAAAAGGCCCTTAAATCGAAAATAGGAACACAATCGGTGTGCGCAATAGAAAAGCACTCTAGACTCACTAGGTTCGTGCAATTTTCAGAAGTTTTGGCTAAGGGTCGGATTCCAAGTAAACTTGAAAATGGTGTAACTTTATACACATATAACCCAGTTAAGCAAAGGTCATGAGATTCGACCTAAACTAGCCTACTGAATCAGCAGCTTGGCTAAACATCAGCTATTACCATTGTAACCGCATAAAGTTGTAAGAGATAAAATGTTAAGTAAACAAAAAGCATAGTATTTTCAACAAGAATGAGCCATTTGATTGTCCCTGATTATACAGAAACTCAAAAGAGTTGTCGCTATCAGACTTCCTCAAGTGAATTATCTTAAACAACTTGAAAAATCAAGATAACTGCCTTGAATGTTAATGCATTAGTAAGTTTTCCTTCACAAATTGGTAATTGCTGTAGGAAACAGAGGAAGAAACTAATATAAACCCTTATCTCTATTAATAAGGTATTCAAAATGATTTATTAAACATTTTTAATTATCTAATCAAGAGAAAATATTTTCTATTGAATAGTTGTCAAACTTTATGAAGAACTGAAAATATCTACTTACTTTTATGTCATTAAGGCATTTAGATGCCTTCAAGTCTTCTTCAAAACCACCCTGGTAATGATTAGATGCCTACACATCTTCTTGAATGGTACTTTGATAACACTTAAGGATATCGGCCAACCTGAATCATAAGAACTAGAGAACATAAACCTTTGTACTTGGGGTCAAAATGTAGATGTTTTTGTATAATGTTGAGTAAAAAGAAAATGTAGACCTAAGTTCTTAAGACATTTTGAAAATGAATGGTTTTTTCTTTAAGCAAAAAGTGTCACAAAAATTACAAATATCTATATTTTTTATGTATCGCCAAAATATGGTATCATATATCAAACTTATAGACATATCATACAAACTTATAGACCCACTTTTACCAACATTATGGTTTTTTTTTTTTTGCTACCGCATGATAACTAAACCAAATCAAACTTTTCCAAACCACTTATAATCAGTTTTATTTCTTTTTTACATATTCTCTTTAATTTGTGTGACTTCCATGTGGGAATCAATTTAGCCATTTCTTAGTTTCTAAACTTCTTGTCATTTATAAATATTAGAAAGAAGTACTGTATTATATGTAAACACAACCCTTTTGAATCCAAATAAACTAAAATTTCATAAGTATGTGTCTCAATGAATGTTCTATCTTATTTGATTTTCTTTTTCTTTTTCTTTCTTTTTTAAGAATTGTTATGGAAGACACACAACTTTGTGCTTAGAATCAATTGACAAGCAATAAAGAATTATGCAAGTTGCTCAAACAATCTCAATCATCCCTTTCAATAAATTTAGTTTTAAAAGAAATCAAGGGAAAAGAAATGGAAATACAAACAACATATAAGTGAACAATTTTCTCATTTAGTAATACACACACACACAAATATATGTAGTTAGGGTATCAAACAACTACTAGGTCATTAGAATCCATAATATGTTTTCTACAACTAAAGTGTAAATTGAAGCTAACCATTATTTGACTCTCAACTAGTGAAATTGCTCAATAGAATCAATGGGTAATCTTAATACATTAATGAGAAGTATAGTGTGTACTAACTAGAGGGTACAACGGATGCAACCTAGGGCTCACAAGACTTGAAAATGAAGAAGAGAGGAAATACAAACAAGAATTGAATTCGAATGTGATATTAATGAAATCTAAGTTGGAACTTAGGAAACCAAAGAAGATGACATCAAATCTAATGAAGTGATGTTTAGAAAACCCTTCACTAGCTTCTTTTTTTTCCCATTAATTAATAGATTATATACCTACTTAACATGTGTCGAGTCCATAACTTTACTTTTCACCTTGCTATTTCATATTATATAGTTCAAAAAATCCAAAGGGGGGATGAAACAAAAACTACTCAATAATGTATTAAGAAATCCCATTCCATTTTTGTTGCCAAAATCCCTCTTTCCCTTTGAATCCCTCCTATTGTTGAATCTTAAGGACATTAACTACTTCAATTTACATATTCAATATCTAAATAAATTACACAATCACCTATTCCAAGGAACGGAAGACTAAAGAGCATGAGCCTCCAAATTCCTCATCTATCAACACATAACCCTTCTCATATTACTTAAGCTTTTTATGAATGTAACATGGTATTAGTTAATATATTTTTCCATGTACTTTTATGTGGATAAGTGAACTTTGAAATACTAGGTGCACACAAAAATAAATGTGCCTTCTCTTGAAACATTACATGTATAAAGATATATATTTTTCTTTTTTCCTTGAAATGTCATGGGAGCAAACTTATTTATTCTTTGAACAAAAAGCTTATAATCATGTTATATTTTCAACCACAATTCAATGGATATTCAAAATATATCAACCTTCATTCATATATGCCATTACGTTGCATATTTACAACTTAAAAGCTGCTAAATAAAAAAAAATAAAAAATAAAAAAAGCTGCTAAATAATGCAACCACATAAAAGGAGTTTACATTAGTTCAACGCGTGCTTAAAAGCACTAACATATATACATTTTATCATGTATAGGGTCTAAGGTTAACAAATCTAATTATGAGTAACTACTAAAAACTTGAGTTTTAACTACATTTAAGTTTTACTTCATTGCTAAATAAAGGAATATAAACAAGTTCTAGGTTCCTAGATTAAGTGTACAACCTAGAATTAAAAGAAAAAATCAAATTAAATAAACCAGAGGTAACAAGCAAATTAATTGACCTATTTAATAACACCAGCCTGATTGACACAAGTCGAGTTGTTTTAGTACCATGTTCTCTCCTCGTGACCATTAGTCAATTATCAACATTAAGTATTGATAGAATTCAACAATACTAACTAGAACAATGATCAAATAGACCCTTTTAGTTTTTAATTTTTTAATTTTTTGATTAATTTTTAGTCCCCTTTTTGAAATTTTTATGTGCCTTACTTGATAATTTATTGTCTATTTGTCCTTATTCTTGTCAAGGCTACCATGAACATGTATTTTAAATGGCACCTATGCATTCATCATTATTGCCAACTCCCTTCCTTCTCTGCATCACAATCATTGCTATGTTGCTCCCATAACCACATCATTTTTGCTTTTACTTGCTTTTACTTGACCCCTATGATGGAATTTCTTTGAAACAAATACTACTAAGATTATGTATTTGTCTTGGGGTTGGTCTTTCGATCAAATCTTGACTCATATGCCACATAGGTGGGGAAGGGATTTGTCTTGGAATAGGTTTTCTCCTAAGCCCTTAAATGATGTGGTCCCAACATGGTGAAGTCATGGATTTTGTTGGTAAGGAGGACTAGGGACAAAATTTGGACAAATGGTTTAACATTTTCTAGATATGGTTGCATTTTTACTTATTTATGACATACGATGGTAAGATATAGTGAATTAAATATCCAAAACTAGCCAAACAAAGACAAAATAATTGGACTTAGAAACAAAAAAAGGTATAAACATGTGTTGTTCCATAGCCATTGGCTAACTCCAAAACATTTCATTTGGACTGTTATATTTCACCATGCTTTTATACCAAGATCTTGTTGGCTTATTAGATGGCCTGACACTACTACAAATCCCCTCTAGCCTTTCTTCAACCCTTATGCCTCTCTTTAGTCTTTTTAGTGCCCCACACATACTGATTACTACCTAAGGCAAAATGCCAAGGTTGCCAAGATTCAAACTAGAGATGCAATGCCTACTTGGGTATCGCTTGTTATGTTTTATAGCAATTACCCCAAAAGACCTAATGTAATAAACTTTATTCTTCTACGTTAGGAAGGCAAGCAGAGTGATTTGGCTATATAAAGGTGCTTGATTACTCCTTCCATTAAGTTAACTCCTAGAATGAAACCTAGGTTCATAACTTTAAGCATATTAGCTAATTATGGAACATTTTATTTGGACTATTACATTCCATCATATGCTTTTAAGCTGACCTCTTAACATCCAATTAAAATTACTTGTAACCCACCTTTAGCCTATCTTCAACCCTCAATCCTCTTTTTTAGTCTTGATGGTGTCCCACATAGCCTTAATTCCTACCTAAGGCAAAATGCCAAGGTCATCAAGATTTGAACTCAAGATATGGTGCTTGCTCTAACACCATCTGTTATGTTGTATAGCCATTACTCTAAAAGACCTAAGGTTATTGGCTAATTATGGAATAATTTATTTGGACTATTACAATTCATCATACTTCCAAGTTAACATCTTTATAGTCCATTGAAATTACTAGTAGCCCCTATCTATCCTTACTTTAGCCCCATGTATCTTTTCAATCTTTTTGGTGTCCTACATAGCCTAGTTTTTACCTAAGGCAAAATGCCAAGGTTGCCAAGATTCAAACTCAAGAGTTGGTGCCTACTATGACATTATTTGTTATGTTTTATAGCCATTATCCCAAAAAATCTAATGTAACGAATTTCATTCTTCTATATTGGAAAGACAAGCGAGATGATTTGATCATCTAATGAGGCTTGACTACTTTTCCTATTATGCTGAACTTTTGTAACGAAATCCAAGCTTGTGACAAATGATATAAAGCAAAGTGTAACCTAACCTAATGGGCTTGGGACTGCTATCCCCTAGTGTAGGTTAGGCAATGGACAAACCCCTAGTTTAGGATAGGCATGAGGCCCTACCTACATCAAGAGTAACATGGATTTGGGTGAGGAATAATGTAACAAACTTCATTATTTTATATCAAAAAGGCAAGTAGGATGATTTGGTCATATAAAAGAGCTTAATTATTCCTCTCACTAAGTTGACCTACTGGATAAAACCCATGCTCATGACATTAAGCCCATTGGCTAATTATGGAACATTTTATTATGTGGACTATTACATACCTTCATGCTTTTGAGCCAATGTCTTAGTAACCCACTACCATTACTAGCAACCCCCTTTAACCTTTCTTTAGCCCCCATGTCTCTTTTCAATCTTTTTAGTACCCACCATAACCTAGTTCCTTTTTAAAACAAAATGCCAAGGTTGCCAAGATTCAAACTTAGGATATGGTGCCCACTCTAGTAACATTTATTACATTCTACAGACATTATCCCAATAGACCTAATGTAAGGGACTTTATTCTCTTACATTGGAAAAGTAAGCGAGATAATCTAGTCATAGAAGAGGGTTTGGTTACTCCTGCTATTGGGTCAACTTTTTGAGATAGAATTTAAGCTTGTAACATGTGGTATTAGAGTCAAACCAAAACCACAACCCAACCCAATGGACTTGCAACTACTATCCCTTAGTGTGCCATGGGCAATAGCAAAACCCCTAATGTAGGGTAGGGAAGGGTGCACCCCATGTCTAAGGCAATGTGAATTTGAGTTGTAAAGAATATAACGAATTTTATCATTTTATATCAAAAAAGAAAGCACAACAATTTGATCACATAACTTGAATTTTTGGCATGGAACCCAAGCTTATAACGCTAAGACTATTGGCTAATTATGGAACATTTTATTTAGAGTATTACCCTTTCTATCATGCTTCTAAGCCAACATCTTGGTGGCCCCTTAGCATTATTAGCAACGTCCCTCTACCCTGCTTAAGGCAAAATGTCAAGGTTGTTAGGATTCAAACTTAGGATGAAGTGTCTTCTATAGTATCATTTGTGATGTTTTATTGCCATTACCCTAACAGAATTAAGCCTATTGTCTAATTATAGGACATTTTATTTGGACCATTACATTCCATTATCCTTTCAAGCCAACATCTTGACAATCCACTTGCATCATTGGCAACCCCCTCTAGCCTCCATGGCTCATTTAAGTCTTTATGGTGTACCACATTGCCCAATTCCTACTTAAAGTAAAATGCCAAGGTCACAAAGATTCAAACTTAGAATATGGTGCTTACTTCATTACCATTTGTTACATTTTATGGCCATTACCAAAAGACCTAATCCCATTGGCTAATTATGAAACATTTTATTTGGATCATTATGTTCCATCATGTTCCAAGCCAATGTCTCACTAGTCCACTAGCATTACTGGCAACCCCCTTCGGCATTTCTTTGGCCCCCATGCCTTTTTTCAACCTTCATGGGGCCTATATAGATGGGCTCCTGCTTAAGGCCTGCTAAGGCACTCCAAATTCGCTCAAAGAAATACCAAGATTGTTAAGATTTGAACTTGAGAAATGGTACTTACTTCAATAGTATTTGTTATGTTTCATAGCCATCATCCAAAAAGACCCAAGCCTATTGGTTAACTATCAAGCACTTTATTTGAACAATTACATTCTATCCTGCTTTTAAGCCAATGTCTCCGCGGCCCCCTATCATTATTGACAGCTCCACTTTAGCCTTTCTTCTGCCTCCATTTTGGCCTTCTTGGGACCCATATATAGATTGCCTCTTGCTCAAGGCAAATGGTAATACACTCCAAATTCACCCAAGGCAATACTAAGATTGTTAAGATTTGAACTTGAGATGTTGTAGCTATTTCAACACCATTTGTTACGTTTCACAACTATTAGACTAGAAAGCCTAAACATATTTGGTAGCTGCATAATATCTCATTTACTCTGTTACAAAACAAGTCGAGCCAAGGGTGAAACTAAATCCAGACAAATCAACCGAGAGACATTCGACCAACTTTCATGGTGCAAAGTGTACCTAGCTTATCATGCATTGATCTGTGGATCTCTAGGGGATTGGTGCCACGCCCCCAAAAAGAACCAAAAATCGAGACAAGCGATTGGTGCCATGCCCCCCAAAACAACAGCTAACAATTCACATATTTCCCGCTTAAGGGCGGGTGGACCTTCTTAGCGTTGTATGCCAAAAGGGATGGCTGCCTCCATGAGGCGGTTAATATAAATAACTCCAGACACCATCCGACCTTGAAAAAGACATTTCCGCCCCAGCTGTCTTAGATCAGATACACGGATGTAGCAAAAGACACGTGGAATGCGTGAGAATCACGATGGACACAAGTTCAAGAAGCCATGACAATAATAGAAGAAACCGACTCAGATTGTTTTCCTCTGGGGTCCACTAACAGGAACTAATCCACAAGCTAACATTTCAACAACACAGTCAGAATGAAACAGGGAATATAGTAAGGCAATTTAAATAAGCTCAGATAAGTTCAAAAAAATAAAACAAAGAAACAAAAAGTGAACTCAAGCACGCAAAATGTCAACAAATGCATGCAACTTTTACAATGGAAGTAAAGGAAAATTGTTTAGGAGCTTCTCTGTCGTTTTCGCTTCTTCGATTTTCAACGGTTCGGGGGACTAGTTTGCTGGTATAAGTGAAGCGTCATAAAGAAAGGAACAGCACGTTGCCTGTTGCCGCTACAGAATTCGTAGTGCTTGCCGCTGCAGGAGTGGACGATGAGCGCGACCTCGCAATCGCAGAGAACGGAGAGCTCGCTGGCTTTCTTCATCAAGCCGCTCCGCCTTTTCGTGAAGGTCACCTGGCGCTTTCTTTTGTCCTCGATTCGCTTAAGCACTACCTTCTTCCGCCCCATTCCAAGCCCTATTCTCCTTTCGACTTTCTCTGACTCTCAGCGACCAACGAAGGCTTAGGATAGGCGAAGATTTGGAGTAAAGAGCAGAGAGAGATGGAGAGAAAGCCAAGTAGGGACCAGATCGGGGGAAGACTAAACAACAATTGGTTGACAGGTAGCAAACACGTTTGCGTTATCAACTGTACGCAGGCAGTCTTTTTCCTTTTTCCTTTTTCGGTAATTTTAGTTGTCATTTCCTTTCCTATTTTGGGTTTAGAAGAAGGGTAGAACCGACATAAAAAAGAGGACGAAATACCGTTGTAAGAATTATTTAAATAAAATATTATTTTTCCGTAATAATGAGATAACTTTATTATTGAATTTGATGTTGTATATTATTGTTGAATGTGTTTTAAAAGTCATTTTAAAATACATAAACAAATTTCAAGTTGGATCTAGAAATATCTCTAGAAAAGAAGTAGAAAATTTAAAATTGAAAGGCGTTGCAGGATAAGTAAGTTTAACCAAAGAACAGGTGAAAGGAATAAGATGGAAACAATAATTTAAGGAAGAAGAAATATATAAAATGTCAAAATTGAAGATTTTTTTCTATGAAAGTATTTGATTAGTTTAGTAGAAATATCATTGCAAAATTGTCAAAGTAAAAGTAAATAGAACTCCCTTTGTTTGATAAAAGGAAGGTAGTAAGATCAAAAATAGGTGTTGAGAAAATGGATACATTTGTATAGGCTTAATTGAAATGGTAATTATGGCTTTGTTCAGGCAAGATATATATACTCTCATCCTATTGATTTAATAGGTCAAATGTTTAGCAATCCAATTAAAATTGTTCTAAAAGTGTAATTTGGTTCAGTACAAACAAAATTACACTATTTCAATAATCCTAACTTAAAAGATACATCAAAACTAGGATAAAACTAAAAACATAGACATGAAACCAAATTCTCATGACATTTCAATCCATTGAAAAATCATCCATGAATTGATAAAACTATCTCAAACATATACAAAATATTTGAGCGAGAACCTTGTAGAAATCTCTAAGCCTCACCCATTTGATTGTAAGATTAGTCCGAGACTAATTGATTGGTAGATTAGTTCCTAAACAATGACTTCTAAGTGCGGTTACTATACACAAGATTCTGATTACTATTTAAGCTCCAACAGAATGTCCAAAAGCTAGAAAAGTTACTATATAAGCTTATGGTGAAAGTTTGTACTTCCTACCTAATAAATCCCACAAATGGAAACCAAGTTTCCCTTATTAAGAATGAGCTTGCTAAACTGAATTTTAACCTATCAAAGGAAAATTACGAAAGAAAAAGAAGCTTAAAATAGTAGGTTTAACAAAGAAGCTATTTTTTTTTTTAAAAAAAAAAAGTCCAAATTTTAATAATGCTAGGCATAAACTACCTAAAGAGGGGAAAAAAAAAAAAAGTTATCAAATCTATCATTTTTAAACTTGCTGCAATATGACTTATAATCTATATGTCATTAGTGTGTACTGAAGTCTTAAGAAGGATTTTTTGGGTGGTTAACTTGGTGATGCAGTAGTGTGGACGGTCAACAAGTTTGTTGTAAATAGTTACCATAACATTGTGCTGTTTACCACTTTATCAAGCCAAATGTTATCTCCTGAAGCGAAGTAGCTTCAGATATTTCACGAAGAGGGCTAGACAGCTTGAAGGAAAGAAAACCAAGAGAGAAAAGACTAGAAACAAAAGCATAAGATTTTCTACATAAATTGTGAATAGAACAGTGCAAAAACCGTGCAAAGTGGTCTTGAAGTTGGAGAAAAGGGTGAATTCTATATGGTTTGTTGTTGAGCATTAAAATAAACTTCTTGTTGATAAGAAAAGAAAAGTGTCTTGTGATTTTAGAAGTTGATTTAAAAACCTTGTAAACTCTCCTACACAATAGTAAAGTTATTCTCTCTACTTTCCCCATGGATGTAAGGAAAGTTTTGGTTGAATCATGTAAATTTTTGGTGTCTTTTGTTTGTGTGATCTTTGCTTAACTTTCAGCTTTATGTTTATTAGTTTCGTCAAGCATTACAAGCTAATTTAAACTTGATTGGAAGTTAGAAACAGAGAGCTCACTGTTTATGAAACCAATCTAACAAAAGAATGTAGACAAAAAGAGAAATTTAAAAGACTTCAATCCACTTTCATTATTTTTAATAAATATTCTGAAGAAAATACCATAATAATAGCCCATGTGGGGAAGCTATAATTGGAACAATAAAATGTTAATGACTAAAATTCAAGATCAATTTGTTTAGTTTTGCTTCAAGCCGAGACACATTCAAGCTTTACCATCTAGTACGATCTAACTAGATTACATTTATGTTGCATGACAAGTTTAAATTATGTACACATACTAACTTTGAATCCTTTGATATTTCTATTTTCAAATACTCCACATTTTTTAAACAATTTTTATAGTTAAGAAGTCCAATCTCTAGACATTTTCTAGATGAGCTTTATGCTCCACTTATCTTGATCTTTTGACAATGTCATAACAATTATATAACTCATTTAATAGTGAACTTGACCAAATACTGACTTTAACAGAAGTTACCAAATAATGCAACACAATCAGTTTTACAATAGCTCAAGTCATACTTAATAAGCACAATTATATGATAAATCAAATTACATTTGCATTCTTAATTTTACAAATCTATTTATGAATGTCCAACAAAAACTTAATTTTTAACATAATTATAAATCAAGCATCAAAGGTGGCTTAAGTTTTACTCATTTGCTAAATAAAAGAAGATAAACAAGTTTATCAATCCTAGTTAAGTATACTTTAAAGTAAGAAAGTTTTGATTTTAAATCAACTAGAGTAACATAAATAAATGAGTTAATCCAATTGATAACACCAACTCAACCAACACTTCTAGAGTGGTTTCATTGTCATATGTTACTTATAAAACGTGGTCGTTATCAAGTTTACGTGTTAGTATAATTCATAATTTTAATATGAATGAGGATCAAATAGGTCCTCTTATTTTTTTCAATCTACTTTCAAGTCTCCTCCCTTTTTATCTTTGTATCCCTTGCTTCATATTTCGTAATCTAACACACTAAACATGGTCCCTATTCATTCATCACCATTGCTGATTTCCTTCTATCCCTTCACAATTACTACTAAGTTCATCCATTCATTTATCACTCCCACCAGGCCCATCTATTGGTGGCTTAAAATTTGGAAAGTAGAGGTATTGATGATTGAATTTTCTTTAAAACTTATACTACCAAGGCCATGGACTTGTTTTGGGATTGGATTTCTTACTAGCTATTGAATGATATTGTACAAATGTGGTGTTGAATTGGTCTTCTCCTAAGCCAACCCAAATTGATTGGCTAAGTCCCTCTTCTACCTCTCCATTTATATATGCTAAAGCTTGTTGTAAGGAGAAATTTGGAGATCGTGGTGATGATTTTTTATACTACATTTGGCTGTTGGAAAATGCCCTTCAAGACATTTTTGCCACGTCACTTCCTTTTGCTTTCTCATTAAAAACACAAACACATTTAAGATAGAATCACAAAAAAAATTTACACCCATTGTTACTGCTCACACGAGAGAGAGAAAGTTCACTGTGCAATCTTCCTATGATCGCCTTTCTCCTTTGCTTTCTAGATGTTTTGGTTTTCTCATCAATCTAGTATCTGGAAAGAATAGAGTGAAAGGCTTAATGACAACTTACAGCTCAAGAAATGGAGAAATCTAGTATGTTTGCAACCTATTTTATACATTTTATGAAATCCACTCCTTTTCCTCTATGATCAGTACTTTGATCCTAGAAAACAACCTCGTCTGAGGCCATATTTGTTAACAAGGTTAACATAATACACATGAAGACATCAAAGAAACATGGAGAATACAGGACAAGTTCGGGCGCCACCTATCTTAGACATACTTCAAGGTCGCAACAAAGACACGTAGAGTCCAGTAACAAATTAGAAGTAAATGAGACATGTTGGAAACAAAGACAGGCTCGTAACAAAGACACGTAGGGGCAATCATGATGTAGAGATGTTCGAGACAAGCCACAAGTAAATGAGAAGCATAACAAATTAGAAGCCAAGTAAACAACTAAACAAACCGGATAAGGTCTATTCCTCGGGAGTCCACTAACAAGAAGTTATCAGCCAACTAGCAATAAACTAACACCAGCACCACACATAAATGAAATCATGGATATAATATGGAACTGATAATGTAAAAAAAGTTTTTTTTTTTTTTTAAAAAAGGACAAAGTAGTGAATCCAAATACGCAATTAAACGAGAAATGCATGGAAAAAAAATGAACTAAGTTTCGGGTGTAACTGAAGCGTGAAAAAAATGAATCTATAGACAAAGAAAAGCACGTTTCCTGTTGCCTGTTGCCTGTTACCTCTACAGAACTCGTAGAGCTTACCGCTGCTGGAGAGGATGAGGAGCGCCGCCTCTATGTCGACTGCTCTTCTCCTCAACCGCTTCAAAACAACCGTGGTCCGCCCCATTCAAAGCCCTGTTTGCGCTCTTAATTTGTCTCTTCGAGTGTCTGGACGGTCAATAATGAAAGATACGGAACGGGCAAGGGTATTAAGAGGAAGGGGTTCGACCGCTAAATGGGGGACAAAGAGTACCGACGGGAAAGGGTATTAAGTGGAGGTCGTTCGGCCGCGTAATGGGGGGCAAAGACTCGGCCAATTTCTCTTGACGCGTGTTTTGTTCTGTATGCGTGATCTCCTCGCTGCGCCCTGGGACGTTTTAGCAGTTTTTTGCTACTTTTAGGATTTAGCTATTTTTTTCTCTTCTCTACTTCAGGTCTAATCAAATAAAAAGAGCCTGACTTGACAGACTTTGAGACTAACAAGGTGAGAAACGATAGAAAGGACACGAAACGAAAAAGAACTTGCTGAAAGCCTTGAGTCGATGACGAAAGAAAAAAGAAAAAAAGACCATAATTCTTACTATTATCAATTTTAAGCAGTGAAAATTTACTATAAGAACTATTCAGATTAAGTTGACTTGTTTACAACTCCTTAGTCTTTTTATTAAAGAACCTAGTATTATTATTGTTCTTCTTTCGAATATGAGAACTTTATCGATGAATAATTTATATGGGTCCATGAATTAATAGAACATCAAATTATGGTCGAAATGATAGTAATTATGCTATTGTAATTGATTTATACTAACAATTGACCAAGTCAATATAGTAACATATTAGTAGAATTATGAAAACAATTAAATAAACTTAAGTGATTTATTAGTAAAAGGGGTCAAGTTGTAGATTGAGTTAAACTTGTTGTAATTATTCTCTAGCAACCTTTACCTTATGATGCAAATCACCAAATTGAGCAAAATTAAGATTTCTAAGTTGCCCCTTTAATGCCTTTTGGCTTTCTCACAACTTTGAACACTTTGGTACCATTGATTTCTTGTTGTCAAACAGAATTAATGTATCCATAAAATCAGGGTTATCTATCCAAAAATTAAAAAATATGAAAGAAGCTTTTCTCCTTCTATGACTGGTATCTAACTTAACTAAGAAAAGAGAATGATCTAATACCAAGGGAGGCAAGAACTTAGTAAAAAATTTATCAAATTTGAGAATCTCCTGTGCGTTTAGTAATGCTTATCAACCTTACTAGCTTTGAGATTTTGGGTTGAGCTTTTATTACACCAAGTGAAAAAAGAACAAATAAAGGAGGGTTCCACCAATCCTAGTTTCCCAATCATATCATTAAGATCCTCCATGCCTCTCGTCTATCTAACATTTGATCCAATGCATTCATTAACAAACCAAATTTCATTAAAATTACTCACTAATAGCCATGGAACATGTCTAATATTTTAGGAAGAGAAAAGTTTAATATTTGCCCATAATTCTCTACATTTAGATTCCAAGTTGCTTACATAGATATCAAAACAAAAAGAAATATGGAAAACCTAAAATACCAATGCAACAATGAATAGTTTGGGATAAAGTTCCTTGAATTGAAAGATGTAACTCAAATGTAAGTAATTATGAGAGTAATTCCAACTAGTAAACATATTAATGACAAAATTTACATTTTCTTCTTTTACTCTATGCTCTACCAAAATGATAATATGTGGAGCTTGAGATAGTACAAAGTTAACAACTTCTCTTTGTCTGTGACATTTATTAAGGCCCCTCACATTTCAAGATAAGATATTCATTGATCTAGAGGTTTTTCTCCATTCTGCACCACATAAAAGTTATTAAAAAGATTTGAAAGCTCATCATAAGTGGTTTGATTATCATTAGCAAGTTGAGCAAACCTGTTTTTTGAGGTAATTACATAATCATTGTCTTTCTTCTTTCCAAGAGTTTTCTTCTTACTAGTAATAGGAATAAATTCAAAGTTTGTAATAGGGTTATTTCCTTGAGAGATAGAAGAAACAACACTAGGCTTAATAGTAGTAAACTGAGCAATTCCATTTTCCTTAACTACATGAGTATTTACTTGACTCATTACAATAGTAAGTGGGACTTGAACATCTCCATTTTGATTTACTTGCAGTTTTGGTACTTGGGAAGGGTCTACACTCTTTTTGGGAATCCATATATTTTTCTTGTTAGTGCAATCCTTATGACCAAAGCAATTACATTTCTTACATTTCTTACATTTAGGAGGGATCCAACCATATTCTACAATGATCTCAAACACCTCATTATTACCCATATCAACATCAAAATTTTGGGAAAACTCATTATTGATATTCGTTAGTATACAAACTTTGGCATATGATAATCAAAGCTTTTGTTTTGTAGCTTTGTCCATATATAGAGGTTTACCTAGCATGCTACTACCGTGACTCATACCAATATTATTCCATAATGCATAAGGAACATTAAACAATTTAACCTAAATGGGAATGGTAGATATTTTGGCCTTCTCTAATATGATACAATCGTGCCATTTTTTAAGAAACAAAGGTTTACCAGCTATGTCCCATACTCCAACTTCCATTACTAAGATTACTTACTTTATATTACTATAGTTATGATATATTGTTATGGGTAGATCATATATACTCCCTGTTACGTGACCTATGGACTATTTTATTATGATTAAGTAATGTTTAAATTGTCTAATTCTATTAGTATATTTATTTTCTTGGTAAGCAAAGAGTTTTTATCGTGACATTGAAAGCAACATTAGTTTATGTATACTTGATTATAAAATAGGATTTATATTAGTCATATTACTTATACATTGAGCATATATCATGGTAATTGTCTAATACCATTTGCTACACAATTAATAACAGGAGTCAAGTAAGTATATTAAGTTTAGGAATAGAATATTAACCTAATTCAAACCCATTCTTCCTTAGGTTACCCAAGACATTTCAATAAATTCGTATGTGCTTATGTGCCTATTAAACCTAAAGCAAGGGCATCTAATCATATCTACGTAGAAAATTTGTATGGAACATCTAACCATATCTATATGAAAAATCTTTCTACAGCATAAGATGAGTCACTTCCAATATAACAAAAATCAATGAATGGAACATCTATTCTTAATAGAATTTGACTTTTACAATATTTGAAGTACTTCTAAGATTAATCCTTTAGTAATAAGCTATCTTAGAATATTAGTATTAAATCTAAATCTTCATGCTAATAAGTGAAACACAAACTTGTATAATTACCATAAAATTGTGTGATTATATATAGTATAGAAGACATTTTGAATTACGAAGCATTGGAAAGATGATTATAGATAAACTTTACACAATATGATAAGAGGGTTGGTCTATGTACCCCAGAGATATGATTTGCTTCAATAACATACCTAACTGCATTTCTAGGTTTGGCTTAGTGGTAAGCTAGTAAGGGCTTCAATTGTGAGATATGGGGTTCGACATTTTGTGTATGTCAGTTAGATTGTACATTGTAATATTAAAATAAAATTTAACAACAACAAAACTACATTTCTTGTGACTTAAGCTCCATGTTATTTAGAAGGCCTAGATCTTCCCTTAGAAGGTTCCTTTATGTAATAATCAAATGCATAAATGTTTGTCTAATATTCAAGTTACTCGTAATTGAATTGATAATGCATCTATGCTCATTGTACTATTTAAAGTAATGAAACTTCAAGATACAATTGCATTTTCACAAAGAATACACTTGTGGCATGATAGTACTCCTAAATGGTAAAAGATATTTGGATTAGGTTCAATATTAACTTGACTTCCTTAAAAATAAAAAAATAAAGCAAAGAAAAAGAAAGCTAGAAGCCTTCCAAAAATGAAAAGAATTGGTGCTCATTTTTCTAAAAATTCTTGAATTAGTTACTCTCTGACAAACTTTGATTTCTTCTTGTATATTAACTCTGTATTAACATGTTTGAGCTCAGGTTGTGTGTTTTATTATTGTATTTACATTTTGAAAATCTAAGCTTAAAAACTTAGAATAGATTGTCACTATAACTTTTGGGGGGGGTTTTCATCATTTGATCCACTTTTTGAGAGGAAAATGATAGCCTTTAGCCATTTGCTAAAGGAGGTGAATTGGGGGATTTCCTCAATCTTTTAAAAACTATAGGTTTTATTATTTTCTTACTCCTTATTTAGATCCGTGTTACATTGTATTTCTTCTATTTTACCCGATTACTTGCTAGAGTAGTTGGATATTCTTACCTTGTGCATGCACTCCTTTAAGGTATGTTCAAACCATCGAGTATGCTGTAAATCTTACAAGCAGTTGTAATTGACATAAACTACATGGTTAAAAAGAGGACCTTGCAAAAGAAACCCAGTAAAAGTGAAAGTCTGCCAGTTCCTAATGAAACTGAAATAGTCAGTTGTTTGGTAGTACATGCATTGGGGTACATGTTGTTAAAGTAGGCATTTCGAGTGTCATCAATTGACCCTTCAAGCATGCGTGCAAATTGATGTTAAAAAAATGAGTAACTACGACTCACATTCCTTGGCTTTTGTCTCTTGAAATGCTTGTAGTATCAGTAACTGAGTTTTTTATAAGGGAGAAGGCATCGTCTAATCCTCTCACCCCACTTCCAAAGTCAACCCCCAAGGAGTTCATACAGAGGTTTGCAATGTTTCGGATCCCAACGGCTACCACCAACTATGTATTTCTTTTTATCTCCTATGGTCTTCTATTTCAAGCTATAATCCCATTTAGTCATCTTACAATTATTGGTTTGAGATGTCAATTTCAATTGCTTCAAGCTTATACCATATTACATTTTCTTATAAGGTAATATTATTGTCCCTATCGACCACATATTGAAAACATTTTGCAATAATATTCTACATTTAATATTTAGATTATCTTAAGTTCATTTAAAATATCATGCTAAGCATTTTTCTTGTAATATTATAAATGTGGGTCAATCTTTTAATGGATCCATAATTTTGAGATATATGTACACTTTATAGAATAAATAAGTAAAGTATTCTAATATGGCTATCTTTCATTATTTAATTGCCTTCTATACAACAAATAATAGTAGGGATATACGCATAATGTAGTCTAAGTGAGGATAAAAATGCTAAAGGTCACATGACCAAATAATCATATAGGAGATAAATGGCAACAACTACAAATGGCATCCTTACATTATTTCATTCTCTTAATGAATAAAAAGAAAAGAAGATAATGAATTACTCAAGAGTGAATAAGGCACACATTGGAAAGGATCTTTCAAATGGTACATTGTAGGCCATTTCATGCACTCACCTAAATGTTCAAAAGGTAACCAACTAAGTGTGAGAAGCTCCCTCCATCATTACATTATATGAAGCATCTTTTGAGCATAACATGCGAAGGAAGCCAACACGAAATTTCGAGCATAACATAATGTTCAGTGAAATTTAGTTACAAGTGAACCTGTTAGACAACTAATATAATGATAAGAAAAGTATTGTCACACAAAGATTGGTGAATATTAAACTAATCAAGTACTAACAATAAACTAATCCTAAAATTTATCTAGTAAATCAAAAGATAGTTGATGATGAATTAAAATTCAAAATTCCCAAAATGAAAATTCAAGACTAATTAAAATTGAATCCAAGTAAGAAAAATTAATATGAGAAACATATTAGAGCATCCAATTTCACCATAACTACTAGATATGAATTTTCATATTTTATGCCTATAAGAATGATAATACCTATATGATGGCAGAATTGCCTAATTTATTTCTTATCCTATGTCCAAGTATAGCAAACCTATTTAATTCATTAATTCATTATATCTCTATATGTGAATTGAAACAAATCAAATGCATTAGGATCTGTGAACATTCCTAGTTTATAATAAATCTTTCGATTATCTTATCACCAAAAGTCACACAAACAACATAGTATATGTCGATTCATATTTAATTCATGGTTATACATTATAAGAAACAACTGTATATTATTACCTTTTAGTCTCAAATATGCAAATCAAATCATACAAGTGGTGGCAAATCACATAAAAGCATTACGCATTATAATATATAACTCACATAAATAAAATATCTTGCAAAGCATAGAAACTTATAAAATTCACACCATCATAGTTAGACTACATCTTCACTCTAACAAAAGAAGCTTATAACATAATGAAATTACAAACCAAAGCAATAGTAGAAATTAAGTAAAACATCTTAAATAAATAAATAAAAAAACGAAAGTTATCACCACATTGTTTTCTTTTTAAGAATTATTTATAGAATTCCTATAAATCAAAACAAAATTAGGAATGATATGAAGTAGAGAAAGCTTTTGCATCTCTATTTCTCTTTTTCTTATTTGGTTTTCTCTTTCTTCTTTGATTTTTCTCTCTCTTTGTTGGTTTTGGTGACAAAACTAGTTTTCTCCTTATTTTTCTCATTCCTTTCTTTTCTTTCTCTTGTGCGGTGCCTCATCCCTTTCACAATTCATGTCTTTTTGTATTTATCTCCCCATGGGTGGCGTGCCCTACGTGCATTCTTCATAATTCACTTTTTGCTCCACTTTTACATTTTTGCCCTTTCCCTTACTTGCAAATTGCCTTGTTTTGTTATCTTTTCCTTTCCTTTTGTTTTTCACGTGCCTTCTTATAGCTTTCTTTTCCTTTGCTTCTCATGCTCTTTTGGGGTTTGTTGTATAAATAACACAATTTAAATAAAAATATGAAAAATTAAATATTATCTTGCAAAACTTGTGTTATTTAAATCTTAAAATAATCAAAATAACTCTATAAAAATAGAGTTATCAAGATCCGCAAACTTGACATTTTGCTAGTCCTTGAGTAAAAGTAAAAGATAATATATGTTTTGGACAAAACACCTTTATAAAATTCTTTCATAATTGCTCAACTTAACAATTCAAAGAAAAAATATAGCTTTCATCCAAACACCACAATTGTTTCATAAGATAAGATAGACTCTTAACTATGTTAACCACGCGTATGTGTGTGTCTTTATCTTTTCAACTATATGAACTCTAAGAAGATTCACATTACTATGCAATCTCTCAAAAGCTTTAACCAAACCTCATAGGTTTTGCTTTTCATTCTTCTCTCCACTAATGTAAGCTAATCATCTAACCAAGAATCAATAGGACTTTTATAAGCTTATAATGTAAGGCTGGGCTAGGGGTAAGATGAAAGTCATTTAGGCTTAATTCACCCATGAACACATTGCTTTCTAGGATCTAATTTGAGCTTTTGTCACTTTCAACTTTTTTTTTTTTTTTGCTCCTTACAAGTGATCTTTTTATCACCACTTCTCTCATTCTTTTCTTCCTAAAAATGCTTGATTTCACTTAGATTTTGACACTCACAAAAGTCACAATCATACTTGCAACAATAAAGCAAGTAGTAAGTGTTCAGTGAAATTCTAAATGAAAGTGAACATGTCGAACAAGTAATATAATGATAAGAAAGATATCATCCCACGGAGATTGATGATTACTAGACTAATTAATTACTAATGGTGAATAACTCATAGAATTTATCTAATAAATCCAAATAATAGATGATAGATTAACTAACTAAATCTAAGAAAATTAAATACGCAAAATATGTTAGAGCATATGATTTCACCATAACTACTAGGTATTAATATTGATTATTTATGCTTGCAAGCGGGATAATATCTATGTGATGGTGGAACTTGCTAATTTATTTACTATCCTATGTCTAGGTATAGCAAACCTACTTAGTTTATTAATTCACTATATCTCTATATGTGAATTGAAACAAATCAAATGCATTAAAATCTATGAACATTCCCAGTTTACACCAAAAGCTACACAAATAATATGGTATATGTCTATTCACATTTAATTTATAGTTATACATTACAAGAAGCAATTGCATATCATCTCCTATCAGTTTCAAACATGTAAATCATATCATTTAAATAGTAGCTAATCACTTAAAAACATTAAACATAGTAACAAGTAACCTCACATAAATAAAATATCTTGCAAAACATAACAATTGTAAGATTCATATCATCATAATTGGGTTACATTGTAGCTCTAACAAAAGTAAACTAAAGCATAAAGAAATAATGAAGAAGAACAATAATAAGAAATAAAGAAGGCATCTTAAATCCAAGAACAAGAAGTTTGTCACCCTTTTTGTCTTCTCTTTAAGAAAACCTTGAGTTGTGCTTAATTTTCTCTTCTTCCTTCTTTTGCCTCTTTTCTTTTCTTAAATAGGATTTAGGTTTAGACCTATCTTTTATCATAGTAGAAATGGGTTTTGGAGACCCAAGACAATTGGGTTTTGAACTTTTATATTGATTGGGCTTTGAACTCCTAACATGACTAGGTTTTCTAGAAAACCTAACAACAATGGAAAATCTAAAGTCCAAGCCCATCTTGATTTTCTTGATCTTAATATTTTGACCATATTTTGCCATATAATAAGCATTAAGTTCTCCATGCTTATTCTTTTTCTCCATGCCTCCTTATTCTACAAAAACAAGTCAAATTTAAGTAAATAAAGAGGAATTCAAAGATTTGTTATAAGCATTGCATTATTTATTGCCTAAAAATAGCTAAAATAACTCTATAAAAATAGAGTTACCAGTAGAACTAGAAATGTAACCATTACAATATTATCTTGCTGATGGTATCCAGCTACTATGCTTAAGCCAATTTCTGAACCTTAAGTGGCTTGAGTGACAATGAATAACAAGAGAATTCTATTCTTGGGCATATATTGCATTTCCTTTTTTTTTTCTTTTTTTTTTTCTCTATAGACATTAGATACTATGCCATACAATTATTACAATTAATTTCTTGTCATGCTCCACGTTCCTCTCAACTTTTATTCACTTAAATAGACTTATATCCTAAAAATCAACATGTTTAAGGGTATAGGACGAAAAGATAATTTGTCAAAGGCTCAAAGGTATATATATGTGGGTGTCAAATAAAAAAAAAAAAAAGATATGAATCAAGGCTCAGCAGGGTGACTGGTGATAAATAAATTGGGTTGGCTTGAAAGGCTTAAACAATCCAAAGATGGCCTAAATCATTTTCTCAGTTAGATGCAGCCTAGGATTTTGCCTCAAGAGGAAATCAAGCAAATTTTAAGATCCAAGGAGATCTAAGATAATTGCATACTTCACATGAATGTTCTCTAGAGCACAAATAAAGGACTTTTAGTGTTCAATAAATAGATCAACATAATCAAAATCACACTTAACTCACATCACAATTGCAGGCTTAAACATAATCTAAATCTTCCTAAGAATCGCTAAGAATTCAAAACAAAGGATTCAATCATGACTTGAACGAAGCATTGTCCTCAATGCAAAAAGAAAGAATGCAAAAATAAAGGTAAAATCGGAATGAGAAAACTCCCTTGATTATAGTTCATATCCACAAAGAGCTTTAAGGAGGTGGTGGTGACAAAACTTCCAACAAAAGAACCATAAAAATGCTTGGATTGCCTCCCAAGAAGTGCTTACTTTATAGTTTTCAGCCAAACTATTTTCAATGTTGGTACTCAAGGAGGAAGAAGATCAAGGGTAGTTTTCTACATGTTGACTCCCTCAAAGTAAGGCTTTAGACATTGACCATTCACCTTAAATGTGCCTTGGGTGTCATTTGTAACTTCTATTGCTCCATATGGGAATACCTTGGTAACTATGAAAAGGGTAGACCATCGAGACCGCAATTTACTTGGAAACAATTTAAGATAAGAGTTATAAAGCAATACTTTTTAGCCAACCTCAAACTCTCTTCTTAATATGTGTTTGTCATGCCATCTTTTTGTATGTTCCTTGTATATTTTGGCATTTCCATGGGTCTCATCTCGTAATTCCTCCAATTCATTCAATTGCAACAACCTGGTTTCACCTGTAGACTACATCTCAAAGTTTAAAAATTTCAATGCCCAATATGCTTTATGCTTTAATTCCACTGGTAGATGATAAGCCTTCCTAAACATTAGCCTAAAAGGAGACATTCCAATTGGTGTTTTGAATGCTGTTGTATAGGCCTAAGGTGTATCATCAAATTTCATTGACCAATCTTTCTTTGAGGCATTCACAGTTTTTTTCCAATTTCGCTTAATTTTCCTATTTGATATCTCAACTTGACCACTAGTTTGAGGGTGATAAGAGGTAGCAATATTATAAGTAACCCCATACTTACCTAAAAGTACTTTAAATTGTTTGTTGCAAAAATGGGTCCCTCTATCACTTATGATTGCCTTAGGAGTGCCAAATCGAGTAAAAATATTTTTCTTTAAGAATTTAACCATAACCTTAGCATCATTTGTTGGTAACATTATTGCTTCTACCCATTTAGACACATACTCAACAACCACTAAAATATGCATATTTCCATAAGAAGGTGGAAAGATCCCGTGAAATCAATATCCCAAACATCAAATAACTCACACACAACAACATTATTTAGAGGCATCTCATGTTTTCTAGAAATATTTCCAGTTCTTTGACATTAATCACATGCAACTACATATGAATATGCATCTCTAAAAAGCGTGGGCCAATAAAATCCAGACTGTAAATCCTTAGCTACAGTTCTAGTGGCACCAAAATGACCACTTGCCTCTCTAACATGATAATGGTGTAGGATATTGGCCATCTTTTCCTTAGGAACACATCTCCTTATAACCTTATCTACACATACTTTAAACAAGAAAGGCTCTTCCCAAAAATAATGTTTGATGTTAGAAAAGAACTTTCTTCTTTGTTGATATGACATTTCAAGAGGAAGAACATTACTTACCAAATAATTGACAAAATCAACATATCAGGGAATTCTAATTAATTTGAGCACAAAAATGTTTTCATTAGGAAACTCTTCTATAATCGGTTTATCTTCTCCTTTTAAATTGAGAATTCTGGACAAATGATCTACAAATAGATTTTTAATCCCCTTCTTATCCTTGATCTCTAAATCAAACTCTTGCAGCAATAGAATCCACTTGATCAACCTAAGTTTTGATTCTTTCTTTTCAAGTAAATGCTTAAAAGCAGAGTGGTCAGAATAAACAATAACTTTGGAGCCAATTAGATAAGAATGAAATATGTCAAAAGCAAATACTACTACCAAAAGTTTTTTTTTCTATTGTTGAATAATTCAATTGTGCACCTAATAAGGTTTGACTGGTACAGTAAATGGTCTGAAAAACTTCATTCTTCATTTGTCTCAAAATAGCTCTTACTGCAAAATCACTTACATCACACATTAGCTCAAAAGGTAAATCCCATTATGATGCTACCATGATTGGTGTTGATATTAAATTTTCCTTTAAAGTGTTAAAAGCTTGCAAGCATTCATTAAAAAAGTTAAATTTCACACCTTTAACCAACAAATTTGAAAGTGGTTTGGCAATTTCAGAAAAATCTTTTATGAACCGCCTATAGAATCTTGCATGCACCAAAAGGCCTTTAACAAGTTTCATTGATGTTGGTGGAGGCAATTTGGCAATGATGTCCAATTTAGCTCGATCAACCTTTAATCCTAGTTTAGATATCTAATGCGCACTATTCTTTCTTGCACCATAAAATGACACTTCTCCCAATTCAAAACAATGTTACTTTCCTCACACCTTTGTAAGACCCTTGCTAAATTATTTAAACAAATGTCAAATGATAAACCAAATACAGAAAAATCATCCATGAAAATCTCAATAAAGTTTTCAACCATATTTAAAAAAATGGCCATTATGCATCTCTGAAAAGTTATTGGTGCATTACAAAGACCAAAGGGCATTCTTCTAAAAGCAAAGGTACCATAAAGGCAAGTGAAAATGATTTTCTCTTGATCTTTTGGTGCAATGTAAATTTGATTATACCCTAAATACCCATCAAGGAAGTAATAAAATTCATGTCTTGTAAGTCTTTCTAACATTTGATCAATAAATGGTAAAAGGAAATAATCTTTTCTCGTGGCATCATTCAGTTTTCTGTAATTTATACACACACACCATCTAGTAACTATCCTAGTTGGAATCAATTTATTATTATCATTTCTTTGAATAGTCATACCTCCCTTCTTTGGCACAACTTGCACAAGACTTATCTAGGAACTATCTGAGATAGGATCAATGATCCTTGCATCAAGCAATTTGGTTACCTCAGCCTTCACTACTTCTTGCATCTTTGGATTTAATTGCCTCTAAGGTTGAACAGTGGCTTTGTATTGCTTTTCCATCAAAATCTTATGCTTGCAAAGTGAAGGGCTAATTCCCTTAATATTAGTTATTTTCCCTCCAATTGTTCCCTTATTCTCTCTCAACACCCGAAGTAAATTCTCTTCCATTGATTATGTTAAAGAAGTAGATATAATTACTGGCAAAGTAGAAACTTCATCTAAATAAACATATTTCAAATGGAAAGGTAAGGGCTTAAGTTTAAAAGTTGGAGGCTCTTCAATTGATGGCTTAGGTTTTGTCATGTGTTGTCCCAATTCCTCAAACTTTGGTGTCATATGTAGTAAATATGGTGGATTTGCCCCTGTGAGATTAGCATACACTTATATCTCCTCGCTTTCAAGTTCCTCATTTTTTGGGTGGACCAAGCATGCTTCAAGGGGATCCTTGATAACTTTTTCCTGAAAGATCTTGTTCATAAATTTATCAATTGTCTCAACCCTAAAGCAAGAACTATCATCAGAAGGATGTTTCATTGTAGTAAAAACATTAAAAGTAACATAATCATTTTGAACTCTTAAGATTAACTTCCCTTATTGTACATCAATTAGAGCTCTTCTTGTTGATAGAAAAGGTCGACCTAAGATAAGTGGTACCTCAAAGTCTTCCTCCACGTCAAGTATTATAAAATATGTAGGAAAGATAAATTTGTCAACTTTCACCAATACATCTTCTATAGTACCTCTTGAATATTTAATTGATTGATCAGCCAATTGTAAGGATACTATGATTGGCTTCACTTCACACAATCCTAATTTCCTGAAAATAGAAAAAGGCATTATGTTAATACTGGCTCATAAATCACATAATGCCTTATCAAAGTGAGAATCTCCAATAGTACAAGGAATGGTAAAACTCCCTGGATCTTTTAATTTTGGAGGCAATTTGTTTTGTAAGATGGCTGAGCATTCTTTAGTTAGCTTCACAATTTCATACTCTTCTAGCTTGCTTTTGTTTTTCAATATTTCCTTAAGAAATTTTGCATAACTAGGCATTTGAGCTAATGCATATGCAAAAGGAATGTTAATATGCAATTTTTTAAATACATCAAGAAATTTAGAAAACTGCTTATTTATTTTATGTTGTTGGAGTCTCTGAGGAAATGGAGCTAGAGGCACATAAGGCTTGGAATTATTAGGGAATAATGTTCTCTTGGTTGCTTGCTCAGGTTGTGTGCTAACATCCTTTTCCTTATCCCTAACACTTTCCTTCTCAACGTCATCTTTTCCCACTTATTTGCCATTTTTCAAGGTTATTACCTTTGCATTTTCCAAGGATTTTTCTCTGTGATGCTCGGCAATGAACCTTGCTATCTTCTTGAGATCATATTAACCAATTGACTTATTTGCACCTCTAAATTTTTTATTGAAGCTTCTTGGTTTTGTAATCTTGTTTCATTAGTTTGTAACTTATTAGCGACCATATCTTCTAAATTAGGCTTGTTTTCTTCTGGTTGCCTAAATCTTAGTGGTGGCCTCATTGCATTAGAATTACTTAATGAAAAATTTGGGTGGTTACACCATCTCGGATTGTAAGTGATGGAGTATGGATTATTTTATGGCCTACTTGAATTGCCAACATAATTAGGATCTTTGCTACCTTGAGCAAAGGTGTTACCTATTTGACACTATATGCTCGCATGTCTTCCACCAAAATGATCACATACTATGTTCTGAATCCTCATGACTAGAGCACTCAAGTTATCTATCTTCTTGTTGAGTTTTTCAATTGTGCATACATTATAATGAAAGCATCCAGTTCATGAATTCCACCAGCTTTCCTCACTAGTAGCCTCTCAGTAGACCACTAATAACTATTATTCGTCATTTCCTCTAAAAGACCTTCTTTTGGTGTCTTATTGTTCAAGGCCCTTCTTGTAGCTACATCAAGCATAAAACGAAGATTAGTACTAAACCCATTATAGAAAGTTTGTACATGTAACCATATGGGTAGCCCATGTTGTGGACATCTTCTCAATAGCTTCTTAAATCTTTCCCAAGCTTTATACAATGATTCATTGTCCATTTGCATAAAAGTGGTAATATTGTTATGCATTTTGGCAAACTTTGCTGGAGGAAAGAACTTATCAAGAAATTTCTGAGCCAAATCATCCTATGTTGTAATTAATCTTACATAAAGAGAAGAAAACCAATTTTTAGCTGTCCTTAAGAGAAAATGGGAATAGCCTTAACCTAACAGCATCATCTGTGACTTCATTGTATTTAATCATGTCATAGATTTCAAGAAAAAAATTAATATGAGCATTTGGATCATCATTTGGTAGCCTACTAAATTGCATGTAATTTTGAAGCATTTGGATGAGTGCTGGCTTGATTTCAAAGTTGTTCACTTAAATCGCAGGCCTCTCGATGCTTGATGTGGCACCTTGAACTATTGGTACAGCATAGTCTTTTAGAAGCTTGCATGGATTATCATTGTCCGCCATTTTTCTAGCTTCATTTCTTTATTCTCTTAGCTCCTTTCGTTGCCTTCTTACTATGCATTCAATTTCTGGATTAAGATCAACAAGTTGTCCTCTTTGGCTATAGGTCATACACATTTGTAACACCCCTAAATAGTAGCAACCAAAAAAAAAAAAAAAATTCAAGGAAAAATAATAATGATAAAGCAAAAGAAAATAAACTCTAACGAAAAAATTGATTTTTTCTTAAGAAAATAAAAGGTAGATTAAACTTTGAATTATTCAATATTAATATTAATTAGCAGTAAAACTACCAATCCCCGGCAACGGTGCCAAAAACTTATTCGGTGAAATTTAGATATAAGTGAACACGTTGAACAAGTAATATAATGATAAGAAAAGAACCGTCCTTTAATGATTGGTGAATACTAAACTAATTAAGTACGAACAATGAATTAATCCTAAAATTTATCTAGTAAATCAAAAGATAGGTGATGGTGAATTAAAATTCAAAATTCCCAAAACAAAAATTCAAGACTAATTGAAATTGAATCTAAGTAAGAAAAATTAATACAAGAAACATGTCAGAGCATCTGATTTCACCATAACTACTAGATATGAATTTCCATAATTTATGCATACAAGAATGATAATACCTATATGATGGCGGAATTTTCTAATTTATTTACTATCTTATGTTTAGGTATAATAAACCTATTTAGTTCATTAATTCATTATATCTCTATATATGAATTGAAACAAACCAAATGCATTAGGATCTGTGGACATTCTTGATTTACAATAAATTTTTCGATTATCTTATCACCAAAAGCCACACAAACAATATGGTATATGTCTATCCATATTTAATTCATAGTAATATATTATAATAAGCAACTGCATATTATTACCTTTCAGTCTCAAACATGGACATCAAATGATTCAAGTGGTAGCCAATCAATTAAAAGCATTAAGCATAATAATATATAACTCACATAAATAAAATATCTTGGAAAGCATAGAAACTTATAAAATTCACATCAACATAGTTAGGCTACATCTTTGCTCTAATAAAAGAAGTTTAGAACATAATGAAATAACAAACCAAAGCAATAGTAGAAAATTAAGCAAAACATCTTAAATTAAAAAAAAAAAAGGAAAGTTGTCATTAAACTGTCTTCTCTTTAAGAATTCTTTGCAGAATTTCTACAAATCAAACCAAAATCAAGAATGATATAAAGTAGAGCAAGCTTTCGTGTCTTTTTTTTCTTTGGTTTTCTCTTTCTTCTTTGATTTTTCTCTCTCTTCCTTGGTTCTCCTTATTGATCTCATTTTCTCCTTATTTATCTCTTTCCTCTCTTTTCTTTCTCTTGTGCAGTGCCTCCTCCCTTTCACAATCCATGTCTTTTTGTATTTATCTCCCCTTGGGCGGCATGCCCTACTTAAACTCTTCACAATTCACTTCTTCACTCCATTCCCTTTGTATTTTTCTTCTATTATGCACATTGCCTTGTTTTGTTCTCTTTTCCTTTCCTTTTATTCTTCACGTGCCTTCTTGTAGTTTTCTTTTCCTTTGCTTCTCATGCTCTTTTGGGGTTTGCTACATAAATAACATAATTCAAATAAATATATGAAAACTTAAATATTAAAACTTGTATTATTTATAATATAAAATAATCAAAATAACTCTATAAAAATAGAGTTATCACATGAATTTTGATCTCTAAGCTATGTTGGAAGCAAATAAAGGGTTGCTTGTCGCAAAGGATAAGGCAATGAACTGCTTTCTTGCTTACTAAACCGTAACAACACCTTAATTTTGGCATCGCTATTTGTATTACTACAACCTATGAGTAACGAGAAATTACCCTAAAATCATTTAGTTTTCTCCATTTCCTTGCTACTAATAATATTTTAAACTATTGTTATGCTGGCATTATCTTTTATCTATGCTTCTACCTCCCGCTCTAATAGCTTGTTTTCTTCTCTCAGATTACTTTGCTATTCAACAAAAGTGACACATTTGGTTAACTTATTTTAAGATAATCCTACTAATTACAAGCTACAATCCATATATAAGTACTAGACAGATAAATTGAGACAATCAAGTTTAAAAACTAAATCATGTTATTTGTTAATTTTTTTCTTTACATTTTTGTTTGTCTTCTCTTTCATGCAAACACCTGAGCAATTTGTTTCTTTCATGTTAAATCTTAACTTGGATTCACCTCTTTGCAATGTTCAATTGTTTGCCTAGACTTTATCTATAATCTCTAATCTTCAAGATGATCAAAGAATGGGCAATCCAATGAGTAAGCATGGTTAGATCATTTAAGGAGTACTTAAGCTTCCATTGCATCCACTAGTTATTCCATCACCCAATCTAGTAAATTAATTCTATCCCCAGAGTTTCAGACACGAAGACTTAATACTTAACCTGTGTTGAGTATTATTTTGAAGACCATAATATTGAGTTGGATGAGAACCATGCAAGTCTCTTAGCGGCTCAAAAGATTCGTCAACATTTTCTAAGAAAATTGTCATTAGTTTAGTACTACGACAAAAATATTTGGACAGATTCTATTAAGGCTGGCGAAGCCTAGTATACAGAGTTGAAACCATTTTAGATGTCCTAGATCTATTCCTTAAGGTTCATCCTATCAAATGATTTGGGCAGAACCAAGAGGTAAGAGTTGGAACTGATTCTAGAGTTAATAGCTACGAAATAGATTGTAGCTAGTTTGATAACTAAAGGGCACAATCCACAACATGGTTTGTGAATACCATATCTTCCAATGCTAGAAATAATAAGAAGATTTTAGCCTCTCTTAGAAGTTTAAGAATATGATATAATATTGGGAGCATCGAGAAAAACAATTGGAAATGCAACTCTATTTTGGTATTTAAATATCAGAGGTTCCGTATACAATACAAATGACCCAAAGGTCTTGCAGCAAAAACAGAAGTGTATTTCAAAAAAATTTGGGCATTAAGGAAAATAACTTTATGGTAGATAGGCAACAATATCAAGTAGTCATAGTTTCCTTTAAAACCTAATGGTAACTAACTTCAAAAATTGTTGATTTACCCATTCAACTAAGTACGGATTAGACAGATGTGATAGAACAAGAATTTAATATATAAGATAAAATTGACTGGCAATTGATGTCTTAGCTCATAACATCATGTTAGTGTTTTATGGACTAACATTTCCTTAAAGACCCAAGATAAGAAATTAGCATCAATCTGTGGGTTCTGCCAAGTTCCTGAAGGAATAATGTCAATAGCATACCTTTTCATGAAGACTCATTATAAATTCCGCCATTAGTTGTGTGCGAAAAATAGAACCAGAATAATGATTAGGATAACAATATAGATTTGCTAGATGGAATATTAGGTCAAATTATACATTTTTGGCTAGGCAATATGGAGCACCCAATACCAAAGAGTATATGATCGCAAACTGAATAATTTACCTTAATAGATTTTTGGTTGTAGATCCTGAAAACATTTTGGTAAGCTTTTCATTATAGAAGTTATTTAGAGTAGTCCTTCTTCAAAACTATATGTTTACATGGTGTAGTTAGCTACATAGTACAACCATTAATAAGGAAGGTTATGAACAACAAGTATAGTTGCTCATGACTATCATTGATTAAATCTTGAAGTTGTATAGTTCCTTTTGTTAATATTAGTGGTGAAAAGATCCCTACAACAAGAAGTTCTATAAACCGTAAACTTGACTATAGAATCTTTGACACATCCCTTTAAATTTAACCTTTAACTAGATAATAGAACAAGTATAAGAATTTTCGTATGGTATGAAAACCCTAGACATTTGATTAACACATTAACGAAGAGAATTATGAATTATGTGTTCAATAATATTGGGAACAAATTTTTTTATCAGAAGTGCCCAACTCAGTTAGGAGCTTCCTGATCTTATGTTTGTAAGACTGACATTTCTTGATCTTATGTATGTAAGAGCAGCATTCAACCGTCTTTCTAGTTGTGCGAGGTCAATCCCACTCAACTGCTCCATATTTGGCCCCTCCAGCTGCCTGAGGCTGCGAATTTTTTCTGAATTCATCACCATAAGCCTTACGCATTTAGGAAGAGCAAATATAAAAGGAAAGAAGCGATACTTCTGTACTAGTTCTAGCATGCCCACATGTGACAGCTGACCTTCATATTCTGGGTGGTGGCTCTACGGATAAGAACTTAACAGTCAAAAATTATGTATCAGACAGCAGTCCTTGTTGTAAGATCGAACCTGCCCTCCTTGGCGGCCAAAACAAGATTAGGGCTAATTCATATATGCAGTGACAACTTTCTAATATAAATTTTCCACTTTTATATGAAAAGCTACTTTATAAAACAACTCAGCAACTCTCAATGAAGACTTTTGTAGGAGAAATCTATTGTCTTCCAAAGCTGTTTTTGATCAACTGTTTTTTCTCCATATAAAGTTAAATGTAGTCTATAGAGTTTCCATATAAAGCAAGACCTTAAAATGCCGTAATCCAATCACCATTTATGACAAAAAGGAAGAATTACTAAAAAGGAAAAGAATATATTGCATTAAGTATGGAATGTATCAAATAAGCGTACCATTAAAGATGAGCCAGCATCATCGAACCAACAATATGAAGGAAAAAAATGGAGAAGAGCCACAAAAGGCCCTTTAATCGAAAGTAGAAACACAATTTGTGTGCACAATAGAAAAGCACTCTAGACTTACTAGGTTCGGTGCAATTTTCAGAATTTTTGGATAATGATCGGATTCCAAGTAAACTTGAAAATCGTCTAACTTTATACACATATAACCTAGTTAAGCAAAGGTCAAGAGGTTCGACCTAAACCGGCCTACTAAATTAGCAGCTTGGTTAAACTTGATCTGTTACCATTGAAATCACCTAAAGTTATAAGAGAGAGAATGTTGAGTAAACAAACAACATAGTAATTTCGACAAGAACGAGCTATTTGGTTCTCCCTGATTATACATGAACTCAAAAGAGTTGTAGCTATCAGACTTCCTCAAGTGAATTATCTTAAACAACTCCTTGAAAAATCAAGGTAACTGTCTTGAATGTTAATGCATTAGTAAGTTTTACTTCACAAAGTGGTAATTGCTGTAGGAAACAAAGGAAAAAACTAATATAAGCCTTTATCTCCATTAATAAAGTATTCAAAATGAGTTATTAAACATGTTTAATTATCTAATCAAGAGATTTTCTATTGAATAGTTTTCAAACTTTGTGAGGAACTAAAAATATCTGCTTACTTATGTGCCATTAATGCATTTGGATGCCTCCATATCTTTGTGAATGGTACTTCGATAACACTTAAGTATATTGGCCAACCTGAATCATAAGAACTAGATAACATAAACCTTTGTACTTGGGGCTTAAAATATAGATGTCGTTCTATAATGTTTAGTGAAAAGAAAATACAAACCTAAGTTCTCAAGATGTTTTGAAAATGGATGCTTTTTTCATTAAGCAAAAAAATATAAACACAAAGTGTCCCAAAAATTACATATATATATATATATATATTATGTATCTTTAGAATATGATATCATAAATCAAACTTATAGACATATCATACAAATTTATAAACCCACTTTTACCAGCATTAGATTTTTTTTTTTCCTACCGCATGATAACTAAACCAAATCAAACTTTTCTAAACCACTTTTAATAATTTTTATTTCTTTTTTACGTATTCTCTTTAATTTGTAACTTCCATATGTGAATTAATGTATGCATTTCTTAATTTCTAAGCTTTTTGTCGTTTATAAATATTAGATGGGCATACTATATTATTTGTAAACACAACCCTCTTGAATCCAAATAAACTAAAATTTCATAAGTATGTGTCTCAACAAATGTTCTATCTTATTTGATTTTTTTTTTCTTTTTTAAGAATTGTTATTAAAGACACACAACTTATGCCTAGAATCAATTGACAAGTTGTAAAAAATTACACAAGTTGCTCAAACAATCTCAATCACACCTACACACATACACAAACAACTTGTGCCTAGAATCAATTGACAAGCTGTAAAAAATTATGCAAGTTGCTCAAACAATCTCAATCACACTCACACACATACACACACAACTTGTGCCTAGAATCAATTGACAAGTTCTAAAAAATTACGCAAGTTGCTCAAACAATCTCAATCACACTCACACAGACTCACACACACTAGATGGCCTAACACTACTACAAATCCCCTATTGCCTTTCTTCGGCCCCCATACCTCTATTTAGCCTTTTTCATGCCCTACATAGCCTAATTCCTACCTAAGGGAAAATGCCAAGGTTATCAAGATTCAAACTAGAGATGTAATGCCTACTTGGGTACCATTTGTTGTGTTCTATAGCAATTACCCCAAAAGACCTAATGTAATAAACTTCATTCTTTTACATTGTAAAGACAAGTGGAATGATCTAGCTATATAAAGGGGCTCAATTATTCCTATCATATTAACCTTTTATGATGAAACCTAGGCTTGTAACACTAAGCCTTTTCGCTTATTATGGAACATTTTATTTAGACTATAACATTCCATCATATGCTTTTGAGCCGACATCTCAATGGCCCATTAGCATTACTTGTAGCCCAACTTTAGCCTATCTTCAACCCTTAAGCCTCTTTTAAGTCTTTATGGTGTCCCACATAGCCCCAGTTCTTATCTCAAGAAAAATGTTCAGGTCATCAAGATTTGAACTCAATATGTGGTACTTACTCTAATACCATTTGTTATGTTTATACTCATTACTTGAAAAGACCTAAGCTTATTGGCTAATTATGGAACATTTTATTTGGATCATTACATTCCATCATCTTTCCAAGCTGATGTCTCAGTAATCCACTAGCATTATTGGCAACCCCCTCTAGCCTCTTTTCGGCCTTCTTGGGGTCCATATAGATGGGATCTTGCTCAAGGAAAATGTTAAGGCACTCCAAATTCACCCAAAGAAATACCAAGATTGTTAAGATTCAAACTCAAGATGTGACACTTGCTTCAATACTATTTGTTATATTCTATAGCCATTATCTAAAAAGATCTACGCCTATTGGCTAATTATGAAACATTTTATTTGAACCATTACATTCCGTCATACTTTTAACCCAACATCTCGATGCCCCTTAGCATTATTGACAGTTCCACTTTAGCCTTTCTTCTGCCATGACAAGAATAGATGAAACCGACTCAGATTGTCTTCCTCTGGCGTCCACTAACAAGAACTAATCCACAAGCTAACATTTTAACAACACAGTCAGACTGAAACCGGGAATATAGTAAGGCAATTTAAATAAGCTCAGATAAGTTCAAAAAAATAAAACAAAGAAACAAAAAGTGCTTGTGGATAAGCACGCAAAATATCAAGAAATGCATGCAACTTTTCCAATGGAGTAGTTTGCTGGTATAAGTGAAGCGTCATAAGGACGCGCGTAAAGAGAAAGAAAAAGCACGTTGCCTGTTGCCGCTACAGAATTCGTAGTGCTTGCCGCTGCAGGAATGGACGATGAGCGCGACCTCGCAATCGCAGAGAACGGAGAGCTCGTTGCCTTCTTCATCAAGCCGCTCCGCCTTTACGTTAAGGTCACCTGGCGCCTTCTCTTGTCCTCGATTCGCTTAAGCACTACCTTCTTCCGCCCCATTCCAAGCCCTATTCTCCTTCCTTCCTTCTGTATATCTGACTCTCGGCTTTAGCCTATTATAATTCAAGTGTCAAAGGTGGGCTTAAGTTTTTACTAGTTTGATAAATAAAAGAAGATAAAAAAGTTTATCAATCCTAGTTAAGTATACTTTAAAGTAAGAAAGTTTTGATTTTAAATCAATTTGAGTACAAAAACAAGTGAATTAATCCATTCAATAACACCAACTCAACCAACACTCATAGAGTGGTTTCATTGTCATATATTTCTTATAAAAAATGGTCATTATCAAGTTTAAGTATTAGTGTAATTCATAATTTTAATATGAATGAGGATCAAATAGATCTGCTTGTTTTTTTGAATTGACTTTCAAGTCTCCTCCCTTTTTATCTTTGTGTCCCTCACTTCATATTTCATAATCTAACACATTGAACATGGTCCCTATTCATTCATCACTATTGTTGATTTCCTTCTATCCCATCACAACTACTACAAGTTCATCCAACCATTTATCGCTTCCACCGGACCCATCTATTGGTGGCTTAAAATTTGGAGAGTAGAGGTATTGATGCTTGAATTTTCTTTAAAACTTAAACTATCAAGGCCATGGACTTGTCTTGGAAATAGATTTCTTATTAGCTATTGAATGATATTGTAACCCACCCACAGGTGGTCCACTTGGTAAGGGTTGGACTTGGGATCCTTGAGGTCCTAGGTTCAACTCCCCATGGGGAGCATTTGTGATTTAAGTGGGGGGTCATGGCGGTGGGTTGCTGTGCTAGCCTTCCCCAAGGATTAGTCGAGGTGCGCGCAAGCTGACCCGGACACCTTGGTTACCAAAAAAAAAAAAAAAAAAAAAATGATATTGTACAAATGCCAACCCAAACTGATCAGTCAAATAGACGGTGGACCAACTGCCACAAGCGGTCGGTGTTATTCCCTCAAATAAGAGGTAACAAGTAAGATCTTCCTTGCTACTTGGCTTGATCCAATCAGATCTTCCTTGCCACTTGGCTTGATCTAATCAGCCACCCTATTTTTCCACCACCTCAAGATACGCTCCCGGGGTCTTCCTAGGAATCTAAGCTTCTTATCTTGATAGAACCAAGCCTCTAGAAATTCTCAGAGCCAGGTCTCAATGCCTAAAGGCGCAACTGACAAAACTGAGACAGTGTAACATAATACATATGAAGACATCAAAGGAACATGGACAATACAGGGCAAATTCGGGCGCCACCTGTCTAAGACATACTTCAAGGTCGCAACAAAGACACGTAGAGTCCAGTAACAAATTAGAAGTAAATGAGACATGTTGGAAACAAAGACACGTATGGGCAATCATGATGTAGAGATGTTGGAGACAAGGTACAAGTAAATCAGAAGAATAACAAATTAGAAACTAAGTAAAGAACTAAACAAATCGGCTAAGGTCGTATTCCTCGGGAGTCCACTAACAAGAAGTTATCAACAAACTAGCAATAAGCTAACATCAGCACCACACATAAATGAAATCATGGATATAATATGGAACTGATAACGTAAAAAAAAAATTTCAAAAGAAAAGAAAAGACAAAGTAGTGAATCCAAACACGCAATTAAACGAGAAATGCATGGAAAAAAATTAACTAATTTTCGGGTGTAACTGAAGCATGAAAAAAAATGAACCTACAGACGAAGAAAAGCGCGTTGCCTGTTGCCTCTACAGAACTCGTAGAGCTTGCCTCTGCTGGAGGAAATAAGGAACGCCGCCTCAACATCGACTGCTCTTCTCCTCAACGGCTTCAGCACCACCTTGGTCCGCCCCATTTAAAGCCCTGTTTGCGCTCTGTGTCTCTTCGAGTGTCTGGACGGTCAATAATGGAAGATACTGACCCGGAAAGGGTATAAAGAGTAATGAACGGGAAAGGGTGTTAAGGGGAAGGCGTTCGGCCGCGTAATAGGGGTCAAAGAGTCGGCCAATTTCTCTTTGACGCGTGTTTTGTTTTGTGTGCGTGACTTCCACGCTGCGACTTAGGACGTGTTAGCAGTTTTTTGCTACTTTTAGGATTTAGCTTTTTTTGTTTTTCTTCTCTACTCCAGGTCTAGTCAAAGAAAAAGAGCCCTGACTTGACAGGCTTTGAGACTAACACGGCGAGAGAGGACAAAAAAGACACGGAACGAAAAGGAACTTGCTGAAAGCCTCGAGTTGATGACAAAAGAAAAAATGAAAAAATATGATAATTCTTACTATGAAAAACTGTTATAATAATTATTCAAAGTAAGTTGACTTGTTTATAATTTCTTATTTTTTTTATTAAAAACCCAAGTATTATTATTGTTCTTCTTTTGAATATGAGAACTTTATTGATGAATAATTTATGAGTTTATGAATTAATAGGGTATCAAATTATGGTCGAAATGATAATAAAAGTATGTTACTCTAAGTGATTTATACTAACAATTGACTAAGTTAATTTAGTAATATGCTGGTAGAATTATGAAAAATTAAATAAACTTTAGTGATTTATTACTCCAAGTATAGACGGTTACCTAGATCATAAGCTCAAGAAGGATTGGGGCATATATGGATTTTAATCATCACTCTTCCATAAGTAGTTAAAAGATTGTTGGATCTTTTTAGTAAATATTTTTTTTTTTTGGTTTTAAGGTAAGTTGCATTAATAAAATGTAATGTACAAAAGCATAGGAGCATACCCCAGCATTACAACAATTCTCAAAAAACTACGAGTAAGAGAAAATAGAGGTTGGAAGCCTCCAAATCTCACTCAAAAAAACATTTCCTTGTGAGGGTTTAATATTTTGAAGCAAAGAAGCTCTCCCTCGTATAGTTTTCCTTATTCTAGCCAACAATATTGGAATATCAACTAGTTTACTCTGAAATATTCTAGTAAATATCAACTACTTTTTAGTAAATATTCTTAGCACTAAACAAGCTTTCTTTTTTATAATATTTTCTTTATGATTTTGGCATGGTTTTAGTCATGCCGACATACTTGACATACTCTTACAAATGTCACTTTTAATTTAATAGCATAAAGACAATGAATAAATTAATGATCATGGTGGGAATGCATACCACCTCTGGCATGTTTTTCTTACGGTCATGGTATCCTAGCCGACATATAGTTGGTTCACGTTTTGACCATAGCTTAGATTAGTGGCGACCATCCATGCTTGCTTAATTTGGAATTATAGCATTGGTGAGACTATGCCTATAGAAAATCTAGATTATGCAATTTAGTCTTACTTAGTTATAATTGTATGAAACTACACTTGTTTTGCATATATTTGTATTCCTATATCGTAAAGCACTTTACAAAAATTGAAGTTAAAAAGTTTTTTGTAGTTACGATTAATTGTCCTCTTGGTTTAGCTTCAATAGCCCTAACATTATGGAGTATAAGAAGTCCAATTGGCTTCTTGGATTTAATCTAATCTACACTTGAGGTTGACGAAAAATCCTTTAATCTATTGGCAGTATCCTGTTATATGCCTTGTGCAAGGGTACTACACACAAGAAAAAGGACTTTAATGGCTCCACATATAAACAGCTCCCTCACTAAAAAGTTAAGGATGCATGGTCAAATATGCAAGTTGTATTCACATAAGGGATGAAAGAAACCATCCACTTAAGCTTCAATGGGCCATTGGCCATAACCCGCATCATTAACAATTTAATTTATTTTGAGAGTATTTATGGGGTATCCTTCTACCAATTGCAAATTAAGAATCAACTAAAAGGTCAAAATCCTAAAACTATGAAGGATGTACTTTTGCTCACATGCAATACGACTGCTTTTAACATTTTTTATTGCCTTTCAATTATTCAATCAACTCATGGGGCTTCCACTGGCTTTTAAAATAGTTGGCACATGTATATGATTTGGTTTTGGAATGATGCCTCTTGTATCATATATGAAGTTCCATATGATAAATTATGTCTACTGCCAGAAATTAGTTATCTCCTAAATATACTAATGTTCCATCCAAACATTTGGAATGTGCCTTCTCTTTTTCTTTCTTTTTTTGGTGATAAAAATGTAAGTTGCATTAATAAAAAATAGTGTACAAAAGCATAAGAACATACTCCATCATTACAAGAATTACAAAAATTGCAAAAAAAAAAAAAAAAAAAAGAGGTTGGGAGCCTTCAAATCTCACTTAAAATGACATTATTTTGTAAGAATTTTATATTTTGAAACAAATAAGCTTTCCTTCGGATGATTTTCCTTCCTATTGCCAACAAGATTGAAATGTCAATTATTCTATTTTGAAATCTTCTTCTATTTCGTTATGCTCATATACAATACAGGTAAGCTAAAAAATGATATTTTAAGAAGCTTTGCAACCAAATCTTTTTCTTTAATTGCTCTAATCATCCATCACAATTCATCCATTTGTTTTAGTGCTATTTGTCATTAACCATGTGTTAAATGCTTGAACAAAATTTGAGATAAAGAAGTTAGGGGGGCTTCAAAACATGAGGAGGGAAATTATGAAGTCATTCTCATATCTTAAAGATCAATGAGTTGGCCCAACATGTCAAATAAGTGAACAATGAAAGTTATGCATATTTGAGTTTTTAAGGTATGCAAGTAACTTATATGTTTTGATACTCAAATCATACTCTTAGCCTACTAAAGACACTTTCTAGCATCAATTTCACCATCTTACTTTATCGATTTATGACAACAAAAGGTTAGACAAGTTGATTAACGTACACAATTTCACCATCTTGCTTTAGTATAGTAATTTCTTTTAGATTACAAGTAAAAGGTACTCTGTTTTGATGCTTTTTGACACATATAATCTTGCGTTGTTATAGGTAATTACTTAATATTTCTAAGTATCTAGCCTCCTATGTAGCTACCAACATACCAATGTAGGGTAGTCGAGATCATTAGTGTTAAATCTCCATATGAAAGTACTTCCAAAACCACTTTTTGCTAAGTTTTGGTAATGACATAGATTGTTCCAATGTCAAATTTATCAATACCTAATGCTTTGCGCCATGCAACTCTAGCATGCTAATGATGCCTTATTGTTATTATGATATTACTATAATATGTAAGTGGCTGAAAAACTATGCAACTATGATCCAAAAAAATGCATGTTGTTCAAGTAACTTGGTGGTTGAAAACTATGTTGTTTCTTGTTTAAGACATGCGTGCTATTGCTATGCTAATTTTATGTTCGTAAGACCAAAATCTTACAAGTTTGGCGTGTTGCCTACACATTGCATAACATCTCACATTAGTTTAAAATACATTGCATGCATGGCATCAATTCAATACCTTTTTGGCTTGAAGGATAGAAAACTACCCAAACAACTTTTTTTAGTCTTCTAATCACTCTTTCTATTTTGGGTCAAAAACCTCTATTTAAGGGATCATTTTCCAAGTCAAAGATACAAGGATCATCCTTCAACTGGCTTATGACTTTCTTAAAAGCCTTAGCTTGAAAGGAGCCATGACAACAAATTAGAGGTCATTAAAAAATCTATAACAAAAATAAAAACTGTTCAAATTTATTTTCTTTAGTTTCTTATTTGCAATTTGTGTTGCATTTGCTCTAGACTTAGTGATATTGTGCTTATTGTTGATTTTGACTATATTTCTTATTGAATACCATAAAGGAGAAAAGTTTGGGTTTGTGAAAACTTGTTATCATGCATATATAAGATAAGAGTACATATATCACAATCTTAGTATTGTGGGCTATTTTAGGTGATTCACAAATTAATTTTCAAATATTGCAAACTATTCTAGTATAGTAGTTTGGATTTGTTATCAATTATGTTTCATTAGTGAAGGCAAGCCTTAGTTAACTTAATTAAGAGATGGTGGGGACCCAAGCACTAAGTTTAAAGGCTAAAGCACATAAATTGCTTGTGTTAGGTTTTACCCTTGGATTACTCTAATTATGAATAAAATTAACATGATAAATCATTAGTGTATTGTGGCAACATGTGTCAACATAATAAAGTAACTTAAAGAAAAGGTGGAAATGACAACTTCTCATGCATTTCAATCCTTTAAAATGTCCAAAGTGAATGACATCTCTTTATGAAGGGAAATTGTAGAACAAATGATCAAATTAGTTAAGCCTTTGAGAAGCTAAGCCTTTTATCTTTTGTGAAAGCCAACCTAGTGCCCCCTAACATAGATCCTAAGAAAAGGCATTATTTTGAAATCAATCTCTCGCATCCAATGATCAAGGTATTTAGTTTTTTATGCAGGAATATCTTATACAAATCATAATTCTAAGTTTTAGATTTGATATTTGATATGCTAATGGCATATATACTAAACAATCAATTTACCCCTTTGATGTAGGGTTTGCACCACTTTAAGGGTTTTCATTTCTATTCACAAATACTTGTTATTATTATTGTACACTTTATGCTCGATTAACCATTGATAAAGTAGCTAATCCTTGAACATTACTTGTATACTCAATCAAATGGTATTGTGGTGAATCTTTGATTCATTGGAAATTGGAGACGCCTTAGCTTAATGCTAAAGCAAGTGAAGGTAGATTCAACTAGGTTGGATAAAATCACTTAAAAAATGTATTTATGTCTTTTTGCATGATTCTCTTATTTCAATAGAACTCGTGATCACAACTATTCTTTCACTTATTTAGACTTAGTTCACTATTGCCTTAACAATTTGGTTACGGATCCTAGTAAAGTTCATTAATTATTAGCCAATCACCAATAAGACATTCAATTAAAAGAAAAATAACAAAACAACCAACGTAGAATAATTTCACATTGTAAAGGGAACCTTAGAAATGAAGAGTATGAATTAAATTGTACACATTACATTTTCTTTTCTTTTCCTATTACTAATAAATTGTTTATATAGTTAGGGAAAATTTGTTTGCTTATGTTGGTCTTGCAACTACATGAAATAAATAGTATTCAAATAATGAAAAACAAAAGTGCATATATATATATAGGCTCTCCCTCTCCCTCTCTCTCTCTTTCTCTCTTTCCCTCTCGCTATGTTCACTTCCTTTTAATTATCTGGAAAGAAAACCTCTTTTCTATTTCTTTACAACGTGTGCACAACCAACAACAATTCCTAACAACTCAATTAACTTTACATAACAAAAACTATACACCTTTCGATAATAGGTGTACAAGACCAAGAATCACCCAAGTGCTACACACAATACAAAATGTTATCTTATCATAAAAGAAAAAAAAGTCACATGCAAGAGAGCCCGAATCTTAAAATTTAGGCTTTCTTAATTCAACTCACAAAGAATCTTAGTATGATGATTTGAAGTAAAGCATTCATGACCTAATAGGCATACCCAAAATGGTCATAGATTTTATTCATTGGATGTAACTATAATCAATCATTCAAGGAGTATTTTTTTAGTATGAATAATAACTTAAATTCTTAATCACAATCAAAAGCATAGCTTGAAGATATCAGTAGGAAAGACAACCAGTAAGCTTGCTTAGATTTTTAGTCATAATCTCTTTTGATTTTTTTTTTCTATGATGAGCATACGAGTTTATCATTTATTTTTTATTGCAGTATGCACATGAAATCCATAGATAGAGAAAATAAGTTAGCCTTTTCATTTAAACATAGGACTACTTGCTACCTAGTCTTTTTCCTATTGTGCTGTTAGAGCTTTAAATCCGTATGATGTTACACTTTATTCAAGTTTTAAGAAGAAAATTTTCAATTATGTGAGTACTTCATATAGTTACCTAGTCTTTTTTCCAATTGTACTTGACATTAGTGGTAAAATCCAAGCACTCCTTGGCAATTCATGCTTAGCTTTATATTCATCAAATGTCACACTTAATTCAACTAGGTCACCCAAAGAGCAAAGAACAAGGAGAGAAGGGTGAGCTCTCACATTTTGAAACGTTATTTCCGTTTAAGTCTACTAATGGGCTTAGGCTCCATTTTGGGCTTATTGTATTTTCAGTTTGTGTTTTCGGCCAATCTACTTATACATATAAATATGGAGTAGGTAAAATTAATCCCATTCATTCTTAGCCTGACTATACAAACAAGAAAATAATAATTATTCCCAAATATTAATATATGATAATTGATAAACTATTTTGTGCCAATATTATATTAAATAATATTGTATATTATTTTCTTTTTAGCATATTTTTCTAATATGAAAAATCATTTTAAGAGCTTTCTTTTTCATAAAAATAATCAATGAATATTCATATTCTTAACATACACAATTAAAAAAAAAGTCAACAAAGAGGATTAAACTTGAATATTCAAAAAATCCTAAACTTAACTCCCTTTTCTTGGAAAAGTTAAGGGCAATTCAATTTGTGTGATTTATAATTTTTTGTTAGTCATTTTTGTTGTCTAAGAATACTTATTCTCGGATCAATTATTGTTAACCTATCTTAAGATTGCTTAATATGTATTGCTTTAGTTATGATATATTGTTATGGGTAGATCATATCTACTCCATGTAATGTGACTTATGGATTATTTCACTATGATTAAGTAATGTTTAAATTGTCTAATTCTATTAGTATATTGCTTTTTCTGGTAAGCAAAGATTTTTTATCATGACATTGACAACAACATTACTTTGTGTGTGCTTGATTTATAAAATAGGATTTATATTAGTTGTATTGCTTATACACTAAGCATATATCATGCTAATTGTCTAAAACCATTTGTTGCACAATTAAGAATAGGAATCAAGTAAGTAGATTAAGTTCAAGAATAGAATATTAACCCAATTTAAACCCATTCTTCCTTAGGTTTCCCAAGACATTTCAATAAATTCGTATGTGCTTATGTCTATTAAACCTAAACAAAGGTCAACTAATCATATTTACATAAAAAATCTATATGGAACATCCAATCATATCTATGTGAAAATTATTTTTAGAGCATAAGGTGAGTCACTTCCAATATAACAAAAATCTATGAATCGATTGTTTATTCTTAATAGAATTTGACTTTTATAATATTTGGATTACTTCTAAGATTAATCCTTTAGTAGTAAACTATCTTGGAATATTGGTATTAAATCTAAAGCTTCATGCTAATAAGTGAAACACAAACTTGTATAATTACCTTAAGAATGTGTGATTATATATAGTATAGAAGGCATCTTGAAGTACTGAAGTATTAGAAAGATGATTATATATAAATTTTACACAATAGATAAATTTTAAACCATACCACAAGAGATATGATTTGTTTTAACAACACACCCAACTGCATTTCTAGTGATTTGTGCTTCATGCTATTTAGAAGGCCTAGATCTTTCCCTAGAAGATTCCACTATATAAGAATCAAATGCATAAATGGCAATTCATTTTTGTCTATTATTTTCAAGTTACTAATAATCAACTTAATAATGCATCTATATTTGTTGTACCATTTAGAGGAATGAAACTTCAAGATACAAAGAATACAGTTGTGGTATGATGATACTCTTAAATGGTAAAAGATATTTTGATTAGGTTCAATATTAACTTAACTCTTCATAAAAATAAAGCAAAGAAAGAGAAAGCTAGAAACCTTCCAAAAACGAAACTTTGATTCTTCTTGTACATTAACTCTATATTAATGTGTTTGAGCTTAGGTTGTGTTTTATTATTGTATTTACATTTTGAGAATTTGAGCTTAAAACCTTAGAATCGATTGTCACTATAAATTAGGGGGGTATTCCTCATTTTGTCCTCTTTTTTTGCACTCCCTTGTTTGTTTGACAGAAGAAATAGTGTTGATTGTATCTTGCTGTCTGTATCGTAGAGAAATTACAACTTAAGAGGAAATGGACAGCCTTTAGCCGTTTACTAAAGGAGGTCAATTGGGGGATTTACTTAAGCTTTTAAAAATCATATGTTCTATTCTTTTCTTTCTCCTTATTCATACTTGTGTTACTTTGTATTTGTATTGTTTTACTCGATCACTTGCTAGAGTAGTTGGATATTCTTACTTTGTGAATGTACTCCTTTTAGGTGTGGTTAGAAACTATTTAATATACTGTGTAGAGATAGCCAATAAGGCATCTACAACAAAATTTTGTACAACCTTAATTCACACTCCCCGTGCCCCCCTAACACCACACACCCAAACACCCCCACCCCTCTTACACACACACATAAACACACCAACACAACAACCCAACCCCGAGGGCACTCCTTCTCCTAGGTTAGAAAAGGATAACCTTTAGTTGTTTGCTAAAGATATGTTGTTAGGTGACTTACTCAGTCTCTTAAAAATTATATGTTCTATTCTTTTAATGTTATTTATTTAGATTTATGTTACATTTTATTTGGTATGTTTTGCATGATTACTTCTCACTTTTAAGGTTTGGCTAGAAACTATTTAATTTTCTTATACTATTTATAAAAATAAATAAAAAATTAAACACCAAAAGAACAAACCCTTTATAGTTGTTGACATGTGACAATTATAAATTTTTGAAGCAAAAGTAGTACTCAAGTATGCGATGACAAGAATAGATTTTGATTTATCAAAATATTAGGTTCTTTTAATTGAAGATATAGTAACAATGCAACAACGGGGTGATTGTTAAAACACATAAGCCCTTGCAAGAAAAGAGCAAAGAAAATTCAACTCATACCTTAAAAAGCTTATACACAAATATTGATGCAGATTTGAAGAGCATGGTAGTCTTGGGATAGTTGAAATGAAAGTGGTACATGCCATAATTTTTTTTGTTTATAATATGCTACAATTTATTTATTCTTTTCAAGTAAAATATGGCAAGTCAAAATAGAAGTTATGAAATGCCTATAAAGAGAAGTGAAGAGAAAAAAGAAGTCAATTACTACTTGCCATCATAAAAAGAATCTCATGGAGATACAAAGGGTGAAGAATAAACTTAAGAAGACACACAAAAAAGATAGCAAAACATTTTAAAAAGTAGCTGGAAAATAAGCAATAAATTAAAAATTTTCAGGGAACACAAAAAGGATAGAAGGTCTTGTGTGAGAAGAAATGATAAATGGTCTAATATCTTATTTTCTATAAATAGACAAATTCAAAATTGAAAGACAATCCAACCGCTCATAGATAGATTTCTAGTTATAACAAATAGTCAAACCTCACATATTTTTGTATCTTCATTAGTATAACTTTTATTTTTTTATTTACCATTGTTCAAACCATTGAGTATGCGGTAAATCTTACTAGCAATTGTAATTGGTATAAACTACATGGTTAAAAAGAGTACCTTCCCGAAGAAACCCAGTATAAGTGAAAGTCTGCCACTTCGCAATGAAACTTAAAAGGTAGGTTGTTAGAAACTACATGCATTGGGATACTTGTCGTTAAACTAGGCGTTTGGAGTGTCATCAACCGACCTTTAAGGCATGCATGCATGTTTATGTTAAAGAGGTGACTAACTACGACTCGCATTCCTTGGCTTTTGTGTCTTGAAATGCTTCGAGTATCAGAAGCTAAGTTTTTATAAGAGAGAAGGCAATGTGTAATCCTCTTCCAAAGTGAACCCATAAAGGAGTTCATACGGAGTTTTGCAATGTTTCAGACCCTAACGGCTACCACCAACTAGGTATTTCTTTTAATCTACTATGGTCTTTTACTACAAGCTATAATCCATTTAGTCATTTCAGAATACTGGTTTGCAATGTCAATTTCAATTGCATTTTCCTATAACGTAATATTATTGTCCCTATTGATCACATATTCAAAACATTTTGCAATAATATTCTGCACTTTATATTCAGATTATCTTAAGTTCATTTAAAACACCATGCTAAGCATTTTTCTCATAATATTATAAATCAATCTTTTAATGGGTCCACAATTTGAGATATGTACACTTTATAGAATAAATGACTAAAGCATTACGATATGGCTATCTTTATTTATTTAATTGCCTTATATACAACAAATAATAGTAGGGATATAGGCATAATATAGTCTAAGCGAGGATAAAAATGCTAAAGGTCACATGACCAAATAATCATATAGGAGATAAGTGGCAAGAGCTACAAATGGCATCCTTACATTATTTCATTCCCTTAACGAATAACAAGAAAACAAGATAATGAATTACTCAAGAGCAAATGAGGCACACCTTAGAAAGGATCTTTCGAATGGTACATTGTAGGCCATTTCATGCACTCACCTAAATGTTCAAAAGGTAACCAACTAAGTGTGAGAAGCTCCCTCCATCATTGCACCTTATATGAAGCATCTTTTGAGCATAACATGCAAAGGAAGCCAACACAAAATTTTGAGCATAAAATGAATTGTGATCTCTAACCTATTTTGGAAGCAAACAAAGGGTTGCTTGCCGTGAAAGATGAGGCGAGTGACTATTTTCTTGCTTACTAAACCCTAACAACACCTCAGTCTTGGCTTCGTTATTTTGTATTGCTGCAACCTGCAAGTAACAATATATTATCCTGAAATCATTTAGTTTTCTCCATTTCCTTGCTACTAGTAATATTTTAAACTATTGCTACTCTTGCATTATCTTTTATCTATGCTTTTACCTCCCACTCTAATAGCTTGTTTTCTTCCTTCAGCTTACTTTCCTGTTCAACAAAGGAGACACATTTGGTTACTTCATTTTAAAATAATCCTACTAGTTACAAGCTACAATCCATATATCATTGGTAGACAGATAATTTGAGACAACCATGTTCAAAAACTAAATCATGTTATTTTCTGATTTCTTAATTTTTATCTTTACATTTTTGTTTAAGTTTTATTTCATGTAGATACCTAAGCAATTCGTTTCTTTCATGTTAAAAGTTAACTTGGATTTGCCTCTTAGCGATGTTATATTGTTTGCCTAGTCTTTACCTATAATCTTTAATCTGCAATATGGTTAAAGAATGGGCAATCCGATGATTAGGCATGGTTAGATCATTTAAGGAGTACTTAAGCTTTCATTGCGCCCACTAGTTATTTCATCACCCAATCTAGTAAATTAATTCTATCCCCACAGTTTCAGACACGAAGACCTAATACTTAACCCATGTTGAGTATTATTTTGAAGACCATAGTATTGAGTTGGATGAGAACCATACAAGTCTCTCAGCAGGTCACTAATTTGAAAATTGTCATTAGTTCAGTACTAGGACAAAAATATTAGGACAGATTGTATTAAGGCTGGCGAGGCATAGAATAATACATAGTTGAAACCATGTTAGATGTCCTAGATCTATTCCTTATGGTGAGAATCTTAAGGTGTTTTGGATTCATCCTATCAAATGATTTTGGGCAGAACCAAGAGGTATGAGTTGGAACTGATTCTAAAGTTGATAACTACTAAACATATCTTCCAATGCTAGAAATAATATGAAGATTTTAGCCTGTCTTATGAGTTTAAGAATATGACCCTTAAAGGAGGAAAGGTTTCACATACAATACAAATGACCCAAAGGTCTTGCAGCAAAAGCAGTAAGTGTACTTCAAAAAATTCTGGGCATTAAGGAAAATAACTTTACGATAGATAGGCAAAAATATCAACCGGTCATAGTTTCTTTTAAAACCTAGAGGTAACTAAGTTAAAAAATTATTGATTTAGCCATTCAACTAAGTACGGATTAGACAAATGTGATAGAATGAGAATTTAATGTATAAGATAAAATTGACTAGTGATTGATGTTCTAGTTCATCACATCATGTTAGTGTTTTCTGGATTAACATTTCCTTGAAGATTGAAGTTAAATAATTAGCATCAATGTGTGGGTTCTACCAAGTAAAGTTCCCAAAGGAACAATGTAAATAACATACCTTTTCATGCAAACTCATAATAAATTCCACCATCAGTTGTGTCTGAAAATAGAATGAGAATAATGATTAGGATGTAAAAATAAACATTTGCTAGATGGAATAGTAGGTAAAATTATACATTTTCGGCTAGGTAGTATGGAGCATCCAATACCAACGACTACATGATCACAAACTGAATAATTTACCTCAATAGATTTTTGGCTATAGATCGTGAAGACATTTTGGTAAGCTTTTCATTATAGAAGTTATTTAAAGTAGTCTTTCTTCATAGCTATATCTTAAACAGTGTAGTTAGCTATACAGTACAACCATTAATAAGGAAGGTTATGAACAACAATTATAGTTGCTCATGACTATCATTGATTAAATCTTGAAGTTGCATAGTTCTTTTTGTTAATATTAGTGCATATGGCCTGATGGTTTACTTTTAATCTGGGTCTCTAAGTTGTCTATGAATGATTACAGTAGGAAGCGGTGAAAAAGATCCATACAGCAAGAAGTTCTATAAACCGAAAACTCGATATTAGAATCTCTGACACATCCCTTTAAATTTAACCTTTAATAGATAATAGAACAAGTATAAGAATTTTTTGTACGGTATAAAAGCCTTAGACATTTGATTAACACATTAACGAAGAAAATTATGAACTGTGTTCAATAATATTGGGAACAAATATTTTTTATCAGAAGCGCCCAACTCAATTAGTAGCTTCTTGATCTTATGTATGTAAGACTGACCTTTCTTGATCTTATGTATGTAAGAGCCGCATTCAACCGTCTCTCTAGTTGCGCAAGGTCATTCACACTCAACTTCTCGACATTTGGCCCCTCAAGCTGGCTAAGGCTGCGACATTTTTCTGAATTCATCAACTATAATGCTTTCTGCATTTAGGAAGAGCAAATATAAAAGGAAAGAAGCGTTACTTCTGTACTAGTTCTAGTATCTCCACATGTGACAGTTGGCCTTCATATTCTGGGTGGTGGCTCTGCGGATAAGAAACTTAACAGTCAAAAATTATGTTACCAGACAGAAATCTCTGTTGTAAGATCGCACCTTCCCTGCTTGGTGGCCAAAACAAGATCAGAGCTAATTCAGATATTCTAAGATAAATTTTCTAGTTTTATATGAGAAGATACTTTATAAAACAACTCAGCAACTCCCAATGAGGACTTCTGTAGGAGAAATCTATTGTCTTCGAAAGCTGTTTTTGAGCAACTGTTTTTCTCGAATGTAAGGATTAGTTAAATGTAGTCTATGGAGTTTCCATATAAAGGGAAGACCTTAAAATGCCATGATCCCGTCACCATTTATGACAAATAAGAAGAATTACTAAAAAGGTAAAGAATATATTGCATTAAGATGGCATGTAGCAAAAAGCGTACCATTAAAGATGAGCCAGCATCATCGAACCACCAATATGAAATAAATAAATAAATAATGGAGAAGGGCCACAAAAGGCCCTTAAATTGAAAGTAGGAACACAATTTGTATGAGCAACAGAAAAGCACTGTAGACTCACTAGGTTCGTGCAATTTTCAGAAGTTTTGGCTAATGGACGGAAAACAAGTAAACTTGACAATGGTATAACTTTATACACACACAACCCAATTAAGCAAAGGTCATGAGATTCGACTTAAACTGGCCTACGATATCAGCAGCTTGGCTAAACTTCAGCTGTCACCAGTTAAACCACCAAAAGTTACAAGAGATAGATTGCTGAGTAAACAAACATCATAGTAGTTTCAACAAGAATGAGCCATTTCGTTCTCCATGATTATACAGGAACTCAAAAGACTTCCTTAAGTGAATTATCAAAAACAACTCCTTGAAAAATCAAGGTAACTGCCTTGAGTGTTAATGCATTAGTAAGTTTTGCTTCACAAAGTGGTAATTGCAGTAGGAAACAAAGGAAGAAACTAATATAAACCCTTATCTCTATTAATAAAGTATTCTAAATGAGTTATTAAACATGTTTAATTATATAATCAAGAGAAACTATTGAATAGTTGTCAAACTTTGTGAAGAACTGAAAATATCTGCTTACTTTTATGTCCTTAAGGCATTTGGATGCCCTCAAGCCTTCTTCAAAGTGACCTTGGTAATGATTAGTTGCCTCCATATCTTCGTGAATGGTACTTTGATAATGCTTAAGGATATTGGCCAACCTGAATCATAAGAACTAGATAACATAAACCTTTGTGTTTAGGAGTAAAAATGTAGATGTTTTTCTATAATTTTGAGTAAAAAGAAAATATAGACCTAAGTTCTCAAGATGTTTTGAAAATGAGTGCTTTTTTTCATCACGCAAAAAGACATAAGCACAAATTGCCACAAAAATTACAAATATCTATTTTTTTATGTTTCTTCAAAATATGGTATCATAAATCAAACTTATAGACGTATCATACAAACTTATAGACCCACTTTTACCAACATTAGGTTTGTTTTTACCACCGCATGATAACTAAACCAAATCAAATTTTTCCAAACCAATTTTAATCATGTTTATTTCTTTTTTTATGTATTCTTTTTAATTTGTGTGACATCCATATGCAAATTAATGTAGCCATTTCTTAGTTTCTAAATTGCTTGTCATTTACAAATACTAGAAGGAAGTACTATATTATATGAAAACACAACCTCTTGAATCCAAATAGACTAAAATTTCATAAGTATGTGTCACAGCTTGTGCTTAGAATCAATTCACAAGCAATAGACAATTATGCAAGTTGCTTAAACAATCTCAATCATCCCTTACAATAAGATTTAGTTATTTAAATGAAATCAAGGGAAAGGAAATGGAAATTCAAACAACATCTAAGTGAACAATTTTCTCATTAAGGAATACACACACACACACACACATATATATATGTAGTAAGGGTATCAAAAAATAGCTAGGTCATTAGAATCTGTGATATGTTTTCTACAACTAGAATGTAAACTAAAGCCAATCATTATTTGACTCCCAATCTAGTGAAATTGCTCAATAGAATCAGCTAGTAACCTTAATACATTAATGAGAAGTACAATGTGCACTAACTAAAGGGTATAATGGATGCAATCTAGGGATCACAAAACTTGAAAATGAAGAAAAGAGGAAATATGAATGAGAATTGAATTTGAATCTGACATTAATGACATCTACGTTGGAACTTAGGAAATCAAAGAAGATTACATCAAATCTAATGAAGTGAGATTTAGAGAACCCTTCAATAGTTTTTTTTTTCCCTTTAATTAATAGGTTATATAGCTATTTAACAAATGTTGGGTCCATAAATTTACGCTTCACTTTGCTGTTTGAAATTATATAGTTCAAAAAATCCAACGGGTGAAACAAAAACTACTCAATACTGTATTGAATCCCTCTTGCTGCTGAATCTTAAGGAAATTAACTACTTTAATTTACACATTTGATATCTAAATAAATTATACAATACCTATTCCAAGGGAATCGGAACTAAAGAGCATAAGCAACCAAATAGAGCATGAGGGGCCAAATTCTTCATCTATAAATACACAAACCTTATCACATTACTTAAGTTTTTTATGGATGTAACATGGCATTAGTTAAAATATTTTTCCATATATTTTTATGTGGATAAATAAACATTGAAATACTAAGCTCCAGTTCCTACCTGAGGCTAAATGCCAAGGTCATCAATATTAAAACTTAGGATATTGTACTTGCTCCGATACCATCCTTTATCCTTTCTTCAGCTCCATGCATTTTTTTGGTCTTTTTGGTGTCCCACATAACTTGGTTTCTACCTAAGGCAAAATGTCAAGGTCGCTGGGATTCAAACTCAAGGGGTGTTGCCTACTATGATATCATTTGTTACGTTTTATAGCCATTATCCCAAAAAACCTAATGTAAACAACTTCATGAAACGGCGCGCGGACCTCCCTAGCCTTCTCTGCCAAAAGGGAAGACTGCCTCCATGAGCTGGTTAATATAAACAACTCCAGACACCATGTGACCTTGAAAAAGACATTGCCGCCACAGCTTTCTTAGATCAGCTTTACGGATGTAGCAAAAGACACGTGGAATGCGTGAGAATCACGATGGACACAAGTTCAAGAAGCCATGACAAGAATAGAAGAAACCGACTCAGATTATCTTCCTCTGGGGTCCACTAACAAGAACTAATCCACAAGCTAACATTTCAACAACCAGTCAGTCTGAAACCAGGAATATAGTAAGGCAATTTAAATAAGCTCAGATAAGTTCAAAAAAATAAAACAAAGAAACAAAAAGTGAACTCAAGCACGCAAAATATCAAGAAATGCATGCAACTTTTCCAATGGAAGTAAAAGAACATTGTTTAGGAGCTTCTCTGTCGTTTTCGCTTCTTCGATTTTCAAGGATTCGGGGGACTAGTTTGCTGGTATAAGTGAAGCGTCATAAGAACGCGCGTATAGAAAAAGAAAAAGCACGTTGCCTGTTGCCGCTACAGAATTCGTAGTGCTTGCCGCTGCAGGATTGGACGATGAGCGCGACCTCGCAATCGCAGAGAACAGAGAGATCGCTGGCCTTCTTCATCAAGCCGCTCCGCCTTTTCGTGAAGGTCACCTGGCGCCTTCTCTTGTCCTCGATTCGCTTAAGCAACACCTTCTTCCGCCCCATTCCAAGCCCTATTCTCCTTCCTTCCTTCTGTATATCTGACTCTCGGCGACCCACGAAGACTTGGGATAAGTGAAGATTTGGACTAAGAGCGGAGAGAGATGGAGAGAAAGCCAAGTAGGGGCCAGATCGGGGGAAGACTAAACAATTGTTGGTTGACACGTAGAAAGCGCGTTTGCGTTATCAACTGTCCGCAGGCAGTCTTTTTCCTTTTTCGGTAATTTTAGTTATCATTTCTTTTCCTATTTTACGGCATGTAGTTATTCACGCTTGGACCTGATGTAGACTGCCATTGGATCATGCTGATATCTGCAATTCAATTACCAATTCCATAGGTTAGCGTAATGGCAGTCATCCACGCACGCTTAATCTGGGATTATGCTTAATTGCAGGAAACCCCATGGGAGATGTCGATAAATATTGTTGAATCCTAAACTATTTGAGACCATTAAGTTATAAACGTTTCGCAAGTATAGTTAGTTGATTTTGTGGTTTAGCTTCTCTCACCCATAGACTACGTGTTTTGACACTAAAAAACTGAACTTAAAGACCCCTTGAGCTTTTTGGCTCAACATAAGCCTACCATTAGAATACTGCATACAGGGAACAGGGACTCCAGTTGGTTCCTCAAGTAAAAGTCAGTGACGCATACCCAATTTGCAACGTGGGTTCACTTAACGGATGAAAGAAGCCAACATCTTTAGCTTGAGCAGGCTGTTGGCCGTAGCCCACATCTTCGAGACTTTGATTCAGTTGGAGAGTAGTTAGATAATATCTTTCCACCAACTGCGAATAAAGCATGAACTGAAGTCGTATTTTACAAAATCGTTGTGAATAATTATGTTGATCACATGCGGTACTATTACTTTCCAAAATTTGGCGTTACTTTTGATTGTTCAGTCAATTCATAGCATTGTCTTTGTTTCTTTTATCCTTTAATATAGTTAGTATGTGTATATAATTTGGTTTTGGATCGAATGCCTCTTATACAAGATATGGAGCTCCATATGATAAAGTCTAGCATGTGCATGGAATTATTGCCTACCCTTTCTTTTAGTGTCTTATTTGCTTCACTAAGCATGTGTTCTTGCACAAATAAAAGTCTAAGATAAGTAAGTTGGGGCATGTAATTTATAGACAAGGTGTGGTAGTAGAATCAAATGAAGTGGCAACAATGGTGGATTTGCCAACATTAGAAACAATCAAGCCATTGAGAGTTTTTCTAAGGCTAACAAGGTATTATTGCAAGTTCATAAGTAATTATAGGGACATTGCTACACCTTTGACTAAGCTGCTTAAGAAAAATGGATTTGTGTGGAGTAGTGAAGCAAAAAACTCTCTTTTTAAGCTAAAGACTAAACACAATGTTAAGACTACTTGAATTTCCTATCTCATTTACAGTAGTGTGATGCTAGTTGACTAGGAGTAGAAGCTGTATTGACTCAAGAGTAGTAGCAATGCATATTTCAGCCAAGGTCTTAATGGCAAAAATCCATTGCTTTCTACTTCTCAAAAATAGTTACTAGCATCAATACTTGCATTGAATGATTGGTGTCAGTACTTTTTAGAATTGCGTTTATAATAAAGACAAACTAGAAAAGCCTTTAACACCTTTGGAATCAAAAGATCAACAAGACTAACTTAGCAACCCTAGTTGATTAAGTTGATTGGTTATAACTTTGAGATATAATGAAAACCTAGGAAAGAAAATTTAGCTACTACTACATTATCTAGAAAAAAGGAAGAGAACTAGGTTAAAGTACTATTAAAACCTTTTGCAAGATTTCCAAGAGATTTTTACAGAATCTCAAGTGCATAATGAAGATAAAGAGATGTATCATGATTGTTCTTGTGAGTTAGAAGAAGAAAAGCATGTGTTAGTATCCTTATGTAGAAGGATAGCACACTGATTAGTAATGAAAAGAAGAAGAAGATTGTGTAGAATTATGTTAGTATAGAAAAAAGGTGAAAGTAGTAAAGGAACTAATGGAAAAGGTTACCTACAAAGGCAGTTTCTACACCGGTACCTATGTGACTAAACTCAATCCAAAAGGAAGTTCCTAACAATGTGGAAGGACAAGAAATTTTCAATAAGCTAAGCATAGGAGAAGTGGGAGACAACTAGCAGTACAAGAATGGTATTTTGCTTTATAAACACAAGATTTTTTTAACAAGGATCCTACATTGATTCTAGTCATTCACTAGAAGCTAGATGGAGTTACACATAAGGTTATTATAAGACTCTGCAACAAGTGAAGGCAATATTGTATTAAGTCAACATGAAGCAATCAATCATTCAATTTGTTAAGGAATGCAACTATTTGACTTAGGAGAATATAACTGTTTAGTGAAATTCCACATACAAGTGTACATGTCAAACAAGTAATAAAATAATAAGTAAAGATATTGTCTCACAGAGATTGATGATTACTAATGGTGAATAGTTCCTAGAGTTGTTATAGCCAACTAAAATGATAGAACATTAAGTAAACAACTAAATTTAACCTAAATTTGATTGATGAAATATGCTAAAGCGTTAAATTTTACCTAATTACTAAATACGAATGTAGATCAATTATGCTTGTAAGATTGATTCTACTCATGTGATGGCGAAATTTCCTAATTTATTCATTATCTTATGTCTAGGTATAATGAACTCACTTAGCTCATTAACTTACTATATTTCTAGCCATAAATTAAATGAACCAAGTGCATTAAGATTTGTAAATATTCCAGTTTACACTTAAAGTCACAAAAATCATATGGTATATGTCTATCCATATTAATCTGTGGTTGCATATTACATGAAGCAACTACATATTATTTCCTATTAGTCTTTAACATGTAAATCACATCATCTAAGTGGTAGCTAGTCACTTAAAAGCATTAAACTTAGAAATATGCAACTTTATGTTCATAAAATATCTCCAAAGCCTAATAATCATGTCATCCATGCCATTGTAATCAAATTACATTGTAGCTCTAACATAATAAACTAGAACATAATATTTACATAAACAAAAGCAGTATAGAAACTTGAACAAAGCATTCTATAAACTAAAAACACAAAACTTGTCACCAAAGTGTCTTCAATTCATAAGAAGTTTGGACAAATATGCACATCAGGAAGTGGGGAAGAAGCTATTTGAAAAATGGGAAGAAAATGAGCAAAAACACGCTATCACATGTCATCATTGCTATTCTTCGTAGAAACCACTGGGAAATGTTGGGGATGATGCCTGGAGTGCTGATCTGCAAAAAGATTTCTCTGATTCACCCCATAAACATGCAAATTTGATAAAAACTCCAAGTCAATGCCCACCATCTCTCACCTGAATCCACCATGAAATCACCACGAAACCGCTCTAGAAACATTGGAAATCACACCAAGATTATAAATACGATCCCTTCTTGCCAAAATCAGCCCAAAACACACCAGAAAATGCACTTTAAATGTGTTCGGTGAAATTTAAATGCAAGTGAACATGTCGAACAAGTAATATACTGATGAGAAAGATATCGTCCAACAGAGATTGGTGATTACTAGACCAATTAATTACTAACGGTGAACAACTCCTAGAATTTATCTAGCAAATCAAATTGATAGATGATGGATTAACTAACTAAATCTAAGAAAACTAAATACAAGAAATATGTCAGAGTGTCCGATTTCACCATAACTATGAGGTACTAATGTAGATTACATATGCTTGCAAGAGGGATAATATCTATGTGATGACGGAACTTCCTAATTTATTTACTATCTTATGTCTAGGTATAGCAAACCTATTTAGGTCATTAACTCACTATATCTCTATATGCGAACTGAAACAAACCAAATGCATTAGGATCAATGAACATTCCCAGTTTACACCGAAAGCCACACAAACAATATGGTATATGTCTATCCATATTTAATTTATGGTTACACATTACATGAAGCAACTACATATCATCTCCTGTCGGTCTCAAACATGCAAATCAGATCATTTAAGTGGTAGCTAATCACTTAAAAGCATTAAACATAGTAATATGTAACTTCACATAAATAAAATATCTTGCAAAACATCACAATCATAAGATTTACACCATCATAATTAGGTTACATCATAGCTCTAACAAAAGTAAACTAAAACATAAAGAAATAATGAGGAAGAATAGTAATAAGAAATAAAAAAGGCATCTTGAATCCAAGAACAAGAAGTCTGTCACCCTTTTTGTCTTCTCTTCTAGAAAACCTTGAATTCTTGGCCTTTCTCTTGAGTTGTGCTCAATTTCCTCCTCTCCTTATTTTGCCTCTTCTCTTCTCTTAAATAGGGTTTAGATTTAGACCTATATCTTATCTTAGTAGAGCTGAGTTTTAAAGACCTAAAACAATTGGGTTTTGAACTCCTAATTTAATTAGGTTTTGAACTCCTAATCTAATTAGGCTTTGAACTCCTAATATGATTAGGTTTTCTAATTATTTAGAAAACCCAATAACAATAAAATCTAATAACAACCATCCAAAGCCCAAGCCCATCTTGACTTTCTTTATCTTGATATTAGGATTTTGCCACACAATAAGCATTAGGTTCTCTATGTTCATTCCCTTTCTCTTTGCCTCCTTGTGCTACATAAACAAGATAAAGTTAAGTAAATAAAGAGGAGTTTAAATGTTTTCTCACAATTATTAAAGTTATTTATTTCCTAAAATAGGTAAAATAACTCTATAAAAATAGAGTTATCAAAATGCTAGAAATGGGTTGTTGCTGGAAAAAAACAAAGGGTGGATGGTTAGCCTTCACCCAACCATCATGTGCCTTTCTGAGACCCTTGCTGTTGTGCGTAGTCTCTAACTCTCCAGTGACCTAACTTGGCTACTCGAACCCGACAATCGCCTTTTTTACTTTTTTTTTTTTTTTTCTCTTTTCTTTCTCACGTGAGTTCCACGACATTGGGCTTTACCTTTTCTTGATTATTTTCTCTATTCTTTTGCTTCTTTTCCTTTGTTTTTTTTTCCATTATTTGGGGTTTGCTATATAAAATAATACAAATTGCTTAATTATAAACAAATATAACTATAATTTAATAAACACTATAGCAAATATTACTTAAAATAATAATAATAACTCCATTAAATATAGAGTTATTAATAACCATGAAGGGTTGCAAGTGATTATGGTGATAAATGGTAGACTTTCAAAGCTCACTCATTTTATTACTTCATCACATCCATATATTGTTTTTAATGTGTCACAAATTCTTTTTTTTTTTTTTTAAGAATATTTTCAAGATATAAGATATGCCACATAACATAGTTCTTCTTGAGTTAAGTGACTTCCATGAGTTGAGTTTTGTTATAATACCAACACTTATAAAGCTAAAAATAAATCCCCTTACGAGGTGGTGTATGGAAGGTCACCACCTATTCTTCTCTTACTAGGGTATTTTGTTGTGGTGATTGTGGATAGAGAGCTCTAGAGAATGGGTTCAATATTAAAAGCTTTAAAGGAGAGATTGGTTATGGCCCAAAACTAGATGAAAAAATACTATGAGATTGACATAAAAAAGGAATAGTTTGGGGTAGGAGATTATGAGTACCTCAAGCTTGAATCTTATTGGGAAAATTTAATGATTATGTGAAGGAATTTAAAGTTGTGTTCACATTATTAGGGCTCACTTGAGGTGTTGTAAGGGTCATAGGAATCACATTCAAGTCCAACCTAATATACCTTCTTATCAAGACAATGAAGATATTCTCAATCTTCAACCATAAGCTAATTTATCCATGTCAACCTAGGAGATTAAGGGGCACGTGGTCAAGACTAACACACATGGGAGATTAAGATTGGAGTCAAGTTTTTTGTTCTCTTCATGAGTTTTGTCATTAGGGTTTAGGAATTAGTAAATGGGTATTCACTACTTATAGGTACAAAAAGAAGGGACTGAAAAGAGGGAGTGTTGTTAAATAGTCCTTGTTTTGGCATCTTTTTGGCAAAAAAAAACTTGTAACCAATATTGGAGGAGGTCTTGGGTTCCCTCAAAAGACTCCTCTATTGATCCATTTTAGTGTTCTACTTTCATTTTATCAAAACTGGTAAGAAACCAAAATCTAGCAAGCAAATCGATAGCATTTTCTGCATTAGTTCATCTCACCTAGTTACTTGATTGTTCACTTGAAATTTAATTGAAGATCTAGACTATTGCAGTTCACACCTTGTTGTTAGCTATTATGTAGATCAACATAATCTAAAAAGGGACAAAATGAAAACTAGTTAAAGTAGCTATGGAGAAATCCCATTCTATTCTTTGTCATTAGCATCCTTCTTTACTTCTAAAACCTTTCTTGTTGTTAATCTTAAGGATGGTAACTATTTCAATTGCCATGTATGATATCTAAATAAATCAAATAATCAGCGTATGCCAAGGGACAAAAGACTAAAGAGCATGAATAACCAAATACTTGGTCTATCAATACTCAATCATTTTTTTTGTTAACAAAGATTTTAATTGTATTAACGTAATCCAAGTGGAATTACACCCATGTTTGGTCCATCAATTCATATTTAATATTGATTTAACAACTTTTTTTTACTCTTTCTCATTATTTTGAAGGCAATTGGAAGTATCTTAAGATTATTATTTCAATTTTTGGGAGGACCTTAGAATTCTAAGATGTACTATTCTAGAAAGCAAAGGCTTGTGAAGAAATGAAATATATCAATTATTCTAAAACTATATTAAAATTAGAAATATAAACAAAAAGAGAAATTCATAAGACTTCCACGTTTATTATTTTTAATAAATATTCTGAAGAAAATAACATAATAATATCCCATGTAGGCAAGTTATGACTAGAGGAATAGAACGTCAATGACTAAAAATTCAAGATTGATTTGTTTAGTTTTGCTTCAAGCTGAGATGCATTCAAGCTTTACCATCTAGTACAATTTCACTAGATTACATTCATGTTGCATAACAAGTTTAAATTATGTACACATACTCTCTTTGAATCCTTTGATATTTCTGTTCTCAAATACTCCACATCTTTTATACTAGTTATGCAAGCTTTAGACACTTTCTAGGTGAGCTTTATGCTCCATTTATCCTGATCTTTTAACAATGTCATAACAATTATATGACTAATTTAATAGTGAACTTCACCAAATAGTGACTTTAAAAGAAGTTACCAAATAATGCAACACAATAAGTTTTACATTAGCTTAAGTCACACTTAACAAACACCATTATATGAACAATTAAATTACATATGCAATCTTAGTTTCACAAATTTATTTATGAATGTCCAACAAAAACTAAAGTTTTAACATAATTATAATTCAAGTGTCAAAGGTGGGCTTAAGCTTTACTTTTTTGCTAAATAAAAGAAGTTACACAAGTTTATCAATCCTAATTAAGTATACTTTAAAGTAAGAAGGTTTTGATTTTAAATCAATTGGAGGAACAAAAACAAGTAAATTAATCCATTCAATATCACCAACTCAACCAAAATTCTAGAGCGGTTTCATTGTCATATATCAAGTTTAAGTATTAGTCTAATTCATAATTTTAATATGAATGAGGATTAAATAGATCTGCTTATGTTTTTTAATTGACTTTCAAGTCTCCCTTTTTATCTTTGTGTCCCTCATTTCATATTTCATAATCTAACACATTGAACATGGTCCCTATTCATTCATCACCATTGTTGATTTCCTTCTATCCCATCACAAAACATGGTCCCTATTTATTCATCACTATTGTTGATTTCCTTCTACCCAATCATTTCTCGCTTCCACCGGACTCATCTACTAGTGGCTTAAAGTTTGGAGAGTAAAGGTATTGATGCTTGAATTTTCTTTAAAACCTAAACTACCAAGGCCATGGAGTTGTCTTAGGATTGGATTTCTTATTAGTTATTGAATGATATGGTACAAATGCGGTCGGTGTTGGATTGGTCTTCTCATAAGCCAACCCAAACTGATCAGTCTAATAGACGGTGGACCAATTGCCACAAGCGGTCGGTGTTATGCCCTAAAACAAAAGGTAACAAGTACGATTTTCCTTGCTACTTGGCTTGATCCAATCAGATCGTCCTTGCCACTTGGCTTGATCTAATCGGCCACCCTATATTTCCAGCACCTCAAAAAACACTCCTGAGGCCTTCCTAGGAATCTGAGCTTCTTAACTTGATAGAACCAGCCTCTAGAAATTCTCAAAGCCAGGTCCCATGCCAAAAGGCGTAACTGACAACACTGAGACAGGTTAACATAATACATATGAAAACATCAAAGAAACATGGAATACAGGACAAATTCTGGCGCCACCTATCTTAGACATACTTTGTTATGGGCAGAAAAAGCACGGGGAGTCTGGTCTTAGAGTGCTGTGTAATTAAGTTGTTATGTTTGTAATTTGTACGTGTTGGCCTTGTTAATGTGTAGAATTAATGTGGGATTTTCTGTACACCGAACCTTCTGGAATAGGGCATCGGTTTGTTGGTGTTTCTGTTCTGCTTTGGCAGATCTCCGGTGGTGTGGGTTCCGTATAACGAGCCCGTCTTCTTCTCCTTCTTGTTACTCTCTTATCTTTCACCATTCTGCATACCAGCAGAAATAGAAAGGTTATTCCAGCAGTAGATCCAGTGGAAGGTCCCAATACACGGTCCAGAGTTGCAGCAAGGAAGTCTCAATAAGAGGAAGAGGTGAGCCTCTTACATACTTCAAGGTCGCAACAAAGACACGTAGAGTCCAGTAACAAATTAGAAGTAAATGAGACATGTTGGAAACAAAGACGCGGTCGTAACAAAGACACGTATGGGCAACCATGATGTAGATATGTTGGGGACAAGCTACAAGTAAATGAGAAGCATCACAAATAAGAGGCCAAGTAAACAACTAAACAAATCGGCTAAGGTCTATTCCTCGGGAGTACGCTAACAAAAGTTATCAACAAACTGGCAATAAGCTAACACCAGCACCACACATATAATATGGAACTGATAATGTAAAAAAAGTTTTTTTACAAAAAAAGAAAAAGGAAAAGGAAAGGACAAAGTAGTGAATCCAAACACGCAATTAAACGAGAAATGCATGGAAAAAATGAGCTAATTTTCGGGTGAAACTGAAGCATGAAAAGAATGAACCTATAGACAAAGAGAAGCACGTTGCTAGTTACCTCTACAGAACTAGAAAAGCTTGCCGCTGCTGGAGGGGATGAGGAGCGTCGCCTCGATGTTGACGCGTATTTTGTTTCGTGTGCATCTTCCACGCTGCGCCTTAGGACGTGTTAGCAGTTTTTTGCTAATCAAAGAAAAAGAACTTGCTGAAAGCGTCGAGTTGATGACTAAAAGACGCTAATTCTTACTATTAGCAATTCTAAGCAGTAAAAAACTGTTATAAGAATTATTCAAATTAAGTTGACTTGTTTACAACTTCTAATTTTTTTAATTAAAAAACCAGTTATTATTATTGTTCTTCTTTTGAATGTGAGAACTTTATTGATGAATAATTTATATGGGTCTATGAATTAATAGAGCATCAAATTACGGTCGAAATGATAATAAAAGTATGCTACTTTAAGTGATTTATACTAATAATTGACCAAGTCAATTTAGTAATATATCAGTAGAATTATGAAAAATTTAAAGAAACTTAAGTGATTTATTAGTCCAAGTATAGACCATATCCTGCATCATTGGCTCAAGAAGGATTAGGGCATATATGGATTCTAATCATCACTTCTCCATAAATAGTTAGAAGATTGTTTGATCTTTTCAAAAAGTATTCTTAGCACTAGACATGCTTTCTTTTAAATAATATTTTATTTATGGTTTTGGCATGGTTTTAATCATGCAAAAGCAAGTGTTAGAAGTAACTAGTCAATCCTAACATACTTTTACAAATGTCACTTTTCATTTAATAGCATAAAGACAATGAATATATTAATGCTTATGGTGGGAATGCATACCATCTCTAGCATGTCTTTCTTATTGTTCGGTGAAATCCTACATGTAAGTATACTTGTTGAATAAGTAATACAATGATGAGCAAGATATTATCCTACAGAGATTGGTGATTACTAGATCAACTAATTACTAACGATAAATAACTTCCAGAATTTATCTAACAAATCGAAATAAGAGATGATAAATTAACTAACTAAATTTAAGAAAATTCAACACAAGAAATATGTTAGAGTATCTAATTTTACCATAACTACTAGTTATGAATGTCAATTATTTATCCTTGCAAAAGTAATCATACTCATGTGATAGCGAAATCTTCTAATTTATTCATTATACTATCTTTAAATATAATAAACCTATTTAGTTTATTAATTCACTATATCTCTATATGTAAATTGAAACCAACCAAATGCATAAGGATCTATGAATATTTCTAGTTTATATTGAAAGTCATATAAACAATATGATATATGTCTATCTATATTTAATTATGCTTACACATTACAAGAAACAACTACATATTATCTCATGTCAGTCTCAAACATGCAAATCAAATCATTTAAGTAGTAGCTAATTACTTAATAGTATTAAACATAGTAATATGCAACTTCACATAAACAAAATATCTTCCAAAACATAACAATCATAATATTTATACAATCATAACTAGGTTATATCATAGTTTTAACAAAAGTACATTAAAACATAATGAAATACTAAGTTGGAACAATATTAGAAATTAAATAAAGCATCTTGAATTCAAGAATAAGAAGTTTATCACCCTTTTTGTCTTTTATTCAAGAAATCTTCAATTCCTAGCTTTTCTCTTGAGTTATGTTAAATTTCCTCCTCCTTCTTTTGCCTTTTTTTCTTTTCTTCTAAATAGAGTTTAGGTTTAGACCTATGTCCTATCCTAGTATAAGTGGGTTTTGGAGACCTAAAATAATTAGGTTTTAAACTCCTACTTTAATTAGGCTTTGAACTCCCAACATGATTAGGTTTTCTAATTATTTAGAAAAACTAACAACAATGAAAAATCTAATAACAATCATCCAAAGCCCAAACCCATCTTGACTTTTTTGACTTTGATATGATCATGTTCATCCAAAGCCCAAACCCATCTCCATGTTCATCCTTTTTTACCATGCCTCCTTATGCTACATAAATAAGATAAATTGAAATAAATAAAGATGAATTCTAATATTTTCCCATAAGCGTTATATTATTTATTACTTAAATTAAGTGAAGTAACTCTATAAAAATAAAATTATCACTTACGGTTATGGTATCCTCACTCATATATAGTTAGTTCCAATTTTGGTCATAGCTTAGATCAATGGTGACCATCCATGCATGCTTAATTTGGAATTATAGCATCTAGTGAGACTATGTTTGGTAGAAAATCTAGATTATGCAATTTAGTCTTGCTTAGTTATAATTGTATAAAACCGCACTTGTTTTGCATAAATTTGTATTCCTATATCCTAAAGCACTTTAGAAAATTGAAGTTAAATTTTTTTTTGTAATTATGATTAATTGTTCTTTTGGTTTGGCTTTTATAGCCTTGACATTATGCAATATAGGAAATCCAATTGGCTTTTTGAATTCAATCAAACCTGCACTTGAGATTGATAAAAAATCCTTGAAAATATTGGCATTATCTTATTATATGCCTTTTGCAAGGGTATTACACACAAGGAAAAGGAATTTAATGGCTCTAGATGTAAACAGGTTTAAGCTTCAATGGGGCTATTGGCCATAACCCCCATCATCAACAATTTGATTTATTTGGAGAGTATTTATAGGGGTCCTTCTACCAATTTCCAATTAAGCATCCGTTGAAAGGTCAAAGTCCTAAAACTATGAAGGATAATACTTTTGCTCACATGATACAACCGCTTCCAAGATTTTCCATTGCCTTTCAATTATTCAATCAACTCATGGCACTACCACTATCTTTTAAAATAGTTAGCACAAGTATATGATTTGGTTTTGGAATGATGCCTCTTTTATCATATATGAGTTTCATATGATAAATTATGTCTATTGCCAGAAACTAGTTATCTCCCTTACATACTAATGTTTCATCTAAACATTTAAAATGTGCCAACCTTTTGTTTCAGTGCTAATAGTCATTAAGCATGTGTTCAATGCATGACCAAAATTTGAGATAAAGAAGTTAGGGGAGGTTCAAAACATGATGAGGGAAATTATGAATGCATTCTCATACCTCAAAGATCAATGAGTTGGTCCAATAGGTCAAATAAGTGAATAATGAAAGTTATATATATTTGAGTTTTTAAGGTATACAAATAACTTATATGTTTTGATACTCAAATCATACTCTTAGCCTACTAAAGAAACTTTTTGAAATCATTTCACCATCTTACTTGATTGATTTTTGACAACAAAGGGTTACATGAGTTAATTAACTTAACAAATGCAAGCTTATTGCTTTACTATAGCCAATTTATTTTAGATTACTAGTTATAGGCAGTTTATTTTTATGCTTTTTAACAAATATAATTTGGCATTGTTACATGTAATTACTTAGTTTTCTAAATTCATAACCTCCTATATAAATACCAACATACCAATGTAAGGGTAGTCAAGATGATTAATGTTAGATCTCTATATGAAAGTACTTCCAAAACCCTTTTTTGCTAAGCTTTGGCAAAGACATATTGTTCCAATGTCAAATTTATCAATACACAATGCTTTTTACCATGCAACTCTAGCATGCTAATGATGCCTTATTGTTTATTATGATATTACTAAAATATGTAAATGGCCAAAACACTATGCAAATGTGATCTAAAAAATGCAAATTTTTTAGTTAGCCTTGTGGTTAAAAACTATGTTGTTTTTTGTATGAGACATGTTTGCTATTGCTATGCAGATTTGTGTTTGTAAAACCAAATCCTTACAAGTTTGGTTTGCTGCCTACACATTGCATGACATCTCACATTTTTTTAAAATGCACCGCATGCATGGTGTTAAACCAATACATTTTTGGCGAGAAGAACAAAAAAAATACCTAAACAACTTTTTTGAGTCTTTTAATCACTCTCTTTATTTTAGACTAGAAACTTGTATTTAAGGGGAGCATTTTTTGGGTGAAAGATACAAGATTGTCCTTTGAATGGCTGATGCCTTTCTCAAAAGCCTTCGCTTGAAAGGAGCCATAACAATAAAGTGGAGGTCACAAAAAAATCTGTAACAAAAATAAAAATTGTTCAAATCAATTCTTTTTAGTTTGTTGTTTGCAATTTGTGTTGCATTTGCTCTGGACTCAATGATATTCTACTTATTGGTTGATTTTTGTTGTATTTCTTAGTGAATGATGTAAGGGAGAAAAGTTAAGGTTTGTGAGAACTTGCTATCTTGCATGTGTAAGATAAGGGTACATATATCACAATCTTAGTATTGTAGGCTACTTTCAATGTGATTCACCAATTAATTTTCAAATTGTAGAAAAATTGCAAACTATTCTAGTATAACGGTTTGGATTTGTCATCAATTGCATCTGATTAGTGATGGCAACCCTTAGTCAATTTAATTAAAAGATGGCAGGGACCTAGGTACCAAGTTTAAAGGCTAAAACACTTAAATTGTTTGTGTTAGGTTTTATCTTTGGATGACTTTAATTATGAATAAAATTAACATGATAAATGATGTTTGGGCTAAGCTATTTTTACAAGCACTCACTAACACACTAAGTGATACATCCTCAATTAATGTATTGCGGTAACATGGGTCAACATAATAAAGTAACTTAAAGAAAAGGTAGAAATGACAGCTTCTCGTGCATTTCAATTCTCTAAAATATCCAAAGTGAATGGCACCATTTTGTGAAGGGAACTTGTAGAACAAATGATCAAATCAGTTGAGCCTTTAAAAACTTAAGCCTCTTTTTTTTTGTGAAAGCCAACCTAGTGCCCCTTAATACAGACGCCCAAAAAGGCATTATTTTGAAATCAATCTGTCTCATCCAATGATCAAGGTATTTAGTTTGTTGTGTAGGAATATCTTATACAAGTCATGGTTCTAAGTTTCAGATTTGATATTGGATATGCTAATGAATATACTCTACAATCAATTTACCCCTTTGATCTAGGGTTTGTACCACTTTAAGGGTTTTTAGTTTTATTCACAAATACTTGTTATTAGCATTGTATACTTTATGCTTGATTAACCCCTAATAAAGTATCTAATCCTTGAACACTGCTTGTTTACTCAATTAGGTAGTATTGTGGTCGATCTTTGATTCGTTGGCAATAGGAGATCCTTTAGCTTGTTTCTAAAGCAGGTGAATATAGATTCAACTAGGTTGGATTGAACCACTTAAAAAAAGTGTTTTTATCTCTTTGCATGATTCTCTTACTCCAATTGAACTTATGATCACAATTGTTCTTACACTTAGTTCACTATTGCCTTAACAATTTGGTTACAAATCCTCATAAAGTTCATTAATTATTTGTCAATCACCAATAAGACATTTAATTAAAAGAAAAAAAATGAAACAACCAACATAGAATAATTTCACATTGTAAGTGTAAATGGGACCTCAAAAATAGGGGGCATGAAATAGATTGTACGTATTACATTTTTTCTTTTTTTTTTCTTTGGTTGAAATGTAAGTTTGCATTAATAAAAGGTAATGGCATTCCAAAAATGTTGGTGCAGCATAGTCTTTTACAAGAATATGTGTACCATCATATCTTTCCATTATTGTTGCTTAATCTTTCTACAACAACAACTTAACAAAGACTTTTTTTTCCTTTTTTATTTTTGAAGAAAAAAATAAAGCAAAATAAAAATTAAAAAAATGATTTTTTTTTTCAACAACTAAAAAAATGATTTTTTTTTTTGTTTCAACAACTAAAAACGAAAATGATTTTTTTTTTCAAGAATTAAAAGAAACGATTTTTTCAAGAATAAAAAAATTAAAAAAAAAAAAAAGCTAGATTAAACCTAGAAATCATTCGGTATTAATATTAATCAGCAGTAAAACAACCAATCCCTGGCAACGGTGCCAAAAACTTGTTCGGTGAAATTCTAAATGCAAGTGAACATGTCAAACAAGTAATATAACGATAAGAAAGATATCGTCCCACAGAAATTGGTGATTACTAAGCCAACTAATTACGAACAGTAAACAACTTCTAGAATTTATCTAATAAACCAAAATGATAGATGATAGACTAATCAACTAAACTTAATAAAACTAAATATGCGAAACATGTTAGAGTGTCCGATTTCACCATAACTATGAGGTATTAATGTAGATTATGTATGCTTGCAAGAGGGATAATATTTATATGATGGCGAAACTTCCTAATTTATTTACTATCCTATGTCTAGGTATAGCAAACCTATTTAGCTTATTAATTCACTATATCTCTATATGTGAATTGAAACAAACCAAATGCATTAGGATCTATGAATATTCCCAATTTACACCGAAAGTCACACAAATAATATGGTATATGTCTATCCATATTTAATTTATGGTTACGCATATTATCTCCTGTCGGTCTCAAACATGCAAATCAGATCATTCAAGTGGTAGTTAATCACTTAAAAGCATTACACACAGTAATATGTAACTTCACATAAACAAAATATCTTGCAAAACATAATAATCATAAGATTCATACCATCATAATTAGGTTACATCGTATCTCTAACAAAAATAAACTAAAACATAAAGAATAATGAGGAAGAATAGTAATAAGAAATAAAGAAGGCATCTTGAATCCAAGAACAAGAAGTCTGTCATCATTTTTGTCTTCTCTTCAAGAAAACCTTGAATTCCTGGCCTCTCTCTTGAGCTGTGCTCAATATCCTCCTCCCTCTTTTGCCTCTTCTCTTCTCTTAAATAGGGTTTAGGTTTAGACCTATCTCCTATCCTAGTAGAATTGGGTTTTAGAGATCTAAAAGAATTGGGTTTTGAACTCCTAAATTTATTAGGATTTGAATTCCTAACATGACTGGGTTTTCTAAATAAATAGAAAACCCAACAACACTAGAAAATATAATAACAATCATCCAAAGCCCAAGCCCATCTTAACTCTTTTGATCTTGATATTACGATTTTGCCACACAATAAGCATCAGGTTCTCCACGTTCATTCTTTTTCTCCTTACCTCCTTGTGCTACATAAACAAGATAAAGTTAAGTAAATAAAAAAGAGTTCAAATGTTTTCTCACAATTATTAAAGTTATTTATTACCTAAAATAGGTAAAATAACTCTATAAAAATAGAGTTATCATTTAACATTAAAAAATTATGAAAACTATGAAAAGACAGAGGTTAGAAGTCTCTAAATCTCACTCAAAATGACATTTTCATGTGAGGATTTTATATTTTAAAACAAAGAGTTCTCCTTCATATAGTTTTCCTTACTTTAACCAATAGGATGAGAATGTCAATTATTCTATTGTAAAATCATTTTCTACTTCACTTTGTCCATATACAATAAATTCAAGATAAAAAGGATATTTTAAAAAGCTTTGCATTATTTTCTTTTTCTATTGCTAATTAATTGTTTGTATGGTTAAGGCAAATTTGTTTACCTATGTTGGTTTTGCAACTACATGAAATAAACAATATTCAAATAATGAAAAGCAAAAGTAAATATATATATATATATATATATAGAGAGAGAGAGAGAGAGAGCCTTTTTTCATAATAAATTTACACTCATGATTTATACAATTGATTTAACTCACTTAGAGTTTATGTGCAATCCTTTTTAATTATCTAGAAATAAAACCTCTTTTCTATTTATTTACAATGTTTAAATAACTAGCAATAGTTCCTTACAACTCAAGGAATTTATGTCACAAAAACTATACACCTTATGACAATAGGTCTACGAGACCAAGAATCATCCAAGTGCTACACACAATACAAAGTGTTATCTTATCACAAAAGAAAATAAGTCCTATACAAGAGAGCCTAAATCTTAAAATTTGAGGTTTCTTAGTTCAAACTCACAAAGGTTCTTAGAATGATGATTTGAAATAAAGCATTCATGACATAAATAGATGTACCCAAAATGCTCATATATTTTATTCATAGGATGTAACTATAATCAATCATTCAAGGAGTATTTTGTGAGTATGAATAATAACTTATATTCTTGAATCACAATCAAAAGCATAGCCTTAAGATATTGTAAGAAAATGAAAATGTGAGGGAGCATAAAGGATTTCTCTATTGTTGTGTGTTTAATTACAAGCTTTTCATGTTACATTTGTAGGGAACCAAACCTAAGCTAACAAGGAAAGACAATAGGAAAGACAACCAATAAGCTTGTGTAGATTTTTTAGTCACAATCTCTTTTGATTTTTGTTTTTCCACAATGAGCATACAAGTTTATCATTTATTATTTTATTTCATTACGCACATGAAATCCACAAATAGAGAAAATGAGTTAGGCTTTTCATTTAAACATAGGACTACCCATTATCTAGTTTTTTTCCCATTAAGGTGTCAGAACTACTTCATTCAAATTTTAAGAAGAAATTTTCAATTATGTGAGTACTCCATATAATTACCTAGTCTTTTTTCCCATTGCACTTGACATCAATGGTAAAATTTGAGTACTCCTTTGCAATTCATGTTTAGCTTTATATTCATTGGAGTCACACTTAATTCAACTAGGTTGTGCAAAGAGTACAGAACTAGGAGAGAAGGGTAAGCTCTCACATATTGAAACATTAATTTCAATTAAGTCTACTAATAGGCTTAGGCTCTAATTTCGGCTTGGGTCATTTTATTTTCATTTTGTGTTTTTGGCTAATCTACTTGTACATATAAATATGGATCATGTAAAACTAATTCCAACTCATTCTTAGCCCAATCATACAAACAAAAAAAAAATAATTATTCCTAAATATTAATATATGACATTGATAAAATATCTTGTGCGAATATTATATTGAATAATATCTCATATTATTTTCTTTCTAGCAAATTTTTCTAATATGAAAGATCATTTTAAGAGTTCTCTCTTTCATCAAAATAATCAAGGAATATTCATATTCTTAACATACGTAATCAAAAAACAAGTCAATGTTGTTGTGGGCAAATCATATCTACTCAATGTTATATGACATGAATTATTTCATTATGATTAAGTAATGTTTAAATTGTCTAATTCTATTAGTATATTTTTTTTTTTGGTAAGCAAGGAGTTTTTATCATGACATTGACAACAACATTACTTTTTGTATGCTTGATTTATAAGATAGGATTTATATTAGTTAATTGTATGCTTATATCATGTTAATTGTCTAACATCATTTGCTACCCAATTGACAATAGGAGTCAAGTAAGTAGATTCAATTTAGGAATAGAATATTAACCCAATTCAAACCCATTCTTCCTTAGGTTACCCAAGACATTTCAGTAAATTCGAATGTGCTTATGTCTATTAAACCTAAAGTAAGGTCAACCAATCATATCTACATAGAAAATCTATATGGAACATTTAATAATATCCATATGAAAAATAGTTTTACAGCATAAGATGGGTCACTTCAAATATAACAAAAATCTACTAATGGAATTTCTATTCTTAATAGAATTTGACTTTTATAATATTTAAAGTACTTTTAAGATTAATTCTTTAGTAGTAAACTATCTCCCAATATTGGTATTAAATCTAAAGCTTCATGCTAATAAGTGAAATAGAAACTTGTATAATTACCATAAAAATGTGTGATTATATATAGTATAAAAGGCATCTTGAAGTTACAAAGTATTGGAAGGATGATTATATATAAATTTTACACAATAAGATAAGGGGGTTGGTCTATGTACCCTAGAGATTAATTTGCTTCAACAACATACCAAACTACATTTCTAGTGACTTGAGCTCCATGCTATTTAAAAGGCCTAGATTTTCCTCTAAAAGATTCCTCTATGTAATAATCAAATGAGTAAATGGAAATTTATGCTTGTCTATTATTTTCATGTTACTAATAATCGAATTGATAATGCATCTATGTTCATCATACCATTTAGAGTAATGAAACTACAAAATACAATAGCATTTTCACAAAGAATACACTTGCGGCATGATAATACTCTTAAATGGTAAAAGATATTTGGATTAGGTTCAATATTAACTTGACTTCCTTCATAAAAATAAAGCAAAGAAAGAGAAAGTTAAAAGCCTTTCAAAAATGAAAGCACTTGAATTAGTTACCCTTTCACAAACCTTGATTCTTCTTTTATATTAACTCTGTATTAACGTGTTTGAACTCAAGTTGTGTTCATTTTGAGAATCTGAGTTTAGAAACTTAGAATCGATTGTCACTATAACTTAAGGGAGGTTTTCATCATTTCGTCCTCTTTTTGATCTCACTTGTTTGTTTGACAAAAGACATAGCTTTGATTATATCTTGCTAACTGTGTCTTAGAGAAATTACAACTTAAGAAGAGAAGGATAACCTTTAGCCGTCTACTAAAGGAGGTGGGTTGGGGGATTTACTCAATCTTTTAAAACCATATGTTCTATTCTTTTCTTGCTCCTTATTCAAATTTGATTTACTTTGTATTTGGTTTGTTTTACCTGATTACTTGCTAGAGTAGCTGGATATTCTTACTTTGCTCATGTACTCCTTTAAGGTCTAGTTAGAAACTATTTAATAAACGGTGTGTAGAGATAGCCAAGTAGGTGTCTATAACAAAATTTTGTACAACCTCAAGTGCTCTTCCTCTTAGGTTGCCCTTGGGACTCTTCGTAAGGACCTGGCCTTACCAACTCCTTAAATGAGGCAAAAATATCATAGAACATAGACTATAGGTAGAAAGTCTTCTTATATAGGGTAGAAAAGGATAACCTTTACTTGTTTGCTACAGTTGGGTTGTTGGGTGGCTTACTCAATCTCTTCAAAATCATGTGTTCTATTCTTTTCTTGCTGTTTATTCAGATTTATGTTACATTTTATGTGGTTTGTTTTGGGTGATTACTTGCTGTTTGATGTTCTCATTTTTAAGGTTTGGTTAGAAACTGTTTAAATTTCTTATACTATCTAATAAGACAAAGAAATTAAACACCAAAAGGAAAAATCCTTTATGGTTGTTGGCAAGTGACAATTATAAATTTCTGAAGCAAAAGTAATACTTAAGAATGCGATGAAAAGAGAAGATTTTGAGTTATCAAAACATTGGGTTTTTTTAATTAAAGGTATAGTAAGCAACAACTGGGTGGTTGTTAAAATACATAAGCCTTTGCAACAAAATAGTAAAGAAAATACAAGTGATAGCTCAAAAAGCCTATTCACAAATATTGATGCACATCCTGGGATGTTTGTAATACAATTTATTTATTCTTTTCAAGTCAAATATGGTAGGTTAAAACAAAGGATATGAAATGTCTATGAAGAGAAGTGAAGACAAAAAAAAAAAGAAGTTGATTGTTGCTTGCCATCATAAAAGAAATCCCATGGAGATGCAAAGAGTCAAGAATAAACTAAAGAAGACACACAAAAAAAAAAAAAAAAAAAAGATAGCAAAACATTCAACAAAAAAATGTATCTGGAAATCATTAAAACAAGCAAATGGATAGAAGCAATAAATGAAGAAGTTTTAGGGTAAAAAAAAAAAATATATATATATATATAGAAGATCTTATGTGAGAAGAAATGATAAATGATCTAATATCTTAGTTTTGATAAATAAATAGATTCATAATTAAAAGATAATTTAATCTTTCGTACTTTTGTATCCTTCATAGATAAATTTATAGTTATAACGAACAATCAAACCTCACATATTTTTATATCTTTGTTAGTATAACTTTTATTTTATTTTATTTACCCTTGTTTAAACCGTTGAGTATCCAGTAAATCTTAGGAACAATTGTAATTGGTATAAACTACATGGTTAAAAAGACTACCTTCGCGAAGAAACCCAATATAAGTGAAAGTCGGCCACTTTGTAATGAAACTGAAAAGGCCGGCTGTGAGAAAGTACATGCGTTGGGATACGTGTCGTTAAAATAGGCGTTTGGAGTGTCATCAACCAACCTTTAAAGCATGCATGTGGATTGATATTAAAAAGGTGGGTAACTAAGAATCGCGTTCCCTGGCTTTTATAAGAGAAAAGGCAATCTCTAATCCTCTCACCCCTAAGGAGTTCATACGGAGTTTCGCAATGTTTCAAACCCCAATGGCTACCACCGACTAGGTATGTCAATTTCAATTGCTTCAAGCTTATACCATATTGCATTTTCCTATAAGGTAATATTACTGTCCCTGTTGACAACATATTCAAAACATTTTGCAATAATATTTTGCAATTAATATTCAGATTATCTTAAGTTCATTTAAAATATCAACTTAAGCATTTTTCTCATAATATTATAAATTTGGGTCAACCTTTTAATGGGTTCACAATCTTGAGGTATGTAAACTTGATAAAATAAGTAACTATTGCAATTCAACATGGCTATCTTTCATTATTTAATTGCTTTCCATATGACAGATAATATCAAAGAGACACGCATAATATAGTATGGCTGGGGATAAAATGCTAAAGGTCACATGACCAAATAATCATGTAGGAGATAAATGGCAAGAACTACAAATGGCATCCTTACATTATTTCATTCTCCTAGCAAGTAACAAGAAAACAAGATAATGAATTAATCAAGACCAAAGGAGGCACACCTTAGAAACGACCTTTAAAATGGTACATCATAGGCCATTTCATGCACTTGCCTAAATGTTCAAAAGGTAACCAACAAAGTGTGAGAAGCTTCTTCCATCATTGCAACCTATATGAAGCATCTTTTAAGCATAACATGCAACGGAAGCCAACATGAATTGTCATCTCTAACCTGTTATGGAAGCAAACAAAGGGTTGCTTGTTCCGAAGGATGAAGCAAGTGACTGTTTTCTTGCTTACTAAACTGTAACAACACCTCAGTTTTGGCTTTGCTATTGTTCGGTAAAATTCTACATGCAAGTGTACATGTCGAACAAGTAATATAATGATAAGTACAGATATCGTCCCACGAAGATTGGTGTTTACTAAACTAATTAATTACTAACGGTGAATAGATCCTAGAGTTTATCTAGCTAATCAAAAATGGTAAAACATGAATTTAATAACTAAATTAATCTAAAATTGATAAATGAAATGTGTTAGAGCTTCCGATTTCACCTAATTACTCAGTACAAATGTCGATCATTTATGTTTGCAAGATTAATTCTTTTCATGTGATGGCGGAATTTCCTAATTTATTCACTACCCTATGTCTAGGTGTAGCGAACCTACTTAGCTCATTAACCCACTGTATGTCTACATCTGAACTAAATAAACTAAGTGCATTAAGATATGTGAATATTCCAGTTTGCACCTAAAGCCACACAAATCATATGGTATATTTCTATCCATATTAATCTATGGTTGCATATTACATGAAGCAACTGTATATCGTCGTCGTTCGAACTCAAATATACAAATCAGATCATCTAAGTGGTAGCTAATCACTTAAATGCATTAAGATCAGTAACATGCAACTTCACATTCATAAAATACCTCACAAAACACAAACAATCACATCATTCATACATCATAATCAAGTTCCATCGTAACTCTAACACAATAAATTAAGATAACATATTTACACAACAGAAATCAGTGCAAGAAATTAAACAACACATTCTGTAAATTAAAAACATTAAGCTGTCACCAAAAATGTCTTCAAATCACAAAAAGGCTGCACATCAGAGAAAGGAGAAGAATCTGTTGAAGAACGGAAGAAAAGCGGGCTTCCACGCGCTGTCACGCGCCTCCGCCACGCGCCGGCCAGACGTCGGTCACGCACCGCCGTGAGCCGCCACGCGCCGCCTCCATTCTTCACAGAAACTACTGGAAAACATAGATCGAGGTCCTTGGAGTACCGATCTGCAAAGAAATTGCTCAGATCTGCTGTAGAAACACGTAGATCTGACGGGAAAGGCTTCGACAGCGTTCGCCGTTCTTCGCCGGAAAACCGCCGGAAACCGCACGCAACCACCACAGAACTGCCGAAAATCACGTAAGAGTTGCAGATCCGTTCTCCTCTCTCCAAAATCAACCCAGAAACAGCCGGAAAATATGGACTTTATCGTTGGAACATTGGAAAACGCTTCTCCTTCGCCGGAAACGAACGTGACGGTCAGCTTTTGGCTGATCGTCGACCGTTCTCAAGCTTCCGCGCTGTCGCGCGTGCACCTGATTTTCCGGCGAGGGGAAGCCGCTCACCTTTGCTTCTCTCTCTCTTCTTTTTCCTCCGGTCCGACTCCTCTCTCTTTCGGTTTTTCCCCTTCTCTCTGTGTCTCCAGATAAAAGCCCCTCTTGCACTAACGCGTTTCTCCTTGGTCCCACACGTTTTTCCACTCATGCGACCCGCTGTTTTCCACTTGGCTTTCTTTGTTTGACTTCTTTTGTTTATAAAAGACCTCCTGCGTTGCCAACCAAGATAATTCACATAGGGGCGGGGGCCCTGGCTCAGTGGCGTTCTCTGAGCCTAACCCTGACCGGCCGTCCCACTGGTCAGGGGTTCGAATCCCGTCCCTCCCCTTCCCCCGGGTGTGTGAGTTTATAATAATAATAAAAAAAAAAAAAAAAAAAGATAATTCACATAATGGCCTCACAAGTCTTCTACATAATAGCCTAATGGGTCCCATGTATTTCCTTCTTTGTCTTCTTCTTTTGTTTTGTTCGTCAGTCCCCTCTTTCGGTCACGTGCTTCCCTTTTTCCTTGTTAATTCGTCTAGTCTCCTTTCTTTCCAGCCTTCCATATGTTTGATTAATTGCTTCTTTCATTTCTCTTCATTTTTCCTTCCAATTTTGCTTCATTTCCTTCATTTTCTTTCATTTTGGGTTTGCTACATAAAACAACAAAATATAAATAAATATAATAAAATACAAATATAATATAATAAAAACTATATTAAATATAACCTAAAATAATCAAAATAACTCTATATAAAATAGAGTTATCAGCTATTTTGTATTGCTGCAATCTGTAAACAACAAGAAATTACCCCAAAATCATTTAGTTTTCTCCTTTTCCTTGCTACTAGTAATATTTTAAACTATTGCTACTCTGGCATTATCTTTGATCTATGCTTTTACCTCCTGCTCTAATAGCTTGTTTTCTTCCCTTAGCTTACTTTCCTGTAAGAAGGAGACACCTTTAGTTAATTCATTTTAAAATAATCCTACTAGTTACAAACTGCAATCCATATATAAGTAATAGATAGATAATTTCAGACAATCATGTTCAAAAACTAAATCATGGTATTTCTCTTATTTATAAATTTTTGTCTTTACATTTTTGTTTGTCTTCTATTTCATGTAGATATGTGAGCAACTCATTTCTTTCACATCAAATGTTAACTTGGTTTCACCTCTTTGCAATGTTCTATTGTTTGCCTAGACTTTGGCTATAATCTCTAATCTGCAATATGGTCAAAGAATCTGCAATCCAATGATTAGGCATGGTTAGATCATTTAAAGAGTACTTAAGCTTCCATTGCACCCACTAGTTATTCCATCACCCAACCTAGTAAATTAATTCTATCCCCACAATTTCAGACACGAAGACCATACAAGTCTCTTAGCGCGTCAAAAGATTCTTTAACATCTAATTTGAAAATTGTCATTATTTCAGTACTACGACAAAAATATTTGGACAGATTCTATTAAGGCTGGTGAAGCATAGCATAATACATTGTTGAAACCATGTTAGATGTCCTAGATCCATTCCGTAAGGTGAGAATCTTAAGGTATTCGGATTCATCCTACCAAATGTCTTTGGGCAGAACCACGATGTATGAATTGGAACTGATTTTGAAGCTGATAGCTACGGAATAATTTGATAACTAAAGGACACAATCCACAACACGGTTTGTGAATACCGTATCTTCCAATGCTAGAAATAATAAGAGTATTTTATAAGTTTAAGAATATGATATAATGTTGGGAGCATTGAGAATAAGAACTGGAAATGCAACTCAATTCTGGTATTTAACTATCAGATGTTATGACCCTTAAAGGAGGAAAGGTTTCATATACAATATAAATGATCAAAGGTCTTGCAGCAAAAGCAGAAGTGTACTTCAAAAAATTCTGGGCATTAAGAAAAATAACTTTATGGTAGATAGACAACAATATCAACTAGTCATAGTTTCTTTTAAAACCCAGAGGCAACTGAGTTCAAAAATTGTTGATTTAGCTATCAAACTAAGTACGGATTCGATAGATGTGATAGAATGAATTTAATATATAAGATAAAATTGACTAGCAATTGATGTCTTAGTTCATCACATCATATTAGTGTTTTCTGGATTAACATTTCCTTGAAGATCCAAGCAATTAGCATCAATGTGAGGGTTCTGCCAAGTAAAGTTCCCAAAGGAACAATGTTAATAGCATACCTTTTCATGAAGACTCATTATAAATTCCACCATCGATTCTGTCTAAAAAATAAAACGAGAATAATGATTAGGATATAAAAATATAGATCTGCTAGTTAGAATAGTAGGTCAAATCATACATTTTCGACTAGGCAATATGGAGCACCCAATACCAAAAGGTATATGATCACAAACTGAATAATTTACCTTAATAGATTTTGGTTGTAGATCCTGAAGACATTTTGGTAAGCTTTTCATAATAGAAGTTATTGAAAGTAGTCTTTCTTTAGAACTATATGTGAACACCGTGTAGTTAACTATACAATACAACCATTAATAAGGATGGTTATGAACAACAATTATAGTTGCTCATGACTATCATTGATTAAATGTTGAAGTTGTATAGTTCCTTTTGTTAATATTAGTGCATAAGGCCTGATGCTTTATTCTTAATTTTGGTTTCTAAGGTGTCTATGAATGATTACAGTAGGAAGCAATGAGAAAGATCCCTACAGTAAGAAGTTCTATAGGCCGAAAACTCAGACGTTAGAATCTCTGATACATCCCTTCAGATTTAGCCTTTAACTAAATAATAAAACAAGTATAAGAATTTTTTGTATGGTATAAAAGCCTTAGACATTTGATTAATACATTAACGAAGAGAATTATGTGTTCAATAATATTGGGAACAAATATTTTTTGTCAGAAGCACCCAACTCAGTTAGCAGCTTCTCAATCTTATGTATGTAAGACTGACCTTTCTTGATCTTATGTATTTAAGAGCAGCATTTAACCGTCTCTCTAGTTGCGCAAGGTCATTCGCACTCAACTGCTCGATATTTGGCCCCACGAGCTGTCTAAGGCTGCGACATTTTTTCTGAATTCATCAGCTATAGTGCCTTATGCATTTAGGAAGAGCAAATATAAAAGGAAAGAAGCGTTACTTCTGTACTAGTTCTAGTATCTCCACATGTGACAGTTGGCCTTCGTATTCTGGGTGGTGGCTCTGCGGACAAGAAACTTAACAGTCAAAAATTTTGTATCAGACAGCAGTCCTTGTTGTCAAAAGAAGATCAGAGCTAATTCATATATGCAGTGACAACTTTCTAAGATAAATTTTCTACTTTTATATGAAAAGATACTTCATAAAACAACTCAGCAACTCTCAATAAAGACTTCTGTAGGAGAAATCTATTGTCTTCCAAAGCTGTTTTTGATCAACTGTTTTTTCTCGATCCTAAGGATAAGTTAAATGTAGTCTATAAAGAAAGACCTTAAAATGCCATAATCCCAATACCATTTATGGCAAATAAGAAGAATCACTAAGGTAAAGAATATATTGCATTAAGTATGGAATGTATCAGATAAGCATACCATTAAAGATGAGCCAGCATCATCGAACCAACAATATGGAACAACAAAAAACCAAAAAAGGGCCCTTAAATCGAAAGTAGCCACACAATTTGTGTGCACAATAGAAAAGCACTCTAGACTCACTAGATTCGTGCAATTTTCAGAAGTTTTAGCTAAGGGTCGGGTTCCAAGTAAACTTCAAAATGGTGTAACTTTATACACATATAACCCACTTAAGCAAAGGTCATGAGATTCGACCTAAACTAGCCTACTGAATCAGCAACTTGGCTAAACTTCAGCTGTTACCATTGTAATCACATGAAGTTGTAAGAGATAAAATGTTGAGTAAACAAACAGCATAGTATTTTCAACAAGAATAAGCCATTTGAAGAACTCAAAAGAGTTGTCGCTATCATACTTCCTCAAGTGAATTATCTGAAATAGCTTGAAAAGTCAAGATAACTGCCTCGAATGTTAATGCATTAGTAAGTTTTCCTTCACAAAGTCGTAATTGCTGTAGGAAACAAAGGAAGAAACTAATATAAACCCTTATCTCTATTAATAAGGTATTCAAAATGATTTATTAAACACTTTTAATTATCTAATCAAGAGAAAATATTTTCTATTGAATAATTGTCAAACTTTATGAAAAACTGAAAATATCTACTTACTTCTATGTCATTAAGGCATTTGGATGCCTTAAAGTCTTCTTCAAAGCGACCCTGGCAATGATTAGATGCATGTATATCTTCGTGAATGGTACTTTGATAACAGTTAAGGATATTGGCCAACCTGAATCATAAGAACTAGAGAACATAAATCTTTGTACTTAGGGGTCAAAATGTAGATGTTTTTGCATAACGTTGAGTAAAAAGAAAACATAGACCTAAGTTCTCAAGATTTTTTGAAAATGAATGGTTTTATCTTTAAGCAAAAAGATATAAGCACAAAGTGTCAACAAAATATCTATATTTTTTATTTATCATCAACATATGGTATCATAAATCAAACTTATAGATGTATTATACAAACTTATGGACCCACTTTTACAAACATTATGCTTGTTTTTTGCTACCACATGATAACTAAACCAAATCAAACTTTTCCAAACCACTTCTAATCATTTTCATTTCTCAATTTCTTAGTATCTAAACTTCTTGTCATTTATAAATATTAAGGAAGTATTGTATTATATATAAACACAACCCTTTTGAATCCAAATAAAATAAAATTTCATAAGTAAGTGTCTCAACGAATGTTCTATCTTATTTGATTTTCTTTTTCTTTTTCTTTTTCTTTTTCTTTCTTTTTTAAGAAGTGTTATTGAAGACACAACTTTGTGCTTAGAATTAATTGACAAGCAGTAAACAATTACGCAAATTGCTTGAACAATCTCAATCATCCCTTTTGATAAATTTAGTTTTAAAAGAAATCAAGGGAAAAGAAATAGAAATACAAACAACATCTAAGTGAACAATTTTCTCATTAAGGAATACACACACACACACAAAGTTATATGTAGTAAGGGTATCAAACAACTACTAGCTCATTAGAACCCATAATATGTTTTCTACAACTAGAATGTAAACTGAAGCCAATCATTATTTGACTCCCAATCTAGTGAAATTGCTTGATAGAATCAGTTAGTAATCTTAATATGTTAATGAGAAGTATAATGTGTACTAACTACAGGGTACAACAGATGCAACCTTACAAGACTTGAAAATGAAGAAGAGAGGAAATACGAACGGGAATTGAATTCAAATATGATATTAATGAAATCTAAGTTGGAACTTAGGAAACCAAAGAAGATGACATCAAATCTAATCAAGTGAGGTTTAGAAAACCCTTCAATAGCTTTTTTTTTCCCTTTAATTAGTAGGTTATATACCTACTTAACAAGTCTTGAGTCCATAACTTTACTTTTCACCTTGCTGTTTGATATTATATGGTTCAAAAAATCCAAAGGGGGATGAAAAAAAACTACTCAATAATGTATTGAGAAATCCCATTCCATTTTTGTTGTCAACATCCCTCTTTGCCTCTAAATCCCTCTTGCTACTGAGTCTTAAGGACATTAACTTCTTCCATTTACATATTCAATATCTAAATAAATTACATAATCACCTATTCCAAGGAACCAAAGACTAAAAGGCATGAGCTTCCGAATTCCTCATCTATCAACACACAGCCCTTCTCATATTACTTAAGTTTTTTATGAATGTAACGTGGTATTAGTTAATATATTTTCTGTATATTTTTATGTGGATAAGTGAACTTTGAAATACTAAGTGTAGACAAAAATAGATGTGCCTTCTCTTGAAGTATTACATGTATAAAGATATATATTTTTCTTTTTGCCTTGAAATGTTATGTGATCAAACTTATTTATTTTTTGAACAAAAAGCTTATGATCATGTTATATTTTCAACCACAATTCAACAGATATTCAAAATATATCAACCTTAATTCATAAATGCCACTACATTGCATATTTACAACTTTAAGCTTGACAAAATTTTTTTTAAAAAAAAAATCTAAAAGTAGCTGCTAAATAATGCAACAACATAAAAGGAATTTACATTAGTTCAACTTTACTTAAAAGCACTAACACACATACATTTTATCATGTATAGGATCTAAGGCTCACAAATCTAATTATGAGTATCTACTAAAAACTTGAGTTTTAACTACATTTAAGTTTTACTTCTTTGCTAAATAAAGGAATATAAACAAGTTCTATGTTCCTAGATTAAGTGTATAACATGGAATTAAAAGAAAAAATCAAATTAAATAAACTAGAGGTAACAAGTAAATGAATTGACCTATTTGATAGCACCAGCCCGATTGACATGAATCGAGTTTTTTCAATATCATATTCTCTCCTTGTGACCATTAGTCAATTATTAACATTAAGTATTGGTAGAATTCACAATATTAACCAAAGTGATGATCAAATAGACCTTTTTAGTTTTGTAATTTTTTAATTTTGATTGATTTTTAGTCTCCTTTTTAAAATTTTTGTGTGCCTTACTTGATAATTTGTTTTCCATTTGTCCTTATTCTTGTCAAGGCTATCATGAACATGCATTTTAAATGGCAACTATGCATTCATCATTATTGTTAACTCCCTTCCTTCTCTGCATCACAATCATTGCTATGTTGATCCCATAACCACATCATTTTTTACTTTTACTTGACCTCTATGATGGAATTTTCTTCAAAATAAAGACTACTAAGACTATGTATTTGTGTTGGGGTTGGTTTTTTGATCAAATCTTCACTCCTATGTTGAATAGGTGGTGAAGGGATTTGTCATGGAATAGGTTTTCTCCTAAGCCCTTAAATGATATGGTCCTAACATGGTAAAGCCATGGATTTGGTTGGTAAGGAAGACTAGGGACAAAATTCGGACAAATGGTTTAACATTTTTTGGATATGGTTGCATTTTTACTTATCTATGACATACGATGGTAAGATATAGTAAATTAAATATCCAAAGTGAGACAAAATAATTGGACTTAAAAACAAAAAAGGGTGTAAACATGTAATCTTCCATAGCCATTGGCTAACTACAAAACATTTCATTTAAATTGTTATATTTCACCATGATTTCATGCAAAGATCTTGGTGGCTCACAAGATGGCCTAACACTACTATAAATCCCCTCTAGCCTTTTTTTGGCCCTTATCCTTCTCTTTAGTCTTTTCAGTGCCCCACACAAACCGATTCCTACCTAAGGCAAAATGCCAAGGTTGCCAAAATTCAAACTAGAGATGCAATGCCTACTTGGGCATCGCTTGTTATGTTTTATAGCAATTACCCCAAAAGACCTAATGTAATAAACTTCATTCTTCTACATTAGGAAGGCAAGCATAATGATTGGGCTACCTAAGGAAGGGTGCTTGATTGCTCCTTATCTATCAAGTTGAACTCTTAGAATGAAACCCAGGCTCATAACACTAAGCATATTAGCTAATTATGGAACATTTTATTTTAACTATTACATTCCATCATATGCTTTTGAGCTGACATCTTGATAGCCTATTAAAATTACTTGCAACCCACCTTTAGCCTATCTTCAACCCTTAAGCCTCTTTTTAGTCTTGATGGTATCCCATATACGCCTAATTCCTACCTAAGGCAAAACGCCAAGGTCATGAAGATTTGAACTCAGGATATGGTGCTTGCACCAACACAATATGTTATGTTCTATAATCATTACTCCAAAAGACCTAAGTTTATTGGCTAATTATGGAATATTTTATTTAGACTATTACAATTCATCATGCTTCCAAGTTAACATCTCTATAGTCCACTAACATTACTAGTAGCCCTCATGTATCCTTTCTTTAGCCTTATGTATCTTTTCAATCTTTTTGGTGTCTCATATAGCCTAGTTTCTACCTAAGGCAAAATGCTAAGGTCGCCAAGATTCAAACTCAAAAGTTGGTGCCTACTATGATATTATTTGTTATGTTTTATAGTCATTATCCCAAAAAACCTAATGTAATGAACTTCATTCTTCTACATTAGAAAGACAAGCAAGATGATCTAATCATATAATAAGGCTTGGCCACTTTCCTATTAGGTTGAACTTTTGTAACAAAATCCAAGCCCATGACAAATGATATAAAGCCAAACCATAACCTAACCTAATGGGCTTAAGACTACTATCCCCTAGTGTAGGTTAGGCAATGAGCAAACCCCTAGTTTGAGATAGGCACAGGGCCCCACCTGCATCAAGAGTAACATGGATTTGGGTGAAGAATAATGTAACAAACTTTATTCTTCTATATCAAAAAGGCAAGTAGGATGATTTAGCCATATGAAAGAACTCAATTACTCTTCTCACTAAGTTGACCTTGTGGATAGAACCCGCGCCCATGACACTAAGCCCATTGGCTAATTATGGAACATGTTATTATGTGGACTATTAAATTCCTTCATGCTTTCAAGCCAATGTCTTAGCAACCCATACCACTATTAGCAACCCCCTCCAAACTTTCTTTAGCCCCCATGCCTTTTTTCAATCTTTTTGGTACACCCTTATAACCTAGTTCCTTTCTAAAGCAAAATATCAAAGTTGCCAAGATTTAAACTTAGGATATGGTGCTCACTCTAGTACCATTTATTACATTTTATAGCCATTATCCTAATAGACCTAATGTAAGGGACTTTATTCTCGCACATTGGAAAAGTAAGCGAGATAATCTAGTCATATAAGGGGGGCTTGGTTACTCTTGCTATTGGGTTAATTTTTTAAGATAAAATCTAAACTTGTAACAAGTGGTATTAGAGTCAAACCACAACCTAACCTAATGGACTTGCAACGACTATTCCCTAGTGTGGGGTGAGTAGTAGGTATTCCCCTAGTGTAGGGTGGGGAAAGGTGCACCCCATGTCTAAGGCAATGTGAATTTGAATCGTAAAGAATATAATGAACTTCATCATTTTATATCAAAAAAGCAAGCACAACAATTTGATCACATAAGTTGACTTTTTGGGATGGAACCCAAGCCTATGACACTAAGCTTATTGGCTAATTATGGAACATTTTATTTGGGCTATTACCTTCTATCATGCTTCCAAGCCAACATCTTGGTGGCCCCTTAGGATTATTGGCAACATCCCTCTACCCTTTCTTTGGTTCCCATGCCTCTTTTTAGTCTTTCTAGTGGCCCACCTAACCAAATTCATGTCTAAGGAAAAATGCCAAAGTTGTTAGGATTCAAACTTAAGATGTAGTGTCTGCTATGGTATCATTTGTCATATTCTATAGCCATTACCCTAAAAGATTTAAGCCTATTGTTTGATTATAGGGCATTTTATTTGGACCATTACATTCCATCATGCTTTCAAGCCAACATCTTGACAATCCACTAGCATTATTGGCAACCCCCTCTAGCCTTTCTTCAGCCCCCATGCTTCATTTAAGTGTTTTTGGTGCCCCACATTGCCCAATTCCTACCTAAAGTAAAATGCCAAGGTCACCAAGATTCAAACTTAGAATATGGTGCTTACTTCAATACTATTTGTTACATTCTATAGTCATTACCAAAAGACCTTTGGTAATTATGAAACATTTTATTTGGATCATTACATTCCATCATGTTTCAAGCCAACGTCTCGATAGTCCACTAGCATTACTGGCAGCCCCTTTTAGCCTTTCTTTGGTCCCATGCCTCTTTTCAACCTTCCTGGGGCCCATATAGATGGGTCCTAAGGCAAATGCTAAGGCACTACAAATTCACTAAAGAAATACCAAGATTGTTAAGATTCGAACTCGAGACATGGTACTTTCTTCAATACTATTTGTGTACATTTCATAGCCATTATCCAAGAAGACTCAAGCCTTTGGCTAATTATTGAGCAATTACATTCTATCATGCTTTTAAGCCAACGTCTTGATGGCCCCCTAAGCATTATTGACAGCTCCACTTTAGCCTTTGTTCTGCTCCCATGCCTCTTTTTGGCCTTCTTGGCACCCATATAGATTACCTCTTGCTCAAGGCAAATGTTAATGCACTCCAAATTCACCCAAGGCAATACTAAGATTGTTAAGATTTGAACTTGAGATGCTGTAGCTATTTCAATACCATTTGTTACGTTTCACAACTATTAGACTAAAAAGCCTAAACATATTTGGTAGCTACAAAATATCTCATTTACTCCGTTACAAAACAAGTCGAGCCAAGGGCGAAACTAAATCCAGGCAAGCCAACCGAGAGACAGTCGACCAACTTTCATGGTGCAAAGTGTACTTAGCTTATCATGCATTGATCTGTGGATCTCTATCCACGCCCCCAAAAAGAACCGAAAATCGAGACAAGCGATTGGTGCCATGCCCCCAAAACCAACAGCTAACAATTCACATATTTCCCGCTTAAGGGCGGGTGGACCTTCCTAGCGTTCTATGCCAAAAGGGATGACTGCCTCCATGAGGCGGTTAATATAAATAACTCCCGACACCATACGACCTTGAAAGAGACATTTCCGCCCCAGCTGTCTTAGATCAGATTCACGGATGTAGCAAAACACACGTGGAATGCGTGAGAATCACGATGGACACAAGTTAAAGAAGCCATGACAAGAATAGAAGAAACCTACTCAGATTGTCTTCCTCTGGGGTCCACTAACAAGAACTAATACACAAGCTAACATTTCAACAACACAGTCGGACTGAAACCAGGAATATAGTAAGGCAATTTAAATAAGTGAAGCGTCATAAGGACGCGCGTATAGAGAAAGAAAAAGCACGTTGCCTGTTGCCGCTGCAGAATTCGTAGTGCTTGCCGCTGCAGGAGTGGACAATGAGCGCGACCTCGCAATCGCAGAGAACGGAGAGCTCGCTGGCCTTCTTCATCAAGCCGCTCCGCCTTTTCGTGAAGGTCACCTGGCGCCTTCTCTTGTCCTCGATTCGCTTAAGCACTACCTTCTTCCGCCCCATTCCAAGCCCTATTCTCCTTCCTTCCTTCTGTATATCTGACTCCCGGCGACCCACGAAGACTTAGGATAAGTGAAGATTTGGAGTAAGAGCGGAGAGAGATAGAGAGAAAGCCAAGTAGGGGCCAGATCGGGGGAAGACTAAACAACTGTTGGTTGACAGGTAGCAAGCGCGTTTGCGTTATCGACTGTCCGCAGGCAGTCTTTTTCCTTTTGCGGTAATTTTAGTTGTCATTTTTTTTCCTATTTTGGGTCTAAAAGAATGGTAGAAACGACATAAAAAGGAGGACGAAATACCGTTGTAAGAATTATTTAAATAAAATATTATTTTCCTCTAATAATGAGATAAATTTATTATTGAATTTGAGGTTCTATATTGTTGTTGAGATGTATAAATTAGCAAATTCCAAGTTGGATCTAGAAAGATCTCTAAAAAAGAAATAGAAATTTTAAAATTGAAAGGTATCACAGGAGAAGAAAGTTTCACCAAAGAACAGGTGCCGTCACAGAGGTCGTAGTGCTTGCCGCGGCTGGAGTGGACGAAGAGCGCGTTCTCTCACTCGCAGAGAATGGAGAGCTCGTGGGCCTTCTTCATCAAGCCTCTCCGCTTCTTTGAGAAGGTCATCTGACTAATTTTCTTGTCCTCGATACGCTTCAGCACCACCTTCTTCTTCCCCATTCAGACCATATTTTTCCATTGGTTCTGTCTCTCCGACTGAAGAAACAAAGATCCTGGATAAGGGAAGCTATGAAGTACAGGCAGAGAGAGACGGGGGCCAGATCTGTGGGAGAAAATAATCAAGTATTTAAAAAAAAAAAAGAAAAGGAGTGTTTATATGTTCTCGTTTTAAATATGGAAACTTTAAGACTGAATAACTAATATTGGCCTGCGAATTAATAGCCGTGTCTTAACATATATGAACTTATTGGCCATATATATTGTTCACTTAACTACAGGCCCGGACAGTTCTACAAGGTTGACCTTTCAACGTCGTAATTCTAGGCCCAGACTTGCAATGCGATAAGCATATAATTACCTCGATAAATCGTTAATGGAGTTTTTGGCCTTTAAAGAAAATACTTTAGTGGGTTGTGATTTTGGTTTCTTTTTCTTTTTTTTTTTTCTGGGTTCAGGCCTTGATGGTTATTCCTGTTAGCTTGTTATCCAAGATCAATCATGCAAGAGCAAGCGTCAAAAGTTAACTAATCAAACTCTGACATGCAAACAAGAAATTAATTATTCTCAAACCTCGTATTCAACAGCCAGAAGAAAGAAGGGCAGTGCTTGAGCGCAGATATGCGCACAATTAAAAACATAGTTCTATGTCGTTTTTACAAAAGCCACGTATCATTCAATAGCATAAAGACGATCAGTATATTAATGCTTATGGAAGGAATGCACACAAGTTCTGACAATGTCTTTCTTGTTATCATGGAATCCACCCCGGCATGTAGTTATTCACGCTTGGACCTGATGTAGCGACTGCCATTGGATCATGCTGATATCTGTAATTCAATAACCAATTCCATAGGTTAAGGTAATAATGGCAATCATCCACGCACGCTTAATCTGGGATTATGCTTAATTGCAGGAAACCCCGTGTGAGATGTCGATAAATGGTGTTGAATCCTAAACTATTTAAGACCATTAAGTTATAAACGTTTGGCAAATATAGTTAGTTGATTTTGTGGTGTAGCCTCTCTCACCCTGACTACATATTTTGACACTAAAAAACTGAACTAAAGACCCCTTGAGTTTTTTGGCTCAACATAAGCCTACCACAAGTGTACTGCATACAGGGAAAAGGGACTGCAATTGGATCCTCAAGTAAAAGTCAGTGATGCATACCCATCATCTTGAGCTTGAGCAGGCTGTCGGCCGTAGCCCACATCTTGGACACTTTGATTCAGTTGGAGAGTATTTAGATGATATCCTTCCAGCAACTGCAAATAAAGCATCAGCTGAAGTCGTATTTTCCAAAATCATGGTGAATAATTGTGTTGATCACATGCAGTACCACTACTTTCCAAAATTTGGCGTTACTTTTGAATGTTCAGTCAATTCATGGCATTGTCTTTTTTCTTTTATCCTTTAATATAGTTAGTGTGCGTATATAATTTGGTTTTGGATCGAATGCCTCTTGTACAAGATATGGAGCTCCATATCATAAAGTCTAGCAAGTGCGTGGAGATATTGCCTACCCTTTGTTTTAGTGTCTTATTTGCTTCATTCAGCATGTGTTCCTGCACAAATAAAAGTCTCTTATGGACAAGGTGTGGCAGTGAGTTGGGGCATGTAATTTATGGACAAGGTGTGGCAGTAGAATCAGATGAAGTAGCAGCAATGGTGGATTGGCTAGCATTAAAAACAATCAAGGCACTGAGATTTAATTAGGCTAACGGGGTATTATCACAAGTTCATAAGTAATTATGGGGACATTGCTACACCTTTGACTAAGCTACTTAAGAAAAATGAATTTGTGTGGGGTAGTGAAGCAAAAAACTCTCTTACTAAGCTAAAGACAAAACAACAATGTTAAGACTACTAAAAGTTTCTATCTCATTTACAATAATGTGATGCTAGCATACTAGAAATGAAAGCACAAGAAATTTTCAATAAGCTAAGCATGGGGGAAAAGGGAGACAACTAGCAGTACAAGAATGGTATTTTGCCCTATAAACACAGGATTTTTTTAACAAGGATCCTAGAGTGATTCTAGTCATTCTCTAGTAGCTACATGGAGCCACACATGAGGTTATTATAAGACTCTCCAACAAGTGAAGGCAATATTGTACTAAGTCAACATGAAGCAATCAATTATTCAAGTTGTTAAGGAATGCAACTATTTTAATTTGGGAGAATATAATCATGAAAGGTTGCAAGTGATTATGGTGATAGTCAATAGGCTTTTAAAGCTCACTCATTTTATTGCTTTGTAACATCCATATATTGTTGTTAGTGTGCCATAGATTCTTTTTTTTTTTTTTAAAGAATATTTTCAATCTATATGGTATGCCACGTAACATAGTTTTTGGCTAAGATGTAGTAGTTTGAAAGATAAGGTATAAAATTCAATTTCTCCACTATAGATCACCCATAAATTGATTCGTAGTCTGAGTTAGTGAATAAAACTTTGAAGGTCTACTTGAGATGTTTGACTCATGACCATTAAAAAGAAAATGGGTTAAGTGGCTTCCATGAGTTAAGTTTTGTTGTCATACCAACACTCATGGAGCTAAAAATAAATCTCCTTACAAAGTGGTGTATGGAGGGTCACCACCTACACTTCTCTCTTACTTACTAAGGTATTTGGTTATGGTGATTGTGAATAGAAAGCTCTAGACTATGGATTTAATATCAAAAGGTTTGAAGGAAAGATTGATTATGGCCCAAAACTAGATGAAAATACTATGAGATTAACATAGTGTTATTGGGGCTCGCTTGAGATGCTGCAAAAGATTGGAAAAGTTGGCAACCATCTAAAACTACTAGTGAGAGCTAAAATAGACATGTTCCCTATGAAGATGTTCCCTATGAAAATGTTCTCAATCCTCAACCACAAGCTAATTCAGCCATGTCAACTTCTAGTTAAGGTGCATGTGGTCAAGACTAACACACATAGGAGATTAAGATAGAAGTCATTTTGTTTATTCCCTTCGTGTGTTTTATCATTAGAGTTTAGGAATAAGAGAATGGGTATTCACTAGTTATAGGTAGAAAAAGAAAGGACTAAGGAAGGGGGCAAAAAAGAAGGAAAAATGGAGGGGGGATGTTGTGCTTGTTTTGGCATCTTTTTGGCAAAAACAAATTTGTAACCAATATTCGAGGTCTTGGGTTCATTTAAAAGAAGCCTTAATTGATTGTCCATTTCAATGTTCTACATTCATTCCATCAAAATTGGTAGGAAACCGAAATCTAGCAAGCAAATCAATAACAAATTTTGCCTTAGTTCATCTCTCTTAGTTACTTGATTGTTCGCTTGAAATTTAACTAAAGATCTAGACTATTGTAGTTCACACCTTGTTGTTAGCTATTATGTAGATCAGTAGAATCCGAAAAAGGACAAAATGTAAACTAGTTAAGGTAGTTGTGGAGAAATCCCATTCCATTTTTTGTCATTAGCATCCTTCTTTGCTTTTGAAACCTTTCTTGTTGCTGATCTTAAGGATGGTAACTATTTCAATTGTCATGTATGATATCTAAATAAATCAAATAATTAGCTTATGCAAAGGAAAAAAAGAGTAAGGAGCATGAACAACCAAATACTTAGTCCATCAATACTCAAATCATTTTTTTTTTCATTAACCAAGTTTCTAATTGTATTATTTGTAATTCAAGTGGAATTAAACACCCATGTTTGGTCCATCAATTCATATTTAATATTTATTTAACAACTTCTTTTAACTCCATATTATGGTGAAGGCAATTGAAAGTATCTTAAGCTTATGCATTCCAATTTTTGGGAGGACCTTAGACTTCTAAGATGTATTATCCTAGAAAACAAGGGCTTATGAGGAAAGGTAATATATCAATTACTCAGAGACCATATTAAAGTTAAGAATGTAGACAAAAATAGAAATTCAAAAGTCTTCATTCCACATTCATTATTTTTAATAAATATTTTGAAGAAAATAACACAATAACTAGAGCAATAGAATGTTAATGGCTAAAAAATCAAGATCAATTTGTTTAGTTTTGCTTCAAGTTAAGATGCATTCAAGCTTTACCATCTAGTATATTTGACTAGATTACATTCATGTTACATAACAAGTTTAAATTATGTATACATACTAACTTTGAATCCTTTGATATTTCTATTTTCAAATACTCCACATCTTGTATACAAGTTTTAAAGTTAAGAAGTCCAAGCTTTAGACATTTTCCACATGAGCTTTATGCTCCACTTATCTCGATCTTTTGACAATGTCATAGCAATTATATAACTCATTTAATAGTGAACTTGACCAAGTTGTGACTCTAAAAGAAGTTACCAAATAGTGCAACACAATAAGTTTTACATTAGCTCAAGTCATACTTAACAAACACCATTATATGAACAATTAAATTACATATGAGATCTTAGTTTCACAAATCTATTTATGAATGTCAAACAAAAACTTAAGTTTTAACATAATTATAATTCAAGTGTCAAAGGTGGGCTTAAGGTTTTACTTGTTTGATAAATAAAAGAAGATAAAAAAAAGTTTATCAATCCTAGTTAAGTATACTTTAAAGTAAGAAATCTTTGATTTTAAATAAATTGGAGTACCAAAACAAGTGAATTAATCCATTCAATAACAGCAACTCAACCAACACTCCTAGAGTGGTTTCATTATCATATATTACTTATAAAAAAATGGTCATTATCAAGTTTAAGTATTAGTACAATTCATAATTTTAACATGAATGAGGATCAAATAAATCAGCTTGTTTTTTTCAATTGAATTTCAAGTCTCCTCCTTTTTTATCTTTGTGTCCCTCACTTCATATTTCATAATCTAACACATTGAATATGGTCCCTATTCATTCATTTCCATTGTTGATTTCCTTCTATCCCATCATAAAACATGGTTCCTATTCATTCTTCACTATTGTTGATTTCCTTCTATCCCATCACAACTACTACAAGTTCATCCAACCATTTATCGCTTCCACCGATCCCATCTATTGGTGGCTTAAAATTTGGAGAGTAGAGGTATTGATTCTTGAATTTTCTTTAAAACTTAAACTACCAAGGCCATGGACTTGTCTTGGAAATGGATTTCTTATTAGCTATTGAATGATATTGTACAAATGCGGTGTAGGATTGGTCTTCTCATAAGCCAACCCAAACTGATCGGTCAAATAGACGGTGGACCAACTGCCACAAGCGGTCGGTGTTATGCCCTCAAATAAAAGGTAACAAGTAAGATCTTCCTTGCTACTTGGCTTGAATTTTCTTTAAAACTTAAACTACCAAGGCCATGGACTTGTCTTGGAAATGGATTTCTTATTAGCTATTGAATGATATTGTACAAATGCGGTGTAGGATTGGTCTTCTCATAAGCCAACCCAAACTGATCGGTCAAATAGACGGTGGACCAACTGCCACAAGCGGTCGGTGTTATGCCCTCAAATAAAAGGTAACAAGTAAGATCTTCCTTGCTACTTGGCTTGAATTTTCTTTAAAACTTAAACTACCAAGGCCATGGACTTGTCTTGGAAATGGATTTCTTATTAGCTATTGAATGATATTGTACAAATGCGGTGTAGGATTGGTCTTCTCATAAGCCAACCCAAACTGATCGGTCAAATAGACGGTGGACCAACTGCCACAAGCGGTCGGTGTTATGCCTCAAATAAAAGGTAACATGTAAGATCTTCCTTGCTACTTGGCTTGAATTTTCTTTAAAACTTAAACTACCAAGGCCATGGACTTGTCTTGGAAATGGATTTCTTATTAGCTATTGAATGATATTGTACAAATGCGGTGTAGGATTGGTCTTCTCATAAGCCAACCCAAACTGATCGGTCAAATAGACGGTGGACCAACTGCCACAAGCGGTCGGTGTTATGCCTCAAATAAAAGGTAACATGTAAGATCTTCCTTGCTACTTGGCTTGATCCAACCAGATCTTCCTTGTCACTTGGCTTGATCTACTCAGCCACCCTATTTTTACACCACCTCAAGATACGCTCCCGGGGTCCTCCTAGGAATCTAAGCTTCTGATCTTGATAGAACCAAGCCCCTAGAAATTCTCAGAGCCAGGTCTCAATGCCAAAAGGCACAACTGACAAAACTGAGACAGGGTAACATAATAGATATGAAGACATCAGAGGAACATGGACAATACAGGGCAAATTCGGGCGCCACCTGTCTTAGACATACTTCAAGGTCGCAACAAAGACACGTAGAGTCCAGTAACAAATTAGAAGTAAATGAGACATGTTGGAAACAAAGACACGGTCGTAACTAAGACACGTATGGGCAATCATGATGTAGAGATGTTGGAGACAAGGTACAAGTAAATCAGAAGCATAACAAATTAGAAGCCAAGTAAACAACTAAACAAATCGGCTAAGGTCGTATTCCTCGGGAGTCCACTAACAAGAAGTTATCAACAAACTAGCAATAAGCTAACATCAGCACCACACATAAATGAAATCATGGATATAATATGGAACTGATAACGTAAAAAAATTTTAAAAAAGAAAAGAAAAGACAAAGTAGGGAATCCAAACACGCAATTAAACGAGAAATACATGGAAAAAAAAATGAACTAATTTTCGGGTGTAACTGAAGCATGAAAAAAAATGAACCTTCAGACGAAGAAAAGCACGTTGCCTGTTGCCTCTGCCGGAGGAAATGAGGAACGCCGCCTCGACGTCGACTGCTCTTCTCCTCAACGGCTTCAGCACCACCTTGGTCCGCCCCATTTAAAGCCCTGTTTGCGCTCTTTGTTTGTCTCTTCGAGTGTCTGGACGGTCAATAATGAAAGATACTGACCCGGAAAGGGTATCAAGAGTACTCAACGGGAAAGGGAATTAAGGGGACGGCGTTCGGCCGCGTAATAGGGGTCAAAGAGTCGGCTAATGTCTCTTTGACGCGTGATTTGTTTTTTTGTGGGTGACTTCCACGCTGCGACTTAGGACGTGTTAACAGTTTTTTGCTAATTTTAGGATTTAGTTTTTTTTTTTTTCTTCTCGACTCCAGGTCTAGTCAAAGAAAAAGAGCCCCGACTTGACAGGCTTTGAGACTAACAAGGCGAGAGACGATAAAAAAGACACGGAACGAAAAAGAACTTGCTGAAAGCCTCGAGTTGATGATAAAAGAAAAAAAAGAAAAAAATGATAATTCTTACTATTATCAATTTTAAGCAATGAAGGACTGTTATAAGAATTATTCAAATTAAGTTGACTTGTTTACAATGTCCAAATTTTTTTTATTAAAAACCCAAGTGTTATTATTGTTCTTCTTTTGAATATGAAAACTTTGTTGATGAATAATTTATATAGGTTTATGAATTAATAGGGCATCAAACTATGGTCCAGATGATAATAAAAGTATGCTGTTTTAAGTGATTTATACTAACAATTGACCAAGTCAACTTAAGAATATGTTAGTAGAATTATGAAAAAATTAAATAAACTTCAGTAATTTATTACTCCAAGCATGGATAGTTACTTGGATCATAAGCTCAAGAAGGATTAAGGCCTATATGGATTTAATCATCACTCCTCATAAATAGTTAGAAGATTGTTGGATATTTTCAAAAAATATTCTTAGCACTAAACAGGCTTTCTTTTGTATAATATTTTATGTATGATTTTGGCATGGTTTTAGTCATGCTGACATACTTGACATACTCTTACAAATGTCACTTTTAATTTAATAGCATAAGGGCAATGAATATATTAATGATTATGGTGGGAATGCATACCACCTCTGGCATGTCTTTATTACAATCATGGTATCCTAGCCGACATATAGTTGGTTCAAGTTTTGACCATAGGTTAGATTAATGGCGACCATCCATGCATGCTTAATTTGGAATTATAGCATTTGGTGAGACTGTGCTAGGTAGAAAATCTAGATTATGCAATTTAGTCTTGCTTGGTTATAATTGTATGAAACTACACTTGTTTTGCATATATTTGTATTCCTATATCCTAAAGCACTTTAAAAAATTGAAGTTAAAAACTTTTTTGTAGTTACGATTAATTGTTCTTTTGGTTTAGCTTCAATAGCTCTGACATTATGGAATACAAGAAGTCCATTTGGCTTCTTGAATTTAATCTAATCTACACTTGAGATTGACAAAAAATCTTTTAATCTATTGGCATTATCCTATTATATGCCTTGTGCAAGAGTACTACACACAGGAAAAAGGACTTAATAGCTCCACATATAAACAGCTCCCTTACTAAAAAGTTAAGCATGCATAGTCAAATATGCTAGTTGGGTTCACATAAAGGATGAAAGAAACCATCCACTTAAGCTTTAATGGGCCATTGGCCGTAACCCGCATCATTAACAATTTGATTTATTTCAAGAGTATTTATGTGTTATCCTTCTACCAGTTGCAAATTAAGCATCAACTAAAAGGTCAAAGTCCTAAAACTATGAAGGATATACTTTTGCTCACATGCAATATGATTGCTTTCAACATTTTTTATTCCCTTTCAATTATTCAATCAACTCATGGGCTTCCATTGGCTTTTAAAATAGTTGGCACATGTATATGGTTTGGTTTTGGAATGATGCCTCTTGTATCATATATGAAGTTCTATATGATGAATTATGTATATTGCCAAAATTAGTTATCTCCCTTATATACTAATGTTCCATCCAAACATTTGGAATGTGCCCTCCCTTTTTCTTTTTCTTTTTCTTTTTTTGTTGGTAAAAATGTAAATTTATAATAACAAAAAATAGTGTACAAAAGTATAAAGGCATACCCCAACATTATAAGAATTACGAAAACTGCAAAAAAAAAAAAAAAAATGGAGGTTAAAAGCCTCTAAATCTCACTCAAAATGACATTTCTTTCTAAGAATTTTATATTTTAAAACAAAGAAACTCTCCCTCGAATGATTTTCCATACTTTAGCCAATAAGATTGGAATGTCAACTGTTCTATTTTGAAATCTTCTTCTATTTTGTTCTGCTCATATACAATAAATATAAGCTAAAAAAGATATTTTAAAAAGCTTTACAACCAAATCTTTTCCTTTAGTTGCTCTAATCATCCATTGCAATTCATCCCTTTGTTTTACTGCTATTTGTCATTAAGCATGTGTTCAATGCATGTACAAAATTTGAGATAAAGAAGTTAGGGGAGGTTCAAAACATGAAGAGGGAAATTATGAAGGCATTCTCATACCTTAAAGATCAATGAGTTGGCCTAACATGTCAAATAAGTGAATAATGAAAGTTATGCATATTTGAGTTTTTAAGATATGCGAGTAGTTTATATGTTTTAATACTCAAATCATACTCTTAGCCTATTAAAGACATTTTCTGGAATCAATTTATGACAACATAAGGTTACACGAGTTGATTAACTTACACAATTTCACTATCTTGCTTTAGTGTAGCTAATTTCTTTAGATTACAAGTAATAAGTAGTCTATTTTGGTGCTTTTTGACACATATAATCTTGCATTGTCATAGGTAATTACTTAATATTTCTAAGTATTTAGCCTCCTATGTAACTACCAACGTACCAATGTAGGGTAGTCAAGATGATTAATGTTAGATCTCCATATGAAAGTACCCCCAAAACCACCTTTTACTAAGTTTTGGTAATGACATATATTGTTCCAATGTCAAATTTATCAATACCTAGTGCTTTGCGCCATGTGACTCTAGCATGCTAATGATGCCTTATTGTTATTATGATATTAGTATAATGTGTAAGTGGCTGAAAAATTATGCAAACATGATCCAAAAAATGCATGTTGTTTAGTTAGACTTATGGTTGAAAACTATGTTGTTTCTTGTTTGAGACATGCTTGCCATTACTATGTTAATTTTGTGTTTGTAAGACCAAAATCTTACAAGTTTGGCATGTTGTCTACACATTGCATAACATCTCACATTAATTTAAAATACATCACATGCATGGTGTCAAACCAATACCTTTTTAGCTTGAAGGATAGAAAACTACCCAAACAACTTTTTTTAGTCTTCTAATCACTCTCTCTATTTTAGGCCAAAAACCTCTGTTTAAAGCAGCATTTTCCAAGTCAAAGATATAATAATCATCCTTCAACTGGCTAATGTCTTTCTTAAAAGCCTTAGCTTGAAAGGAGCCATGACAACAAAGTAGAGGTCACTAAAAAATCTATAACAAAAATAAAAATTGTTCAAATCTATTCTTTTTAGTTTGTTGTTTGCAATTTGTGTTGCATTTGCCCTAGACTCAATGATATTCTGCTTATTGGTTGATTTTTGTTGTATTTCATATTGAATGATGTAAGGGAGAAAAGTTAGGGTTTGTGAAAACTTGTTATCTTGCATATGTAAGATAAAGGTACATATATCACAATCTTAGTATTGTGGGCTATTTTAGTGTGATTCATCAATTAATTTTCAAATGTAGAAAAATTGCAAACTATCCTAGTATAGTAGTTTGGATTTGTCATCAATTATGTTTGATTAGTGAAGGCAAGCCTTAGTCAATTTAATTAAGAGATGGTGGGGACCCAAGCACCAAGTAAAAAGGCTAAAGCATATAAATTTCTTATGTTAGGTTTTACCCTTGGATGACTGATTATGAATAAAGTTAACATGATAAATCATTAGTGTATTGTGGCAACATGTGTCAACATAATAAAGTAACTCAAAGAAAAGGTGGAAATGACAACTTCTCATGCATTTCAATCCTTTAAACTGTCCAAAGTGAATGGCATCATTTTATGAAGGGAACTTGTAGAACAAATGATCAAATTAGTTAAGCCTTTGAGAAGCTAAGCCTTTTATCTTTTGTAAAAGCCAACCTAGTGCCCCCTAACATAGATCCTAAAAAAAGGCATTATTTTGAAATCAATCTTTCTCATCCAATGATCAAGGTATTTAGTTTGTTATACGAGAATATCTTATACAAATTATAGTTCTAAGTTTTAGATTCGATATTTGATATGCTAATGGCATATATACTAAACAATCAATTTACCCCTTTGATTTGGGGTTTGCACCACTTTAAGGGTTTTCGTTTCTATTCACAAATACTTGTTATTATTGTTGTACACTTATGCTCTATTAACCCTTGATAAAGTGGCTAATCCTTGAACACTACTTGTATACTCAATCAAATGGTATTATGGTGAATCTTCGATTCGTTGGCAATAGTAGACCCTTTAGCTTAATGCTAAAGCAAGTGAAGGTAGATTCAACTAGGTTGGATAAAATCACTTAAAAAATGTATTTAAGTCTCTTTGCATGATTCTCTTATTTCAATAGAAGTTGTGATCACAACTATTCTTTCACTTATTTAGACTTATTTCACTATTGCCTTGACAATTTGGTTATGGATCCTAGTAAAGTTCATTAATTATCAGTCAATCACCAATAAGACATTCAATTAAAACAAAAATAACAAAACAACCAATGCAGAATAATTTCACATTTTAAAGGGAACCTCATAAATGGCGGGCATGAATTAGATTGCATACATTACATTTTCTTTTATTTTCCTATTACTGACAAATTGTTTATATAGTTAGGGAAAATTTGTTTGCTTATGTTGGTCTTGCAACTACATGAAATAAAAAATATTAAAATAATGAAAAACAAAAGTGCATATATATATAGGCTCTCTCTCTCTCTCTCTTTCTCTCTCTCTCTCTCTATGATCACTTCCTTTTAATTATCTAGAAAGAAAACCTCTTTTCTGTTTCTTTACAAGGTGTGCATAACCAACAATAGTTCCTAACAACTCAAGGAACTGTACATCACAAAAACTATACACCTTTTGATAATAGGTCTACAAGACCAAGAATCATCCAAGTGCTACACACAATACAAAATGTTATCTTATCACGAAAGAAAAAGTCACATACAAGAGAGCCCAAATCTTAAAATTTGGGCTTTCCTAATTCAACTCACAAAGAATCTTAGTATGATGATTTGAAGTAAAACATTCTTGACCTAATAGGCATACCCAAAATGGTCATAGATTTTATTCATTGGATGTAACTATAATTAATCATTCAAGGAGTATTTTTTTAGAATGAATAATAAGTTAAATTCTTGAATCACAATCAAAAGCATAGCTTTAAGATATGAGTAAGAAAAACAACTAGTAAGCTTTGCTTAGATTTTTAGTCACAATCTCTTTTGATTTTTTTTTCTAAGATAAGCATATGAGTTTATCGTTTATTTTTTATTGCATTATACACATGAAATCCATAGATAGAGAAAATAAGTTAGCTTTTTCATTTAAACATAGGACTACCCATTACCTAGTCTTTTTCCTGTTATGGTGTTAGAGCTTTAAATTCGTATGATGTTAAACTTGATTCAATTCTTAAGAAGAAACATTTCAATTATATGAGTACTCCATATAGTTACCTAGTCTTTTTTCTACTTGCACTTGACATTAATGGTAAAATCTGAGCACTCCTTTGCAATTTGTGCTTAGCGTTATATTCATCGAATGTCATACTTAATTCAACTAGGTCACGCAAAAAGCAAAGAACAAGGAGAGAAGGGTGAGCTCTCCCATATTGAAACTTTCATTTTAGTTTAAGTCTACTAATGGACTTAGGCTCCATTTTGGGCTTATTTTATTTTCATTTTGTGTTTTTGGCCAATCTACTTGTACATATAAATATAGAGTATGGTAAAATTAATCCCATTCATTCTTAGCCCGACTATACAAACAAGAAAATAAAAATTATTCCTAACTATTAATATAGGACATTGATAAACTATTTTGTGCCAATATTATATTAAATAATATGTTATATTATTATCTTTTTAGCACATTTTTCTAATATGAAAAATCATTTTAAGAGCTCTCTCTTTCATCAAAATAATCAATGAATATTCATATTCGTAACATACACACTTAAAAAAAAAAAAATCAACAAAAAGGATTAAACTTGAATATTCAAAAAATCCTAAACTTAACTCCCCCTTCTTGGAAACGTTAAGGGCAATTTAGTTTGTGTGATTTATAATTTTTTGTTAGTCATTTTTGTTGTCTAAGAATACTTAGTCTTGGATCAATTATTGTTAATCTATCTTAAGATTGCTTAATATATATTGCTTTAGTTATGATATATTGTTGTGGGTAGATCATATCTACCCCATGTTATGTGACTTATGGATTACTTCATTATGATTAAGTAATGTTTAAATTGTCTAATTTTATTAGTATATTGCTTTTCTGGTTAGCAGAGAGTTTTTTATCATGACATTGACAACAACATTACTTTGTGTGTGCTTGATTTATAAAATAGGATTTATATTAGTTGTATTACTTATACACTAAGCATATATCATGCTAATTGTCTAACACCATTTGTTACACAATTAGGAATAGGAGTCAAGTAGATTAAGTTCAAGAATACAATATTAACCCAATTCATACCCATTCTTCCTTAGGTTTCCCAAGACATTTCAATAAATTCGTATATGCTTATGTCTATTAAACCTAAACGAAGGTCAACTAATCATATTTACATAGAAAATCTATATGGAATATCTAATCATATCTATGAGAAAAATATTTTTAGAGCATAAGATGAGTCACTTCTAATATAACAAAAATCTACGAATGGATTGTTTATTCTTAAGAAAAATTTGACTTTTATAATATTTGAAGTACTTCTAAGACTAATCCTTTAGTAGTCAACTATCTTGGAGTATTGGTATTAAATCTAAAGCTTCAGGCTAATAAGTGAAACACAAACTTGTATAATTACCATAAGAATGTGTGATTATATATAGTATAAAAGGCATCTTGAAGTTATGAAGTATTGGAAGTATGATTATAAATAAATTTTACACAATACCATAAGAGATATGATTTGCTTCAACAACATACCCAACTGCATTTCTAGTGACTTGAGCTCCATGCTATTTAAAAGGCCTAGATCTTCCCCTAGAAGATTCCTCTATATAATAGTCAAATGCATAAATGGCAATTCATGTTTGTCTATTATTTTCAAGTTACTGGTAATCAAATTAATAATGCATCTATATTCATTGTATTATTTAGAGGAATGAAACTCCAAGATACAATAGCATTTTCACAAAGAATACACTTTTGGCACAAGGATACTCTTAAATGGTAAAAGATACTTTGATTAGGTTCAATATTAACTTGACTCTTCATAAAAATAAAGCAAAGAAAGAGAAAGCTAGAAGCCTTCCAAAAATGAAAGAGAATTTGGTGTTCATTGTTCTAAAAGCTCTTGAATTAGTTACCCTCTAACAAACTTTGATTCTTCTTGTACATTAACACTATATTAATGTTTTTGAGCTCAGGTTGTGTTTTATCATTGTATTTACATTTTGAGAATTTGAGCTTAAAACCTTAGAATCAACTGTCACTATAAATTAGGGGGGTTTTCCTCATTCCATCCTCTTTTTGCTCTCCATTGTTTGTTTGATAGAAGAAATAGCTTTGATTGTATCTTGATATCTATATTGTAGAGATATTACAACTTGAGAGGAAATGGATAGCCTTTAGCCCTTTACTAAAAGAGGTAGGTTGGGGGATTTACTCAAGCTTCTAAAAACCATATGTTCTATTCTTTTCTTGCTCTTTATTTAGACTTATGTTACTTTGTATTTGTATTGTTTTACCCACCACTTGCTAGAGTAGTTGGATATTCTTACTTTGTGAATGTACTCCTTTAAGGTATGGTTAGAAACTATTTAATAGACAATGTAGAGATAGCCAAATAGGCATCTAACACAAAATGTTGTACAACCCTAATTCACACCCCCTAGGCCGCCCTAACACCCCCACCTAACACCACACACCAAACCCACCCCACCACCTCCCTACATTTAACACAACAACCCAACCCTGGGGCGTTGCCCTTAGTACTCTTTGCAAGGATGTGGCCTTAACAACTCCTTAGATGAGGCAAAAAAATTATAGAACATAGGCTATATGGTAGAAAGTCTTCTTATATAGGGTAGAAAAGGATAATCTTTACTTGTTTGCTAAAGATGCGTTGTTGGGTGGCTTACTCAATCTCTTAAAAATCACGTGTTCTATTGTTTTAATACTATTTATTCAAATTTATGTTACATTTTATTTCGTATGTTTTGCGTGATTACTTGTTGGATATTCTAACTTTTAAGGTTTGGCTAGAAACTATTTAATTTTCTTATACTATATAATAAGAAAAAGAAAATTAAACACCAAAAGAACAAATCCTTTATAGTTGTTGACATGTGACAATTATCAATTTCTAAAGCAAAAGTAGAATTCAAGTATGCAATGACAAGAATAGATTTTGATTTATCAAAATATTGGGTTCTTTTAATTGAAGATATAGTAACAATGCAACAACTGGGTGATTGTTAAAACACATAAGCTTTCGCAGGGAAAGAGCAAAGAAAATTCAACTCATAGCTTAAAAAACTTATACACAAATATTGATGCAGATTTGAAGAGCATGGTAGTCTTGGGATAGTTGTAATAAAAGTGGTACATGTCATGATTTTTTTGTTTATAATATGCTACAATTTATTTATTCTTTTCAAGTAAAATATGGCAAGCCAAAGTAGAGGTTATAAAATGTCTATGAAGAGAAGTGAAGCGTAAAAAAGAAGTCAATTATTGCTTGCCATCATAAAAGAAATCTCATAGAAATACAAAGCGTCAAGAATAAACTTAAGAAGATACACAAAAAAGATACCAAAACATTTAAAAAAGTAGCTGGAAAATAACCAATAAATGAAGAATTTTCAGGGAACAAAAAGGGGATAGAAGGTCTTGTGTGAGAAGAAATGATAGATGGTCTAATAACTTATTTTCTATAAATAGACAGATTCAAAATTGAAAGACAATCCAACCTTTCATACTTTTGTATCTTCCATAGACAGATTTATAGTTATAACGAATAGTCAAACCTCACATATTGTTGTATCTTCTTTAGTATAACTTTTATTTTTTTACTTACCCTTGTTCACACCATTAAGTATGCATAAATCTTACTATCAATTGTAATTGGTATAAACTACATGGTTAAAAAGAGTACCTTCCTGAAGAAACCTAGTATAAGTGAAAGTCTCCCACTTCGCAATGAAACTTAAAAGGTAAGTTGTTAGAAACTACATGCATTGGGATACATGTCGTTAAAGTAGGCATTTGGAGTGTCATCAACCGACCTTTAAGGCATGCATGCGGATTTATGTTAAACAGGTGACTAACTACGACTCGCGTTCCTTGGCTTTTGTGTCTTGAAATGCTCTGAGTATCAAAAGTTGAGTTTTTATAAGAGAGAAGGCAATGTGTAATCCTCTTCCAAAGTGAACACTTAAAGGAGTTCATACGAGAGTTTTGCAATGTTTTAGACCCCAACGGCTACCACCAACTAGGTATTTCTTTTAATTTGCTATGGTCTTCTACTACAGGCTATAATCCATTTAGTCATTTCAGAATTACTGGTTTGCGATGTCAATTTCAATTGCATTTTCCTATAAGGTAATATTATTGTCCATGTTGATCACATTTTCAAAACGTTTTGCAATAATATTCTGCACTTAATATTCAGATTATCTTAAGTTCATTTAAAATATCATGCTAAGCATTTTTCTCATAATATTATAAATGTGGGCCAATTTTTAATGATTCCACAATTTTGAGATATGTACACTTTATAGAATAAACGAGTAAAGTATTCCGATATGGCTATCTTTATTTATTTAATTGCCTTCTATACAACAAATAATAGTAGGGATATACGCATAATATAGTCTAAGTGAGGATAAAAATGCTAAAGGTCACATGACCAAATAACCATATAGGAGATAAGTGGCAAGACCTACGAATGGCATCCTTACATTATTTCATTCTCTTAACGAATAACAAGAAAACAAGATAATGAATTACTCAAGAGCAAATGAGGCACACCTTAGAAAGGATCTTTCAAATGGTACTTTGTAGGCCATTTCATGCACTCACCTAAATGTTCAAAAGGTAACCAACTAAGTGTGAGAAGCTCCCTCCATCATTGCACCTTATATGAAGCATTTTTTGAGCATAACATGCAAAGGAAGCCAACACAAAATTTCGAGCATAACATGAATTGTGATCTCTAACCTATTTTGGAAGCAAACAAAGGGTTGCTTGTTGTGAAAGATGAGGCAAGTGACTATTTTCTTGCTTACTAAACCCTAACAACACCTTAGTCTTGGCTTCTTTATTTTATATTGTTGCAATATGCAGGTAACAAGAAATTATCCTGAAATCATTTAGTTTTTTCCATTTCCTTCCTACTAGTAATATTTTAAACTATTGCTACTCTTGCATTATCTTTTATCTATGCTTTTACCTCCCACTCTAATAGCTTGTTTTCTTCCCTCAACTTACTTTCCTAGTCAACAAAGGAGACACATTTGGTTACTTTATTTAAGATAATACTACTAGTTACAAGCTACAATCCATATATAATTGGTAGACAAATAATTTGAGACAACCAAGTTCAAAAACTAAATCATGTTATTTTTCTTATTTCTTGATTTTTATCTTTACATTGTTGTTTAACTTCTATTTCATGTAGATACTTGAGCAATTTGTTTCTTTCATGTTAAAAGTTAACTTGGATTCGCCTCTTTGCGATGTTATATTGTTTGCCTAGACTTTACCTATAATCTTTAATCTGCAACACGGTCGAAGAATGGGGAATTCAATGCTTAGGCATGGTTAGATCATTTAAGGAGTACTTAAGCTTTCATTGCACCCACTAGTTATTTCATCACCCAATCTAGTAAATTAATTCTATCCCCACAGTTTCAGACACGAAGACCTAATACTTAACCCGTGTTGAGTATTATTTTGAAGACCATAGTATTGAGTTGGATGAGAACCATACAAGTCTCTCAGCAGGTCAAAAATTCGTCAACGTTTTCTAATTTGAAAATTGTCATTAGTTCAGAACTACGACAAAAATATTAGGACAGATTTTATTAAGGCTGACGAGGCATAGTATAATACATAGTTGAAACCATGTTAGATGTCCTAGATCTATTCCTTATGGTGAGAATCTTAAGGTGTTTCGGATTCATCCTATCAAATGACTTTGGGCAGAACCAAGAGGTATGAGTTGGAACGGATTCTAAAGTTGATAACTACTAAACATATCTTCCAATGCTAGAAATAATAAGAAGATTTTAGCCTGTCTTATGAGTTTAAGAATATGATAGAATATTGGGAGCATCAAGAATAACAAATGGGGATGCAACTCTATTTTCGTATTTAAATATTAGATATTAATGCCCTTAAAGGAGGAAAGGTTTCACATACAATACAAATGACCCAAAGGTCTTGCAGCAAAAGCATAAGTGTACTTCAAAAAATTCTGGGCATTAAGGAAAATAACTTTATGATAGATAGGCAAAAATATCAACCGGTCATAGTTTCTTTTAAAACCTAGAGGTAACTAAGTTTAAAAATTGTTGATTTAGCCATTCAACTTAGTACGGATTAGACAAATGTGATAGAATGAGAATTTAATATATAAGATAAAATTGACTAGCGATTGATGTTCTAGTTCATCACATCATGTTAGTGTTTTCTGGATTAACATTTCCTCGAAGATCAAAGTTAAATAATTAGCATCAATGTGTGGGTTCTACCAAGTAAAGTTCCCAAAGGAACAATGTAAATAGGATACCTTTTCACACAAACTCATTATAAATTCCACCATCAGTTGTGTCTGAAAATAGAATGAGAATAATGATTAGGATGTAAAAATAAAGATTTGCTAGATGGAATAGTAGGTAAAGTTATATATTTTCGGCTAGGTAGTATGGAGCACCCAATACCAATGAGTACATGATCACAAACTGAATAATTTACCTCAATAGATTTTTGGCTATAGATCCTAAAGACATTTTGGTAAGCTTTTCATAATAGAAGTTATTGAAAGTAGTCTTTCTTCATAGCTATATCTTAACACAGTGTAGTTAGCTATACAATACAACCATCAACAAGGAAGGTTATGAACAACAATTATAGTTGGTCATGACTATCTTTGATTAAATCTTGAAGTTGCATAGTTCTTTTTGTTGATATTAGTGCATATGGCCTGATGGTGTATTTTTACTCTTGGTCTCTAAAATGTTTATGAATGATTATAGTAGGAATGGGTGAAAAAGATCCCTACAGCAAGAAGTTCTGTAAACCGAAAACTCGATATTAGAATCTCTGACACATTCCTTTAAATTTAACCTTTAACTAGTTAATAGAACAAGTATAAGAACTTTTTGTACGGTATAAAAGCCTTAGACATTTGATTAACATATTAACCAAGAAAATTTTGAATTCTGTTCCATAATATTGGGAACAGATATTTTTTATCAGAAGCGCCCAACTCAGTTAGTAGCTTCTTGATCTTATGTATGTAAGACTGACCTTTCTTGATCTTATATATGTAAGAGCCGCATTCAACCGTCTCTCTAGCTGCGCAAGGTCATTCACACTCAACTTCTCGATATTGGGCCCCTCAAGCTGGCTAAGGCTACGACATTTTTCTGAATTCATCAACTATAATACTTTCTGCATTTAGGAAGAGCAAATATAGAAGGAAAGAAGCGTTACTTCTGTACTAGTTCTAGTATCTCCACATGTGACAGTTGGCCTTCATATTCTGGGTGGTGGCTCTGCGGATAAGAAACTTAACAGTCAAAAATTCTGTATCAGACAGAAATCTCTGTTGTAAGATGGCATCTTGCCTCCTTGGTGGCCAAAACAAGATCAGAGCTAATTCATATATTCTAAGATAAATTTTCTACTTTTATATGAAAAGATACTTTATAAAACAACTCAGCAACTCTCAACGAGGACTTCTGTAGGAAAATCTGTTGTCTTCGAAAGCTGTTTTTGAGCAACTGTTTTTCTCGAACCTAAGGATTAGTTAAATGTAGTCTATGGAGTTTCCATATAAAGTAAGACCTTAAAATGCAGTGATCCCGTCACCATTTATGAGAAATAAGAAGAATTACTAAGAAGGTACCGAATATATTGCATTAAGATGGAATATAGCAAATAAGCATACCATTAAAGATGAGCCAGCATCATCAAACCACCAATATGAAATAAATAAATAAAATAGAGAAGGGCCACAAAAGGCCCTTAAATTGAACGTAGAAACACAATCTGTATGAGCAACAGAAAAGCACTCTAGACTCACTAGGTTCGAGCAATTTTCAAAAGTTTTGGCTAATGTACGGAAAACAAGTAAACTTGACAATGGTATAACTTTATACACATACAACCCAATTAAGCAAAGTTCATGATATTCAACCTAAACCGGCCCACCGAATCAGCAACTTGGCTAAACTTCAGTTATCACCAATGAAACCACCAAAAGTTACAAGAGATAGAATGCCGAGTAAACAAACAGCATAGTAGTTTCAACAAGAATGAGCCATTTTTTCTCCATGATTATACAGGAACTCCAAAGAGTTTAGCTATCAGACTTCCTTAAGTGAATTATCTGAAACAACTCCTTGAAAAATCAAGGTAACTGCCTTGAGTGTTAATGCATTAGTAAGTTTTGCTTCACAAAGTGGTAATTGCTGTAGGAAATAGAGGAAAAAACTAATATAAACCCTTATCTCTATTAATATATTATTCTAAATGTGTTATTAAACATGTTTAATTATATAATCAAGAGAAACTATTGAATAGTTGTCAAACTTTGTGAAGAACTGAAAATATTTGCTTACTTCTATGTCCTTAAGGCATTTAGATGCCCTCAAGTCTTCTTCAAAGTGACCTTGGTAATAATTAGATGCCTCCATATCTTTGTGAATGGTACTTTGATAACGCTTAAGGATATCGGCCAACCTAAACCATAAGAACTAGATAACATAAACCTTTGTGCTTAGGAGTCACAATGTAGTTGTTTTTCTATAATGTTGAGTAAAAAGAAAATATAAACCTAAGTTCCAAGATGTTTTAAGAATGAATGCTTTTTTTCATTAAGCAAAAAGATATAAGCATAAAGTGTCACAAAAATTACAAATATCTATATTTTTATGCATCTTCAAAATATGGTATCATAAATCAAACTTATAGACATATCATACAAACTTTTAGACCCACTTTTACCAACATTACGTTTGTTTTTACAACTGCACCAAATCAAATTTTGCCAAACCACTTTTATTTCTTTTTTATGTATTCTTTTTAATTTGTGTGACTTCCATATGTGAATTAATGTAGGCATTTCTTAGTTTCTAAACTACTACTCATTTATAAATATTAGAGGGAAGTACTATATTATATGTAAACACAAACTCTTGAATCCAAATAAACTAAAATTTCATAAGTATGTGTCACAACTTGTGCTTAGAATCAAATGACAAGCAATAGACAATTACGCAAGTTGTTCAAACAATCTCAATCATCCCTTTCAATAACATTTAGTTATTTAAATGAAATCAAGGAAAACGAAATGGAAATACAAACAATATCTAAGTGAACAATTTTCTCATTAAGAAATACACACACACACACACACATAGATATATGTAGTGAGGGTATCAAACAATAGCTAGGTCATTAGAATCCATGATATGTTTTCTACAACTAGAATGTAAACTAAAGCCAATCATTATTTGACTCCCAATCTAGTGAAATTGCTCAATAGAATCAGCTGGTAATCTTAATACATTAATGAGAAGTACAATGTGCACTAACTAAAGCGTACAATGGATGCAACCTAGGGGTCACAGACCTTGAAAATGGAAATATGAATGAGAATTGAATTTGAATTTGACATTAATGTCATCTAAGTTGCAACTTAGGAAACCAAAGAAGATGACATCAAATCTATGGAAGTGAGGTTTAGAAAACCTTTCAATAGCATTTTTTTTCCCTTTAATTAGTAGGTTATATACCTATTTAACAAATGTTGAGTCCATAACTTTACACTTCACCTTGTTGCTTGAAATCATATGGTGCAAAAAATCCAAAAGGGGGATGAAACGAAAAATACTCAATAATGTATTAAATTCCTCTTACTGCTAATTCTTAAGGGTATTAACTACTTCAATTTACACATTTGATATCTAAATAAATTACATAATCACCTATTCCAAGGGAATTGGAGACTAAAGAGCATAAGCAACCAAATAGAGCATGAGGGGCCAAATTCTTCATCTATTAATACACAAAACTATCATATTACTTAAGTTTTTTTTATTGATGTAACATGGTATTAGTTAAAACATTTTTCCATATATTTTTATGTGATAAATAAACATTGAAATACTAAGCCCCAATTTCTACCTAAGGCTAAATGCCAAGGTCATCAAGATTCATACTTAGGATATGGTGCTTGCTCCAATACCATCCGTTATGTTCCATAGCCATTATTCCAAAAGACCTAAGCTTATTGGCTAATTATGGAACGTTTTATTTAGACTATTACAACCCATCACACTTTTAAGTTGACATTTCAATGGCTCATTGACATTACTAGTAGCCCCCTTTTATCCTTTCTTCAGCCCCATGCATTTTTTCAGTCTTTTTGGTGTCCCACATAACTTGGTTTCTACCTAAGGCAAAATGTCAAGGTCGCTAGGATTCAAACTCAAGAGGTGTTGCCTACTATGATATCGTTTTTTACGTTTTATAGCCATTATCCCAGAAACCCTAATGTAACAACTTCATGTAACGGCGCGCGGACCATCCTAGCTTCTCTGCCAAAAGGGACGACTGCCTACATGAGCTGGTTAATATAAACAACTCCAGACACCTTGCGACCTTGAAAAAGACATTGCCGCCCCAGCTTTCTTAGATCAGTTTTACGGATGTAGCAAAAGACACGTGGAATACGTGAGAATCACGATGGACACAAGTTCAAGAAGCCATGACAAGAATAGAAGAAACCGACTCAGATTGTCTTCCTCTGGGGTCCACTGACAAGAACTAATCCACAAGCTAACATTTCAACAACACAGTCAGACTGAAACCAGGAATATAGTAAGGCGATTTAAACAAGCTCAGATAAGTTCCAAAAAATAAAACAAAGAAACAAAAAGTGAACTCAAGCACGCAAAATGTCAAGAAATGCATGCAACTTTTCCAATGGAAGTAAAGGAAAATTGTTTAGGATCTTCTCTGTGGTTTTCACTTCTTCGATTTCCAAGGGTTCGGGGGACTAGTTTGCTGGTATAAGTGAAGCGTCATAAGAACGCGCGTATAGAGAAAGAAAAAGCACGTTGCCTGTTGCCGCTACAGAATTCGTAGTGCTTGCCGCTGCAGGAGTGGACGATGAGCGCGACCTCGCAATCGCAGAGAACGGAGAGCTCGCTGGCCTTCTTCATCAAGCCGCTCCGCCTTTTCGTGAAGGTCACCTGACGCCTTCTCTTCTCCTCGATTCGCTTAAGCACTACCTTCTTCCGCCCCATTCCAAGCCCTATTCTCCTTTCTTCCTTTTGTATATCTGACTCTCGGCGACACACGAAGACTTAGGATAAGCAAAGATTTGGAGTAAGAGCGGAGAGAGATGGAGAGAAAGCCAAGTAGGGGCCAGATCAGGGGAAGACTAAACAACTGTTGGTTGACACGTAGCAAGCGCGTTTGCGTTATCAACTGTCCGCAGGCAGTCTTTTTCCTTTTTCGGTAATTTTAGTCGTCATTTTTTTTTCCTATTTTGGATCCAAAAGAATGGTAGAAACGACATAAAAAAGAGGACGAAATCCCGTTGTAAGAATTATTTAAATAAAATATTATTTTTCAGTAATATTATTTGATGTTCTATATTATTGTTGATATGTATTTTAAAAGTCATTTTAAAAATAGATAAACAAATTCCAAGTTGGATTTAGAAAGATCTCTAGAAAAGAAATAGAAAATTTAAAATTGAGAGGTATCACAGGAGAAGTAAGTTTCACCAAAGAACAGGTGCCGTCACAGAGGTCGTAGTGCTTGCGGCGGCTGGAGTGGACGAAGAGCGCGTTCTCTCACTCGCAGACAATGGAGAGCTCGTGGGCCTTCTTCATCAGGCCTCTCCGCCTCTTTGAGAAGGTCATCTGGTTACTTTTCTTGTCCCCGATACGCTTCAGCACCACCTTCTTCTTCCCCATTCAAACCATATTTTTCCACTGGTTCTGTCTCTCCGACTGAAGAAACAAAGATCCTGGATAAGGGAAGCTATGAAGTACAGACAGAGAGAGATGGGGGCCTGATCGGTGGGAGAAAATAATCAAGTATTTAAAACAAAAAGAAAAGGAGTGTTTATATGTTCTCGTTTTAAATATGGAAACTTTAAAGACTGAATAACTAATATTGGCCTGCGAATTAATAGCAGTGTCTTAACATATGTGAACTTATTGGCCCTATATTGTTCACTTAACTACAGGCCCAGACAGTTCTACAAGGTTGACCTTTCAACGTCGTAATTCCAGGCCCAGACTTGCAATGCGATAAGCATATAATTACCTCGATAAATCGTTAATGGAGTTTTTGGCCTTTAAAGAAAATACTTCAGTGGGTTGTGATTTTGGTTTCTTTTTTTTCTTTTTTCTTTTTTTGTCCGGGTTCAGTTCTTGATGGTTATTCCTGTTAGCTTGTTATCCAAGATCAATCATGCAAGAGCAAGCGTCAAAAGTTAACTAATCAAACTCTGACATGCAAACAAGAAAGTAATTATTCTCAAATATCGTATTTAACAGCCAGAAGAAAGAAGGGCAGCACTTGAGCGCAGATATGCGCACAATTGAGAACATAGTTCTATGTCGTTTTTACAAAAGCCACTTATCATTCAATAGCATAAAGGCGATCAATATATTAATGCTTATGGAAGGAATGCACACAAGTTCTAACAATGTCTTTCTTGTTATCATGGAATCCACCCCGGAATGTAGTTATTCACGCTTGGACCTGCTGTAGCGACTGCCATTGGATATCTGCAATTCAATTACCAATTCCATAGGTTAGGGTAATAATGGCAATCATCTACGCACGCTTAATCTGGGATTATGCTTAATTGCAGGAAACCCCATGTGAGATGTCGATAAATATTGTTGAATCCTAAACTATTTAAGAACATTAAGTTATAAACGTTTCGCGAGTATAGTTAGTTGATTTTGTGGTTTAGCCTCTCTCACCCTGACTACATATTTTGACACTAAAAAACTGAACTTAAAAGACCCCTTGAGTTTTTTGGCTCAACATAAGCCTACCACAAGTGTACAGCATACAGGGAAAAGGGACTGCAATTGGATCCTCAAGTAAAAGTCAGTGATGCATACCCAATTTGCAACGTGGGTTCACACAAGGGATGAAAGAAGCCATCATCTTGAGCTTGAGCAGGCTGTCGGCTGTAGCCCACATCTTCGACACTTTAATTCAGTTGGAGCGTACTTAGATGATAGCCTTCCACCAACTGCAAATAAAGCATCGGCTGAAGTCGTATTTTCCAAAATCTTGGTGAATAATTGTGTTGATCACATGCAGTACCATTACTTTCCAAAATTTGGCGTTACTTTTGATTGTTCAGTCAATTCATAGCATTGTCTTTTTTCTTTTATCCTTTAATATAGTTAGTGTGTGTATATAATTCGGTTTTGGATCGAATGCCTCTTGTACAAGATATGGAGCTCCATATCATAAAGTCTAGCAAGTGCGTGGGGATATTGCCTACCTTTTGTTTTAGTGTCTTATTTGCTTCATTCAGCATAGGTTCCTGCACAAATAAAAGTCTAAGATAAGTAAGTTGGGGCATGTAATTTATGGACAAGGTGTGGCAGTAGAATCAGATGAAGTGGCAGCAATGGTGGATTGGCTAGCATTAAAAACAATCAAGGCTCTGAGAGTTAATAAGGCTAACGGGATACTATCACAAGTTCATAAGTAATTATGGGGATATTGCTACACCTTTGACTAAGCTACTTAAGAAAAATGAATTTGTGTGGGGTAGTGAAGCAAAAAACTCTCTTACTAAGCTAAAGAAGAAACAACAATGTTAAGACTACCAAAATTTCTATCTCATTTATAATAGTGTAATACTAGTAGACTAGAAGTGAAAGCATAAGAAATTTTCAATAAGCTAAGCATGGGGGAAGTGGGAGACAACTAGCAGTACAAGAATGGTATTTTGCTTTATAAACACAGGATTTTTTTAACAAGGATCCTACATTGATTCTAGTCATTCTCTGGTAGCTACATGGAGCCACACATGAGGTTATTATAAGACTCTCCAACAAGTGAATGCAATACTGTACTAAGTCAACATGAAGCAATCAATTATTCAAGTTGTTAAGGAATGCAACTATTTGATTTGGGAGAATATAACCATGAAAGGATGCAAGTGATTATGGTGATAGTCAATAGGCTTTTAAAGCTCACTCATTTTATTGCTTTGTAACATCCACATATTGTTGTTGGTGTGCCATAGATTCTTTTTTTCTTCTTTTAAACAATATTTTCAAGCTATATGGTATGCCACATAAAATAGTTCTTGGCTAAGATGTAGTAGTTTGAAGGACAAGGTATAAAATTCAATTTCTCCACTACAAATCACCCATAAATTGATTGGTAGTCTGAGTTAACAAATAAAACTTTGAAGGTTTACTTAAGATGTTTGACTCATAACCATTGAGAAGAAAATGGGTTAAATGGCTTCCATGAGTTGAGTTTTGTTGTCATACCAACACTCATGGAGCTAAAAATAAATCCCCTTACAAAGTGGTGTATGGAAGGTCACTACCTACACTTCTCTCTTACTTACTAGGGTATTTGGTTATGGTGATTGTGGATAAAGAGCTCTAGACTATGGATTTAATATCAAAAGGTTTAAAGGAGAGATTGATTAGGGCATACTATGAGATTGACATAAAAGAGGAACAGTTTGGGGTAGGAGATTATGAGTACCTCAAGCTTCAATCTGACAAGGAAAATTTAATGGTTGTGTAAAGGAATTTAAAGTTGTGCTCGTGTTATTGGGGCTCGCTTGAGGTGCTGTAAAAGATTGGAAAAGTTGCCAACCATCTAAAACTACTAGTGAGAGCTAAAATAGACATGTTCCCTATGAAGATGTTCTCAATCCTCAACCATAAGCTAATTCAGCCATGTCAACTTCTAGTTAAGGTGCAGGTGGTCAAGACTAACACACATGGGAGATTAAGATAGAAGTCATTTTGTTTGTTCCCTTTGTGTGTTTTATCATTAGAGTTTAGGAATAAGCAAATGGGTATTCACTAGTTATAGGTAAAAAAAAAAAAAAAAGGACTAGGGAAGGGGAAAAAAGAAAGAAGGAAAAAGGGAAGGGGGGGGGGTTGTGCTTGTTTTGGCATCTTTTTGGCAAAAACAAATTTGTAACCAATATTGGAGGTCTTGGGTTCATTTAAAAGAATCCTCTATTGATTGATCCATTTCAATGTTCTATATTCATTCCATCAAAATTGGTAGGAAACCAAAATCTAGCATGCAAATCAATAACAATTTTTGCCTTAGTTCATCTCTCCTAGTTACTTGATTGTTCGCTTGAAATTTAACTGAAGATCTAGATGATTGCAGTTCACACCTTGTTGTTAGCTATTATGTAGATCAATAGAATCCAAAAAGGCACAAAATGTAAACTAGTTAAGGTATTTGTGGAGAAATCCCATTCCATTTTTTGTCCTTAGCATCCTTCTTTGCTTTTGAAACCTTTCTTGTTGTTGATCTTAAGGATGGTAACTATTTCAATTGTCATATATGATATCTAAATAAATCAAATAATCAGCTTATGCTAAGGAACAAAAGAGTAAGGAGCATGAACAACCAAATACTTAGTCCATCAATACTCAAGTCATTTTTTTTCATTAACCAAGTTTCTAATTTGTATTAATCGTAACCCTAGTGGAATTAAACACCCATGTTTGGTCCATCAATTCATATTTAATATTGATTTAACAATTTCTTTTAATTCCTTCTTATTATTATAAAGGTAATTGGAAGTATCTTAAGCTTATCCATTCCAATTTTTGGGAGGACCTTAGAGTTCTAAGATGTATTATTCTAGAAAACAAGGGCTTGTAAGGAAAGGAAATATATCAATTACTCTGAGACGATATTAAAGTTAAGAATGTAGACGAAAAGAAAAATTCAAAAGCCTTCATTCCATATTCATTATTTTTAATAAATATTTTGAAGAAAATAACACAATAACTAGAGCAATAGAATGTTGATGGCTAAAAATTCAAGATCGATTTGTTTATTTTTGCTTCAAGCTGAGATGCATTCAAGCTTTACCATCTAGTATATCTTATTGGATTACATTCATGTTGCATAAAAAGTTTAAATTATGTACACATACTAACTTTGAATCCTTTGATATTTCTATTTTCAAATACTCCACATCTTGTATACAAGTTTTAAAGTTAAGAAGTCCAAGCTTTAGACATTTTCCACATGAGCTTTATGCTCCACTTATCTCAATCTTTTGACAATGTCATAGCAATTATATAACTCATTTAATAGTGAACTTGACCAAATTGTGACTCTAAAAGAAGTTACCAAATAGTGCAACACAATAAGTTTTACATTAGCTCAAGTCATACTTAACAAACACCATTATATGAACAATTAAATTACATATGAGATCTTAGTTTCACAAATCTATTTATGAATGTCCAACAAAAACTTAAGTTTTAACATAATTATAATTCAAGTGTCAAAGGTGGGCTTAAGTTTTTACTTGTTTGATAAATAAAAGAAGAAAGAAAAGTTTATCAATCCTAGTTAAGTATACTTTAAAGTAAGAAAGTTTTGATTTTAAATCAATTGGAGTACCAAAACAAGTGAATTAATCCATTCAATAACACCAACTCAACCAACACTCCTAGAGTGGTTTCATTGTCATATATTACTTATAAAAAATGATCATTATCAAGTTTAAGTATTAGTATAATTCATAATTTTAATATGAATGAGGATCAAATAGATCCGCTTTTTTGAATTGAATTTCAAGTCTCCTCCCTTTTCATCTTTGTGTCCGTCACTTTATATTTCATAATCTAACACATTGAATATGGCCCCTATTCATTCATTTCGATTGTTGATTTCCTTCTATCCCGTCACAAAACATGGTTCCTATTCATTCATCACTATTGTTGCTTTCTTTCTATCCCATCACAACTACTACAAGTTCATCCAACCATTTATCGCTGCCACCGGACCCATCTATTGGTGGCTTAAAATTTGGAGAGTAGAGATATTGATGCTTGAATTTTCTTTAAAACTTAAACTACCAAGGCCATGGACTTGTCTTGGAAATGGATTTCTCGTTAGCTATTGAATGTTATTGCACAAATGCGGTGTAGGATTAGTCTTCTCATAAGCCAACCCAAACTGATCAGTCTAATAGATGGTGGACCAACTTCCACAAGCAGTCGTTGTTATGCCCTTAAATAAAAGGTAACAAGTAAGATCTTCTTGATCCAATCAAATATTCCTTGCCCGTTGGCTTGATCTGTTAGCATATTTTGTAAACTCATGTAATGTGGGCTTTATCAATGAGCATAAATAATTCTCTTATGAGGGTGTGTTAATGTAAAAATATTGGTTCAGTTAATTAGACAGATTTTTTGACCTTGATTGCGAGTATGGTGCTAGCCAGTGTGGGCCTTAGTGCACTTTATAGAACTGTGATGAGTCAGGACTATTTAGTAAGCACGTTTTATGATATATCGGCTAAGTCCCCCCTCTAGCTTAAATTATGTGCATTGGGGTCAGTATATGGAATCAATGTTTGTGGTAGGGGAATAATGGTCATTTTTATAATGATCACTATTCACGGACACTGTTCACAGTATCCGTTTAAAAGAGAAGACCTTTTCTCTTTTTCGTGTCTCTCCTTTTGAGTTTGTTGTCCCGACCACTTAGAGAACGTTTTTGTGATTCTGATTCCATTTCTGACTCCGGCTTCTCATCGGCTAGCACGATTAAGTCATAGAGGGTAAGATCTTAGCCCAAGATCCTTCTATAAAGATGCAATCACCTTCAGGTACGTTTTCTCGTTTTGTTTATTTTACTTCAACTCATTATTAACCTATAATTGATGTTAGATCCTGTTTTGAGTCTCGTTTGAGACAAGCTTTTTCCAACATGATCTAATCAGCCACCCCATTTTTCCACCACCTCAAGATACACTCTTGGGATCTTCCTAGGAATCTAAGCTTCTTATCTTGATAGAACCAAGCCCCTAGAAATTCTCAGAGCCAGGTCCCAATGCCAAAAGGCGCAACTGACAAAACTGAGACAGGTTAACATAAACATATGAAGACATCAAAGGAACATGGACAATACAGGGCAAATTCGGGCGCCACCTGTCTTAGACATACTTCAAGGTCGCAACAAAGACACGTAGAGTCCAGTAACAAATTAGAAGTGAATGAGACATGTTGGAAACAAAGACACGGTCGTAACTAAGACACGTATGGGCAATCATGATGTAGAGATGTTGGAGACAAGGTACAAGTATATCAGAAGCATAACAAATTAGAAGCTAAGTAAACAACTAAACAAATCGGGTAAGGTCGTATTCCTCGGGAGTCACTAACAAGAAGTTATCAACAAAATAGCAATAAGCTAACATTAGCACCACACATAAATGAAATCATGGATATAATATGGAACTGATAATGTAAAAAGAGTTTTTTTTTAAAAAGAAAAGAAAAAGTAGTGAATCCAAACACGCAATTAAACGAGAAATGCATGGAAAAAAATGAACTAATTTTCGGGTGTAACTGAAGCATGAAAAAAAATGAACCTACAGACGAAGAAAAGCACGTTGCCTGTTGCCTCTACAGAACTCGTAGAGCTTGCCTCTGCTGGAGGAAATAAGGAACGCCGCCTCGACGTCGACTGCTCTTCTCCTCAACGGCTTCAGCACCATCTTGGTCCGCCCCATTTAAAGCCCTGTTTGCGCTCTTTGTTTGTCTTTTCGAGTGTCTGGATGGTCAATAATGGAAGATACTGACCCGGAAAGGGTATCAAGAGTACTGAACGGGAAAGGGTATCAAGAGTACTGAACGGGAAAGGGTATTAAGAGGACGTCGTTCGGCCGCGTAATGGGGGGCAAAGACTGGGCCAATTTCTCTTGACGCGTGTTTTGTTTTTGTGTGCGTGACGTCCTCGCTGCGCCTTTGGACGTATTAGCAGTTTTTGGCTAACTTTAGGATTTAGTTATTTTTTCCTCTTCTCTACTTCAGGTCTAATCAAAGAAAAAGAGCCCTGACTTGACAGGCTTTGAGACTAACGAGGCGAGAGACGACAAAAAAGACAAGGAACGAAAAAGAACTTGCTGAAAGCCTCGAGTTGATGACAAAAGAAAAAAAAGAAAAAAAATGATAATTCTTACTATTATCAATTTTAAGCAATGAAAAACTGTTATAAGAATTATTCAAAGTAAGTTGAGTTGTTTACAACTTCTAAATTTTTTTATTAAAAACCCAAGTATTATTATTGTTCTTCTTTTGAATATGAGAACTTATTGATGAATAATTTATATAGGTTTATGAATTAATAGGACATCAAATTATGGTCCAATAAAAGTATGCTACTTTAAGTGATTTATACTAACAATTGACCAAGTCAATTTAGTAATATATCAATAGAATTATAAAAAAAATTAAATAAACTTCAGTAACTTATTACTCCAAGTATAGATAGTTACTTGGATCATAGGTTTAAGAAGGATTGGGGCATCTATGAATTTTAATCATCATTCCTCCCTAAATAGTTAGAAGATTGTTAGATATTTTCAGAAAATATTCTTAGCACTAAACAAACTTTCTTTTTTATAATATTTTATGTATGATTTTGGCATGGTTTTAGTCATGCCGACATACTTGACATACTCTTGCAAATGTCATTTTTAATTTAATAGCATAAAGACAATGAATATATTAATGATTACGGTGGGAATGCATACCACCTCTGGCATGTCTTTCTTACAGTCATGGTATCCTAGCCGACATATAGTTGGTTCAAGTTTTGACCATAGGTTAGATCAATGGCGACCATCCTTGCATGCTTAATTTGGAATTAGAGCATTTGGTGAGACTATGCTTTGGTAGAAAATCTAGATTATGCAATTTAGTCTTGTTAGTTATAATTGTATGAAACTACACTTGTTTTGCATATATTTGTATTCCTATATCCTAAAGCACTTTAAAAAATTGAAGTTAAAAACTTTTTTGTAGTTACAATTAATTGTTCTTTTGGTTTAGCTTCAATAGCCTTGACATTATGGAATATAAGAAGTCCAATTGGCTTCTTGAATTCAATCTAATCTACACTTGAGATTGATGAAAAATCCTTTAATCTATTGGCATTATCCTATTATATGCCTTGTGCAAGGGTACTACACACAAGAAAATGGACTTAATGGCTCCACATATAAACAACTCCCTTACTAAAAAGTTAAGGATGCATAGTCAAATATGCAAGTTGTGTTCACGTAAGGGATGGAAGAAGCCATCAACTTGAGCTTCAATGGGCCATTGGCCATAATCCACATCATTAACAATTTGATTTATTTTAAGAGTATTTATGTGGTATCCTTCTACCAGTTGCAAATTAAGCATCAACTGAAAGGTCAAAGTCCTAAAACTATGAAGGATATACTTTTGCTCACATGCATATGATTACTTTCAACATTTTTCATTCCCTTTCAATTATTCAATCAAGTCATAGGGTTTCCACTAGCTTTTAAAATAGTTAGCACATGTATATGATTTGGTTTTGGAATGATGCCTCTTATATCATATATGAAGTTCCATATGATAAATTATGTCAATTGCCAGAAATTAGTTACCTCTCTTATATACTAAAGTTCCATCCAAACATTTGGAATGTGCCCTCCCTTTTTCTTTTTTTCTTTTTTTCTTTTTTTCTTTGATTGGTAGTAAAAATGAAAGTTTGTATTAATAACAAATAGTGTACAAAAGCATAGAGGCATACCCCAACATTATAAGAATTACGAAAACTGCAACAACAAAAAAATGGAGGTTGGAAGCCTCTAAATCTCACTCAAAATGACATTTCTTTCTAAGAATTTTATATTTTAAAACAAAGAAGCTCTCCCTTGAATGATTTTCCTTACTTTAGCCAACAAGATTGGAATGTCAACTATTCTATTTTGAAATCTTCTTCTATTTTGTTTTACTCATATACAATAAATATAAACTAAAAAAAAATGTTTTAAGAAGCTTTGTAACCAAATCTTTTTCTTTAGTTGCTCTAATCATGCATTGCAATTCATCCATTTGTTTTAGTGCTATTTGTCATTAAGCATGTGTTCAATGCATGTACAAAATTTGAAATAAAGAAGTTAGGGGAGGTTTAAAACATGAAGAGGGAAATTATGAGTTGGCCCAACATATCAAATAAGTGAATGATGAAAGTTATGCATATTTGAGTTTTTAAGGTATGTAAGTAACTTATTTGTTTTGATACTCAACTCATACTCTTAGCCTACTAAAGACATTTTCTGGAATCAATTTCACCATCTTACTTTATCAATTTATGACAACAAAAGGTTACACAAGTTGATTAACTTACACAATTTCACTATCTTGCTTTAGTTTAGCTAATTTATTTTAGATTACAAGTAATAAGTAGTCTATTTTGATGCTTTTTGACACATATAATCTTGCATTGTTATAGGTAATTACTTAATATTTCTAAGTATTTAGCCTCTTATGTAACTACCAACATACCAATGTAAGGTAGTCAAGATGATTTGTGTTAGATCTTCATATGAAAGTACTCCAAAGACCACTTTTTGCTAAGTTTTGGTAATGACATATATTGTTCCAATGTCAAATTTATCAATAACTAGTGCTTTGCGCCATGTGACTCTAGCATGCTAATGATGCCTTATTGTTATTATGATATTAGTATAATATGTAAGTGGTTGAAAAACTATGCAAAAATGATCCAAAAAATGCATGTTGTTTAGTTAGCCTTGTGGTTGAAAACTATGTTGTTTCTTGATTGAGACATGCCTGCTATTACTATGCTAATTTTGTGTTTGTAAGACCAAAATCTTACAAGTTTGGCATGTTGTCTACACATTGCATAACAGCTCACATTAATTTAAAATACATTGCATGCATGGTGTCAAACCAATACCTTTTTGGCTTGAAGGATAGAAAACTACCCAAACAACTTTTTTTAGTCTTATAATTGCTCTCTCTATTTTAGGCCAAAAACCTCTATTTAAAGGAGCATTTTCCAAGTCAAAGATACAAGAATCATCCTTCAACTGGCTAATGCCTTTCTTAAAAGCCTTAGCTTGAAAAGAGCCATGACAACAAAGTAAAGGTCACTAAAAAATCTATAACAAAAATAAAAATTGTTCAAATCTATTCTTTTTAGTTTGTTGTTTGCAACTTGTGTTGCATTTGGTCTAGACTCAATGATATTCTGCTTATTGGTTGATTTTTGTTGTATTTCTTATTGAATGATGTAAGGGAGAAAAGTTGAGGTTTGTGAAAACTTGTTATCTTGCATATGTAAGATAAGGGTACATATATCACAATCTTAGTATTGTGGGCTATTTTAGTGTGATTCACCAATTAATTTTCAAATGTAGAAAAATTGCAAACAATCCTAGTATAGCAGTTTGGATTTGTCATCAATTATGTTTGATTAGTGAAGGCAAGCCTTAATTTAATTAAGAGATGGTGGGGACCTAAGCAACAATTATAAAGGCTAAAGCACATAAATTGTTTGTGTTAGGTTTACCCTTGGATGACTATATTTATGAATAAAGTTAACATGATAAATCATTAGTGTATTGCGGTAAAATGTGTCAACATAATAAAGTAACTTAACCAAAAGGTGGAAATGACAACTTCTCATGCATTTCAATCCTTTAAAATGTCCAAAGTGAATGACATCATTTTATAAAGGGAACTTGTAGAACAAATGATCAAATTAGTTGAGCCTTTGAGAAGCTACGCCTTTTATCTTTTGTGAAAGCCAACTTAGTGCCCCTTAACATAGATCTTAAAAAAAGGCATTATTTTGAAATCAATCTTTCTCATCCAATGATCAAGGTATTTAGTTTGTTTTGTGAGACTATCTTATACAAATCATAGTTCTAAGTTTTAGATTTGATATTTGATATGCTAATGGCATATATACTAAACAATCAATTTACCCCTTTGATTTAGGGTTTGCACCACTTTAAGGGTTTTTATTTCTATTAACAAATACTTGTTATTATTGTTGTACACCTATGCTCGATTAACCCTTGATAAAGTAGCTAATCCTTGAACATTACTTGTATGCTCAATCAAATAGTATTGTGGTGAATCTTTGATTCGTTGGCAATAGGAGACCCCTTAGCTTAATGCTAAAGCAAGTGAAGGTAGATTCAACTAGGTTGGATAAAATCACTTAAAAAATGCATTTACGTCTCTTTGCATGATTCTCTTATTTCAATAGAACTTGTGATCACAACTATTCTTTCACTTATTTAGACTTAGTTCACTATTGCCTTAACAATTTGGTTACGGATCCTAGTAAAGTTCATTAATTATCAGTCAATCACCAATAAGACATTCAATTAAAACAAAAATAACAAAACAACCAACGCAGAATAATTTCACATTGTAAATGGAACCTCATAAATGGCGGGCGTGAATTAGATTGTACACATTACATTTTCTTTTCTTTTCCTATTACTAATAAATTGTCTATATAGTTAGGGAAAATTTGTTTGCTTATGTTGGTCTTGCAATTACATGAAATAAACAATATTCAAATAATGAAAAACAAAAGTGCATCTATATACTCTCTCTCTCTCTCTCTCTCTCTCTCTCTCTCTATGTTCAGTTCCTTTTAATTATCTAGAAAGAAAACCTCTTTTTTATTTATTTACAATGTGTGCATAACCAACAATAGTTCCTAACAACTCAAGGAATTGTACATCACAAAAACTTGATAATAGGTCTACAAGACCAAGAATCATCCAAGTGCTACACACAATACAAAATATTATCTTATCACGAAAGAAAAAAAGTCATATACAAGAGAGCCCAAATCTTAAAATTTGGGCTTTCTTAATTCAACTCACAAAGAATCTTAGTACATCACAACTCTCTCTCTCTCTCTCTCTCTCTCTATCTATATTCAGTTCCTTTTAATTATCTAGAAAGAAAACCTTTTTTTTATTTATTTACAATGTGTGCATAACCAACAATGGTTCCTAACAACTTAAGGAACTGTACATCACAAAAACTTGATAATAGCTCTACAAGACCAAGAATCATCCAAGTGCTACACAGAATACAAAATGTTATCTTATCACGAAAGAAAAAAAGTCATATACAAGAGAGACCAAATCTTAAAATTTGGGCTTTCTTAATTCAACTCACAAAGAATCTTAGTACATCACAACTCTCTCTTTCTCTCTAGGTTCAGTTCCTTTTAATTATCTAGAAACAAAACCTCTTTTTTATTTATTTACAATGTGTGCATAACCAACAATAGTTCCTAACAACTCAAGGAACCATACATCACAAAAACTTGATAATAGGTCTACAAGACCAAGAATCATCCAAGTGCTACACACGATACAAAATGTTATCTTATCTTGAAAGAAAAAAAGTCATATACAAGAGATCCCAAATCTTAAAATTTGGGCTTTCTTAATTCAACTTACAAAGAGTCTTAGTATAATGATTTGAAATAAAGCATTCATGACCTAAATAGGTGTACCCAAAATGGTCATAGATTTTATTCATTGGATGTAACTATAATCAATCATTCAAGGAGTATTTTTTTAGTATGAATAATAACTTAAATTCTTGAATCACAATCAAAAGCATAGCTTTAAGATATGAGTAGGAAAGACAACTAGTAAGCTTGCTTAGATTTTTAGTCACAATCTCTTTTGATTTTTTTTTTCTAAGATGAGCATATGAGTTTATCATTTATTTTTTTATTGCATTATACACATGAAATCCATAGATAGAGAAAAAAAGTTACCTTTTTCATTTAAACATAAGACTACCCATTACCTAGTTTTTTTTCTGTTGTGCTGTCAGAGCTGTAAATTCATATGATGTTACACTTGATTCAAGTTTTAAGAAGAAAAATTTCAATTATGTGAGTACTCCATATAGTTACCTAGTCTTTTTTTCCGATTGCACCTGACATTAATGGTAAAATCTGAGCACTCCTTTGCAATTCATGCTTAGCATTATATTCATCGAATGTCACACTTAATTCAACTAGGTCACACAAAAAGCAAAGAACAAGGAGAGAAGGGTGAGCTCTCGCATGTTGAAATGTTCATTTTAGTTTAAGTCTACTAATAGGCTTAGGCTCCATTTTGGGCTTATTTTATTTTCATTTTGTGTTTTTGGCCAATCTACTTGTACATGTAAATATAGAGTATGGTAAAATTAATCCCATTCATTCTTAGCCCGACTATACAAATAAGAAAAATAATAATTATTCCCAACTATTAATATATGACATTGATAAACTATTTTATGCCTATATTATATTAAATAATATCTTATATTATTTTCCTTTTAGTACATTTTTCTAATATGAAAAATCATTTTAAGAGCTCTCTCTTTCATCAAAATAATCAATGAATATTCATATTCTTAACATACACAATTAAAAAAAATCAACAAAGAGGATTAAACTTGAATATTCAAAAAATCCTAAACTTAACACCCCCTTCTTGGAAAAGTTAAGGGCAATTCAGTTTGTGTGATTTATAATTTTTTGTTAGTCATTTTTGTTGTCTAAGAATTCATAGTCTTGGATCAATTATTGTTAATCTATCTTAAGATTGCTTAATATATATTGCTTTAGTTATGATATATTGTTGTGAGTAGATCATATCTACCCCATGTTATGTGACTTATGGATTATTTCATTGTGATTAAGTAATGTTTAAATTGTCTAATTTTATTAGTATATTGCTTTTCTGGTAAGCGGAGAGTTTTTATCATGACATTGACAACAACATTACTTTGTGTGCGCTTGATTTATAAAATAGGATTTATATTAGTTGTATTGCTTATACACTAAGCATATATCATGTTAATTGTCTAACACCATTTGTTGCACAATTTAGAATAGAAGTCAAGTAGATTAAGTTCAAGAATATAATATTAACCCAATTCAAACTCATTCTTCCTTAGGTTTCCCAAGACATTTCAATAAATTCATATGTGCTTATGTCTATTAATCCTAAACGAAGGTCAACTAATCATATTTACATAGAAAATCTATATGGAACATCTAATCATATCTATGTGAAAAATATTTTTAGAACATAAGATGAGTCACTTCCAATATAAAAAAAAACTATGAATGGATTGTCTATTCTTAATAAAATTTGACTTTTATAATATTTGAAGTACTTCTAAGACTAATCCTTTAGTAGTCAACTATCTTGGAATGTTGGCATTAAATCTAAAGCCTCATGCTAATAAATGAAACACAAACTTGTATAATTACCATAGGAATGTGTGATTATATATAGTATAGAAGGCATCTTGAAGTTATGAAGTATTGGAAGGATGATTATACATAAATTTTACACAATAAAATAAGAGATATGATTTGCTTCAACAACATACCCAACTACATTTCTAGTGACTTGAGCTCCATGCTATTTAGAAGGCCTAGATCTTCCCCTAGAATAGTCAAATGCATAAATGGCAATCATGTTTGTCTATTATTTTCAAGTTACTGATAATCAAATTAATAATGCATCTATATTTGTTGTATTATTTATAAGAATGAAACTTCAAGATACAATAGAATTTTCACAAAGAATGCACTTGTGGCACGATGATACTCTTAAATGGTAAAAGATACTTTGATTAGGTTCAATGTTAACTTGACTCTTCATAAAAAGAAAGCAAAGAAAGAGAAAGCTAGAAGCCTTCCAAGAATGAAAGAGAATTGGTGTTCATTGTTCTAAAAGCTCTTGAATTAGTTACCCTCTAACAAACTTTGATTCTTCTTGTACATTAATTCCATATTAATATTTTTGAGCTCAAGTTGTGTTTTATCATTGTATTTACATTTTGAGAATCTGAGCTTCAAACCTTAGAATCGATTGTCACTATAAATTAGAGGGGTTTTCCTCATTCCGTCCTCTTTTTGCTTTCCTTTGTTTGTTTGATAGAAGAAATAGCTTTGACTGTATCTTGTTGTCTGTATTGTAAAGAAATTACAACTTGAGAGGAAATGGACAACCTTTAGCCATTTACTAAAAAAGGTAGGTTGGGTGATTTACTCAAGCTTCTAAAAACCATATGTTCTATTCTTTTCTTGCTCCTTATTCAGACTTGTGTTACTTTGTATTTGTATTGTTTTACCCCATCACTTGCTAGAATAGTTGGATATTCTTACTTTGTGAATGTACTCCTTTAAGGTGTGGTTAGAAACTATTTAATATACGGTGCAGAGATAGCCAAGTAGGCATCTATAACAAAATGTTGTACGACCCTAATTCACACCCCCCAAGGCCACCCCAACACCACACACCAAACCCACCTGACCACCCCCTTACACCCAACACAACAACCCAACCCCGGAGCATTGGCCTTGGGACTTTTCACAATGAGCTAACCTTAACAGCTCCTTAGATAAGGCAAAAATGTTATAGAACATAGACTATATGGTAGAAAGTCTTCTTATATAGGGTAGAAAAGGATAACCTTTAGTTGTTTGCTAAAGATGCGTTGTTGGGTGGCTTACTCAATCTCTTAAAAATCATGTGTTCTATTGTTTTAATACTGTTTATTCAAATTTATTTTACATTTTATTTCATATGTTTTGCATGATTACTTGTTGTTGGATATTCTCACTTTTAAGGTTTGGCTAGAAATTTATTTAATTTTCTTATACTATAATATAAACACCAAAAGAACAAATCCTTTATAGTTTTTAACATGTGACAATTATAAATTTCTGAAGCAAAAGTAGTATTCAAGTATGCAATGACAAGAATAGATTTTGATTTATCAAAATATTGGGTTCTTTTAATTGAAGATATAGTAACAATGCAACAACTGGGTGATTGTTAAAACACATAAGCCCTCGCAAGAAAATAGCAAAGAAAATTCAACTCATAGCTTAAAAAACTTATACATAAATATTGATGTAGATTTGAAGAGCATGGTAGTCTTGGGATAGTTGTAATAAAAGTGATACATGTCAAGATTTTTTTGTTTATAATATGCTACAACTTATTTATTCTTTTCAAGTAAAATGCAACAAGTCAAAATAGAGGTTATGAAATGTCTATGAAGATAAGTGAAGAGAGAAGAAAAAAAAAGTCAATTATTGCTTGCCATCATAAAAGAAATCTCATGGAAATACAAAAGGTTAAGAATAAACTTGAGAAGACACACAAAAAAGATACCAAAACATTTTAAAAAGTAGCTGGAAAATAAGCAATAAATGAAGAATTTTCTGGGGAACAAAAAAGGGATAGAAGGTCTTATGTGAGAAGAAATGATAGATGGTCTAATAACTTATTTTCCATAAATAGACAGATTCAAATTGAAAGACAATCCAACCTCTCATACTTTTATATCTTCCATAGATAGATTTATAGTTATAACAAATAGTCAAACCTCACATATTTTTGTATCTTCTTTAGTATAACTTTTATTTTTTTTACCCTTGTTCAAACCATTGAGTATGCGGTAAAGCTTACTATCAATTGTAATTGGTATAAACTACATGGTTAAAATGAGTACCTTCCTGAAGAAACCCAATATAAGTGAAAGTCTCCCACTTCGCAATGAAACTTAAAAGGTAAGTTGTTAGAAACTACATGCATTGGGATACATGTCGTTAAAGTAGGCGTTTGGGATGTCATCAACCGGCCTTTAAGGCATGCATGCGGATTTATGTTAAAGAGTTGACTAACTACGACTTGCATTCCTTGGCTTTTGTGTCTTGAAATGCTCCGAGTATCAGAAGCTGAGTTTTTATAAGAGAGAAGGTAGTGTGTAATCCTCTTCCAAAGTGAACCCCTAAAGGAGTTCATACAAGAGTTTTGCAATGTTTCAAACCCCAACGGCTACCACCAACTAGGTATTTCTTTTACTCTGCTATGGTCTTCTACTACAAGCTATAATCCATTTAGTCATTTCAGAATTACTGGTTTGCAATGTCAATTTCAATTGCATTTTCCTATAAGGTAATATTATTGTCCCTGTTGATCACATATTCAAAACATTTTGCAATAATATTCTGCACTTAAAATTCAGATTATCTTAAGTTCATTTAAAATCATGCTAAGCATTTTTCTCATAATATTATAAATGTGGTCAATCTTTTAATGGGTCCACAATTTTGAGATATGTACACTTTATAGAATAAATGAGTAAAGTATTCCGATATGGCTATCTTTATTTATTTAATTGCCTTCTATACAACAAATAATAGTAGAGATATACGCATAATATAGTCTAAGTGATGATAAAAATGGTAAAGGTCACATGACAAAATAATCATATAGGAGATAAGTGGCAAGAACTACAAATGGCATCCTTACATTATTTCATTCTCTTAACGAATAAAAAGAAAACATGATAATGAATTACTCAAGAGCAAAAGAAGCACACCTTAGAAAGGATCTTTCAAATGGTACATTGTAGGCCATTTCATGCACTCACTTAAATGTTCAAAAGGTAACCAACTAAGTGTGAGAAGCTCCCTCCATCATTACACCTTATACGAAGCATCTTTTAAGCATAACATGCAAAGGAAGCCAACACGAAATTTCAAGCATAACATGAATTGTGATCTCTAACCTATTTTGGAAGCAAACAAAAGGTTGCTTGTCGTGAAAGATAAGGCAAGTGACTATTTTCTTGCTTACTAAACCCTAACAACACCGCAATCTTGGCTTCGTTATTTTGTATTGCTGCGATCTGCAAGTAACAAGAAATTATCCTGAAATCATTTAGTTTTCTCCATTTCCTTGCTACTATTAATATTTTAAACTATTGCTACTCTTGCATTATTTTTATCTATGCTTTTACCTCCCACTCTAATAGCTTGTTTTCTTCCCTCAGCTTACTTTCCTGTTCAACAAAGGAGACACATTTGGTTACTTTATTTTAAAATAATACTACTAGTTACAGGCTACAATCCATATATAACTGATAGACAAATAATTTGAGACAACCAAGTTCAAAAACTAAATCATGTTATTTTTCTTATTTCTTAATTTTTATCTTTACATTGTTGTTTAACTTCTATTTCATGCAGATACTTAAGCAATTTGTTTCTTTCATGTTAAAAGTTAACTTGGATTCGCCTCTTTGCAATGTTATATTGTTTGCCTAGACTTTACCTATAATCTTTAATCTGCAACACGGTCAAAGAATGGGCAATCCGATGATTAGGCATGGTTAGATCATTTAAGGAGTACTTAAGCTTTCATTGCACCCACTAGTTATTTCATCACCCAATCTAGTAAATTAATTCTACCCCCACAGTTTGAGACACGAAGACCTAATACTTAACCCGTGTTGAGTATTATTTTGAAGACCATAGTATTGAGTTGGATGAGAACCATACAAGTCTCTCAGCAGGTCAAAACTTCGTCAACGTTTTCTAATTTGAAAATCGTCATTAGTTCAGTACTACGACAAAAATATTAGGACAGATTGTATTAAGGCTGGCGAGGCATAGTATAATACATAGTTGAAACCATGTTAGATGTCCTAGATCTATTCCTAATGGAAAGAATCTTAAGGTGTTTCGGATTCATCCTATCAAATGACTTCGGGCAGAACCAAGAGGTATGAGTTGGAACGGATTCTAAAGTTGATAACTACTAAACAAATCTTCCAATGCTAGAAATAATAAGAAGATTTTAGCCTGTCTTATGAGTTTAAGAATATGATAGAATATTGGGAGCATCAAGAATAACAAACGGAGATGCAACTCTATTTTCGTATTTAAATATTAGATATTAATGCCCTTAAAGGAGGAAAGGTTTCACATACAATACAAATGACCCAAAGGTCTTGCAACAAAAGCATAAGTGTACTTCAAAAAATTCTGGGCATTAAGGAAAATAACTTTATGATAGATAGGCAAAAATATCAACCGGTCATAGTTTCTTTTAAAACCTAGAGGTAACTAAGTTCAAAAATTGTTGATTTAGCCATTCAACTTAGTACGGATTAGACAAATGTGATAGAATGAGAATTTAATGTATAAGATAAAATTGACTAGCGATTGATGTTATAGTTCATCACATCATGTTAGTGTTTTCTGGATTAACATTTCCTTGAAGATCAAAGTTAAATAATTAGCATCAATGTGTGGGTTCTACCAAGTAAAGTTCCCAAAGGAACAATGTAAATAGCATACCTTTTCACGCAAACTCATTATAAATTCCACCATCAGTTGTGTCTGAAAATAGAATGAGAATAATGATTAGGCTGTAAAAATAAAGATTGCTAGATGGAATAGTAGGTAAAGTTATACAGTTTCGGCTAGGTAGTATGGAGCACCCAATACCAATGAGTACATGATTACAAACTGAATAATTTACCTCAATAGATTTTTGGCTATAGATCCTAAAGACATTTTGGTAAACTTTTCATAATAGAAATTATTTAAAGTAGTCTTTCTTCATAGCTATATCTTAACACAGTGTAGTTAGCTATACAATACAACCATTAATAAGGAAGGTTATGAACAACAACTATAGTTGCTCATGACTATCATTGATTAAATCTTGAAGTTGCATAGTTCTTTTTGTTAACATTAGTGCATATGGCCTGATGGTTTATTTTTAATCTTGGTCTCTAAAATGTTTATGAATGATTACAGTAGGAAGGGGTGAAAAAGATCCCTACAGCAAGAAGTTCTATAAACCGAAAACTCGATATTAGAATCGCTGACACATCCCTTCAAATTTAACCTTTAACTAGATAATAGAACAAGTATAAGAACTTTTTGTACGGTATAAAAGCCTTAGACATTTGATTAACACATTAAATAAGAAAATTATGAATTGTGTTCAATAATATTGGGAACAAATATTTTTTATCAGAAAAGCCCAACTCAGTTAGTAGCTTCTTGATCTTATGTATGTAAGACTGACCTTTCTTGATCTTATGTATGTAAGAGCCGCATTCAACCGTCTCTCTAGCTGCGCAAGGTCATTCACACTCAACTTCTCGATATTTGGCCCCTCAAGCTGCCTAAGGCTGGGACATTTTTCGGAATTCATCAACTATAATACTTTCTGCATTTAGGAAGAGCAAATATAAAAGGAAAGAAGCGTTACTTCTGTACTAGTTCTAGTATCTCCACATGTGACAGTTGGCCTTCATATTCTGGGTGGTGGCTCTGCGGATAAGAAACTTAACAGTCAAAAATTATGTATCAGACAGAAATATCTGTTGTAAGATGGCACCTTCCCTCCTTGGCGGCCAAAACAAGATCAGAGCTAATTCATATATTCTAAGATAAATTTTCTACTTTTATATGAAAAGATACTTTATAAAACAACTCAGCAACTCTCAATGAGGACTTCTGTAGGAGAAATCTGTTGTCTTCGAAATGTGTTTATCTCAAACCTAAGGATTAGTTAAATGTAGTCTATGGAGTTTCCATATAAAGTAAGACCTTAAAATGCAATGATCCCGTCACCATTCATGACAAATAAGAAGAATTACTAAGAAGGTAAAGAATATATTGCATTAAGATGGAATGTAGCAAATAAGCGTACCATTAAAGATGAGCCAGCATCATCGAACCACCAATATGAAATAAATAAATAAAATGGAGAAGGGCCACAAAAGGCCCTGAAATTGAAAGTAGGAACACAATCTGTATGAGCAACAGAAAAGCACTTGACAGTGGTATAACTTTATACACATACAACCCAGCTAAGCAAAGGTCATGATATTCGACCTAAACCGACCTACAGAATCGCAACTTGGCTAAACTTCAACTGTCACCAGTGAAACCACCAAAAGTTACAAGAGATAGAATGCCGAGTAAACAAACTGCATAGTAGTTTCAACAAGAATGAGCCATTTCTTTCTCCGTGATTATACAGGAACTCAAAAGAGTTTAGCTATCAGACTTCCTCAAGTGAATTATCTGAAACAACACCTTGAAAAATCAAGGTAACTGCCTTGAGTGTTAATGCATTAGTAAGTTTTGTTTCACAAAGTGGTAATTGCTGCAGGAAATAGAGGAAGAAACTAATATAAACCCTTATCTCTATTAATAGATTATTCTAAATGAGTTATTAAACATGTTTAATTATATAATCAAGAGAAACTATTGAATAGTTATCAAACATTGTGAAGAACTGAAAATATCTGCTTACTTCTATGTCATTAAGGCATTTGGATGCCCTCAAGTCTTCTTCAAAGTGACCCTGGTAATGATTAGATGCCTCCATATCTTTGTGAATGGTACTTTGATAACGCTTAAGGATATCGGCCAACCTGAATTATAAGAACTAGATAACATAAACCTTTGTGCTTAGGAGTCACAATGTAGATGTTTTTCTATAACATTGAGTAAAAAGAAAATATAGACCTAAGTTCTCAAGATGTTTTGAGAATGAATGCTTTTTTTCATTAAGCAAAAAGATATAAGCACAAAGTGCCACAAAAATTACAAATATCTATATTTTTATGTATCTTCAAAATATGGTATCATAACTCAAACTTATAGATGCATCATACAAACTTTTAGACCCACTTTTACCAACATTACGTTTGTTTTTACCACCACATGACAACTAAACCAAATCAAATTTTGCCAAACCACTTTTAATCACTTCTGTTTCTCTTTAATTTATGTGACCTCCATATGCGAATTAATGTAGCCATTTCTTAGATTATAAACTACTTCTCATTTATAAATATTAGAAGGAATTACTATATTGTATGTAAACACAACCTCTCGAATCCAAATAAACTAAAATTTCATAAGTATGTGTCACAACTTGTGCTTAGAATCGAATGACAAGCAATAGATAATTACGCAAGTTGTTCAAACAATCTCAATCATCCCTTTCAATAACATTTAGTTATTTAAATAAAATCAAGGAAAAAGAAATGGAAATACAAACAACATCTAAGTGAACAATTTTCTCATTAAGGAATACACACACACACACATATATATGTAGTAAGGGTATCAAACAATAGCTAGGTCATTAGAATCCATGATATGTTTTCTACAACTTGAATGTAAACTAAAGCTAATCATTATTTGACTCCCAATCTAGTGAAATTGCTTAATAGAATCAGCTAGTAATCTTAATACATTAATGAGAAGTACAATGTGCACTAAGTAAAGGGTATAACGGATGCAACCCAGGGGTCACAAGACTTGAAAATGAAGAAAAGAGGAAATATGAATGAGAATTGAATTTGAATTTGACATTAATGACATCTAAGTTGGAACTTAGGAAACCAAAGAAGATGACGTCAAATCTAAGGAAGTGAGGTTTAGAAAACCCTTCAATAGCATTTTTTTTTTCCTTTAATTAGTAGGTTATATACCTATTTAACGAATGCTGAGTCAATAACTTTACGCTTCACCTTGCTATTTGAAATCATATAGTTCAAAAAATCCAAAGGGGGGATGAAACAAAAACTACTCAATAATGTATTGAATCCCTCTTACTGCTGAATCTTAAGGATATTAACTACTTCAATTTACACATTTGATGTCTAAATAAATTACATAATCACCTATTCCAAGGGAATTGGAGACTAAAGAGCATAAGCAACCAAATAGAGCATGAGCGGCCAAATTTCTCATCTATCAATACACAAACCTTATCATATTACTTAAGTTTTTTTTTATGGATGTAACATGGTATTAGTTAAAATATTTTTCCATATATTTTTATGTGGATAAATAAACATTGAAATACTAAGCCCTAGTTCCTACCTAAGGCTAAATGCCAAGGTCATCAAAATTCAAACTTAGGATATGATGCTTGCTCCAATACCATCGTTATGTTCTATAGCTATTATTCCAAAAGACCTAAGCTTATTGGCTAATTATGGAATGTTTTATTTAGACTATTACAATTCATCATGCTTTTAAGTTGACGTTTCAATGGCTCATTCACATTACTAATAGCCCTCCTTTATACTTTCTTCAGCCCCATGCATTTTTTAGTCTTTTTGGTGTCCCACATAACTTGGTTTCTACCTAAGGCAAAATGTCAAGGTGCTAGGATTTAAACTCAAGAGGTGTTGCCTACTGTGATATCATTTGTTACGTTTTATAGCCATTATCCCAGAAAGCCTAATGTAACAACTTCATGTAACGGCGCGCGGACCTTCCCAGCCTTCTCTGCCAAAAGGGACGACTGCCTCCATGAGCTGGCTAATATAAACAACTCCAGACACCATGCGACCTTGAAAAGACATTGCCGCCCCAGCTTTCTTAGATCAGCTTCACGGATGTAGCAAAAGACACGTGGAATGCGTGAGAATCACGATGGACACAAGTTCAAGAAGCCATGACAAGAATAGAAGAAACCGACTCAGATTGTCTTCCTCTGGGGTCCACTAACAAGAACTAATCCACAAGCTAACATTTCAACAACACAGTCAGACTGAAGGAATATAGTAAGGCGATTTAAACAAGCTCAGATAAGTTCAAAAAAATAAAACAAAGAAACAAAAAGTGAACTCAAGCACGCAAAATATCAAGAAATGCATGCAACTTTTCCGATGGAAGGATAATTGTTTAGGAGCTTCTCTGTCGTTTTCGCTTCTTCGATTTCCAAGGGTTCGGGGGACTAGTTTGATGGAGCAAGTGAAGCGTTATAAGAACGCGCGTATAGAGAAAGAAAAAGCACGTTGCCTGTTGCCGCTACAGAATTCGTAGTGCTTGCCGCTACAGGAGAGGACAATGAGCGCGACCTCGCAATCGCAGAGAACGGAGAGCTCGCTGGCCTTCTTCATCAAGCCGCTCCGCCTTTTCGTGAAGGTCACCTGGCGCCTTCTCTTGTCCTCGATTCGCTTAAGCACTACCTTCTTCCGCCCCATTCCAAGCCCTATTCTCCTTTCTTCCTTCTGTATATCTGACTCTCGGCGACCCACGAAGACTTAGGATAAGCTGAAGATTTGGAGTAAGAGCGGAGAGAGATGGGGAGAAAGCCAAGTAGGGGCCAGATCGGGGGAAGACTAAACAACTGTTGATTGACACGTAGCAAGCGCGTTTGAGTTATCAACTGTCCGCAGGCAGTCTTTTTCCTTTTTCGGTAATTTTAGTTGTCATTTCTTTTCCTATTTTGGGTCTAAAAGAATGGTAGAAACGACATAAAAAAGAGGACGAAATACCGTTGTAAGAATTATTTATATAAAATATTATTTTTCTCTAATAATGAGATAAATTTATTATTGAATTTGATGTTCTATGTTATTGTTGAGATGTGTTTTAAAATTCATTTTAAAATACATAAACAAATTCCAAGTTGGATCTAGAGAGATCTCTAGAAAAGAAATAGAAAATTTAAAATTGAAAGGTATCAGAGGAGAAGATTCACCAAAGAACAGGTGCCGTTATAGAGGTCGTAATGACAGTCATCCAGGCACGCTAAATATGGGATTATGCTTAATTGCAGGAAACCCCATGGGAGATGTCGATAAATATTGTTGAATCCTAAACTATTTGAGGCCATTAAGTTATAAACGTTTCGCAAGTATAGTTAGTTGATTTTGTGGTTTAGCCTCTCTCACCCTGACTACGTATTTTGACACTAAAAAACTAAACTTAAAGACCCCTTGAGCTTTTTGGCCCAACATAAGCCTACCATTAGTATACTGCATACAGGGCAAAAGGGACTGCAATTGGATCCTCAAGTAAAAGTCAGTGATGCATACCCAATTTGCAACGTGGGTTCACATAAGGGATGAAAGAAGCCATCATCTTGAGCTTGAGCAAGCCGTCGGCCTTAGCCCAGATCTTCGACACTTTGATTCAGTTGGAGAGTATTTAGATGATATCCTTCCACCAACTGCAAATAAAGCATCATCTGAGGTCGTATTTTCCAAAATCATGGTGAATAATTGTGTTGATCACATGCAGTACCATTACTTTCTAAATTTGACATTACTTTTGATTGTTCAGTCAATTCGTAGCATTGTCTTTTTTCTTTTATCCTCTAATATAGTTAGTGCGTGAATATAATTTGGTTTTGGATCGAATGCCTCTGTACAAGATATGGAGCCCCATATCATAAAGTCTAGCCAGTGCATGGAATTATTGCCTAACCTTTGTTTTAGTGTCTTATTTGCTTCACTAAGCATGTGTTCTTGCACAAATAAAAGTCTAAGATAAGTAAGTTGGGGCATGTAAATTTATGGACAAGTTGTGGTAGTAGAATCAAATGAAGTGGCAGCAATGGTGGATTCACCAGCATTAGAAACAATCAAGGCATTGAGAGTTTTTCTAAGGCTAACAAGGTATTATTGCAAGTTCATAACTAATTATGGGGACATTGTTACACCTTTGACTAAGCTACTTAAGAAAAATGGATTTGTGTGGAGTAGTGAAGCAAAAAAACTCTCTTATTAAGCTAAAGACTAAACACCAATATTAAGACTACTTGAATTTTCTATCTCATTTACAGTAGTGTGATGCAAGGAGACTAGGAGTAGAAGCTATATTGACTCAAGAGTAGAAACTATTGGCATATTTCAGCCAAGGTCTTAATGGCAAAAATCCATTGCTCTCTGCTTTTGAAAAATGGTTACTAGCATCAATACTTGCATTGAATGAATGGCGTCAATACTTGTTAGAATTGCATTTATAATAAAGACTAACTAGAAAAGCCTTCAATACTTTTGGAATCAAAAGATCAACAAGACCAACTCAGAAATCCTAGTTGATTTAGTTGATTGGTTATAACTTTGAGATATAGTGCAAAACTAGGAAAGAAAATTTAGCTACTACTGCAGGATCTAGAAAAAAGGAAGAGAACTAGGTGAAAGTACTATTAAAACCTTTTGCAAGATTTCCAAGAGATTTTTATAGAATCGCAAGTGCATAATAAAGATGAAGAGATGTATCATGATTGTTCTTGTGAGTTGGAAAAAGAAAAGCATATGCAAGAAGGTTAGAGAAGGATAGCACACTGATTAGTAATGAAAAGAAAAAGAGATTGTGTAGAATTATGTTAGTATAGAAAAAGGTGAAAGCTGTAAGGGAACTAATGGAAAAGGTTACCTACTAAAGGTAGTTTATACATTGGTACCTATGTGACTAGACTCAATCCAAAAGGAAGTTTCCAACAATGTGGAAGCACAAGAAATTTTCAATAAGCTAAGCATAGGAGAAGTGGGAGACAACTAGCAGCATAAGAATGGTATTTTGCTTTTAAAACCCAGGATTTTTTTAACAAGGATCCTACATCGATTCTAGTCATTCTCTAGTAGCTAGATGGAGTTACACATAAGGTTATTATAAGACTCTCCAACAAGTGAAGACAATATCGTATTAAGTTAACATGAAGCAATCAATCAATCATTCAATTTGTTAAGTAATGCAACTATTCAATTTGGGAGAATATAGCAATGAAGGGTTGGAAGTGATTATGGTGATAGTTGATAGACTTTCAAAGCTCACTCATTGATTGCTTCATCACATCCATATATCATTTTTAATGTGCCATAGATTCTTTTCATTTTTTTAAATAATATTTTTAAGCTATATGATATGCCACATAGCATGGTGCTTGTTGAGTTTTGTTATAATACCAACACTCAAAGAGCTAAAAATAAATCCCCTTACGAGATGGTGTATGGAAGGTCACCACCTACATTTTTCTCTTACTAGGGTATTTTGCTATGGTGATTGTGGATAGAGAGCTCTAAAGTATTGGTTCAATATTAAAAGGTTTAAAGGAGAGATTGGTTATGGCCTAAAACTAGATGAAAAAATACTATGAAATTGACATAAAAAGGGAATAGTTTGGTGTAGGAGATTGTGAGTACCTCAAGCTTCAATCTTACTGGAAAAATTTAATGATTGTGTGAGGAAATTTAAAGTTGTGCTCACATTATTGAGGCTCACTTAAGGTGCGATAAAAGATTGAAAAATTTTCCAACCATCTAAAACTATTAATGGGAGCTAAAATAGACATGTTCTACATGTCATTGCTGAAAAGGGTCATAGGAATCACATTCAAGTCCAACCTAATATGCCTTCTTATCAAGACAATGAAGATATTCTCAATCCTTAACCATAAGCTAATTCAGCCATGTCAACCTAGGAGATTAAAGGGCATGTGGTCAAGACTAACACACATGGGAGATTGAGATGGGAGTCATTTTGTTTGTTCTCTTCATGAGTTTTGTCATTAGGGTTTAGGAATAACTGAATGGGTATTCACTGCTTATAGGTAGAAAAAGAAGGGACTAAAGAGAGGGGGTATGGTTAAGTAGTGCTTGTTTTGGCATCTTTTTGACAAAAACAAACTTGTAAAAAATATTGGCGAAGGTCTTGGGTTCCTTCAAAAGACTCCTCTATTGATCCATTTCAGTGTTCTACTTTCATTTTGTCAAATTTGGTAGGAAACCGAAATCTAGTAAGCGAATTAATAACATTTTTAGCGTTAGTTCATCTCACCAAGTTTCTTAATTGTTTGCTTGAAATTTAACTGAAGATCTGGACTATTGCAATTCACACCTTGTTGTTAGCTATTATGTAGATCAATAGAATCTAAAAAGGGAAAAAAATGTAAACTAGTTAAAGTAGTTGTGGAGAAATCCCATTCCATTCTTTATCATTAGCATCCTTCTTTGCTTCTAAAACCTTTCTTTTTGTTGATCTTAAGGATGGTAACTATTTCAATTGCCATGTATGATATCTAAATAAATCAAATAATTAGCCTATGGCAAGGGACAAAAGACTAAAAAGCATGAACAACCAAATACTTGGTCTATCAATACTCAATCATTTTTTCCCATTAACCAAGATTCTAATTGTATTAATCGTAATCCAAGTGGAATTACACCCATGTTTGATCCATCAATTCATATTTAATATTGATTTAACAACTTCTTTTTACTCTTTCTCATTATTCTGAAGGCAATTAGAAGTATCTTAAGCTTATTATTCCAATTTTTAGGAGGACCTTAGAATTATAAGATGTATTATTCTAGAAAGCAAGGGCTTGTGAGGAAAGGAAATATATCAATTATTGTAAAACCATATTAAAATTAGGAATGTAGACAAAAAGAGAAATTCAAAATACTTCCACATTTCTTATTTTTAATAAATATTCTGAAGAAAATAACACAATAATAGCCCATGTAGGCAAGTTATGATGAGAGTAATAAAACGTTGATGACTAAAAATTCAAGATCGATTTATTTAGTTTTGCTTCAAGCTGAGATGCATTCAAGCTTTATCATCTAGTACAATTTCACTAGATTACATTCATGTTGCATAACAAGTTTAAATTATGTACACATACTCTCTTTGAATCTTTTGATATTTCTATTTTCAAATACTCCACATCTTTTATACTAGTTTTAAAGTTATGAAGTCCAAGCTTTACATATTTTCTAGATGAGATTTATGCTCCACTTATCTCAATCTTTTGACATTGTGGTAACAATTATATGACTCATTTAATAGTGAATTTCGCCAAATAGTACTCTAAAAGAAGTTACCAAATAGTGCAACATAATAAGTTTTACATTAGCTCAAGTCATACTTAGCAAACACCATTATATGAACAATTAAATTACATATGAGATCTTAGTTTCACAAATCTATTTATGAATGTCCAACAAAAACTTAAGTTTTAACATAATTATAATTCTAGTGTCAAAGGTGGGCTTAAGTTTTACTTGTTTGCTAAATAAAATAAGCTAAACAAGTTTATCAATCCTAATTAAGTATACTTTAAAGTAAGAAGGTTTTGATTTTAAATCAACTTGAGTAACAAAAACAAGTGAATTAATCCATTCAATAACACCAACTCAACCAAAACTTCTAGAGTGGTTTCATTGTCATATATTACTTATAAAAAATGGTTGTTATCAAGTTTAAATATTAATATAATTCATAATTTTAATATGAATGAGGATCCTATAGATCTGCTTATTTTTTTTAATTGACTTTCAAGTCTCCTCCTTTTTTATCTCTATGTCTCTCACTTCATATTTCATAATCTAACACATTGAACATGGTCCCTATTTATTCATCACCATTGTTGATTTCCTTCTATCCAATCATTTCTCGCTTCCACCTGACCCATCTACTGGTGGCTTAAATTTTGGAGAGTAGAGGTATTGATGCTTGAATTTTCTTTAAAAACTAAACTACCAAGGCCACAGAGTCGTCTTAGGATTGGATTTCTTATTAGCTATTGAATGATATGGAACAAATGCGGTGTAGGATTGGTCTTCTCATAAGCCAACCCAAACTGATCAGTCTAATAGACGGTGGACCAACTGCCACAAGCGGTCGGTGTTATGCCCTAAAACAAAAGGTAACAAGTATGATTTTCCTTGCTACTTGGCTTGATCCAATCAGATCTTCCTTGCCACTTGGCTTGATCTAATCGGCCACCCTATACTTCCACCACCTCAAGAAACACTCCTGGGGCCTTCCTAGGAACCTGAGCTTCTTAACTTGATAGAACCAGCCTCTAGAAATTCTCAGTGCCAGGTCCCAATGCCAAAAGGCGTAACTGACAACACTGAGACAAGTTAACAAAATACATATGAAGACATCAAAGAAACATGGAGAATACAGGACAAATTCTGGCGCCACCTGTCTTAGACATACTTTGTTATGGGCAGAAAAAGCACGGGGAGTCTGGTCTGGTCTTAGAGTGCTGTGTAATTAAGTTGTTATGTTTGTAATTTGTATGTGTCGGCCTTGTTAATGTGTAGAATTAATGTGGGCTTTATTGTAGAGTGGGCTCTACTGTATGTGAGGAAACCGGTCCCAATACACTGTCCAGAGTTGCAGCAAGGAAGTCTCAATAGGAGGAAGAGGTGGTCTCAACAAAGACAAGTAGAGTCCAGTAACAAATTAGATGTAAATGAGACATGTTGGAAACAAAGACGCGGTCGTAACAAAGACACGTGTGGGCAACCATGATGTAGAAATGTTGGAGACAAGCTACAAGTAAATGAGAAACATAAAAAATAAGAAGCCAAGTAAACAACTAAACAAATCGGCTAAGGTCGTATTTCCCGGGAGTCCACTAACAAGAAGTTATCAACAAACTAGCAATAAGCTAACACCAGCACCACACATATAATATGGAACTGATAATGTTAAAAAAGTTTTTTTTGACAAAAAAAAAAAGGACAGAGTAGTGAATCCAAACACGCAATTAAACGAGAAATGCATGGAAAAAAAAATCAGCTAATTTTCGGGTGTAACTGAAGCATGAAAAAAATGAACCAAAGAGAAGCACGTTGCTTGTTACCTCTACAGAACTCGAAAAGCTTGCCGCTGCTGGAGGGGATGAGAAGCGTCGCCTCGATGTTGACGCGTATTTTGTTTTGTGTGCGTCTTCCACGCTGCGCCTTAGGACGTATTAGCAGTTTTTTGCTAATCAAAGAAAAAGAACTTGCTGAAAGCCTCGAGTTGATGACTAAAAAGACGATAATTCTTACTAGTAGCAATTTTAAGCGGTGAAAAACTGTTATAAGAATTATTCAAATTAAGTTGACTTGTTTACAACTCCTAAATTTTTTTATTAAAAAACCAAGATTTATTATTGTTCTTCTTTTGAATGTGAGAACTTTATTGATGAATAATTTATATGGACTATGAATTAATAAAACATCAAATTATGGTCGAAATGATAATAAAAGTATGCTACTTTAAGTGATTTATACTAACAATTGACCAAGTCAATTTAGTAATATATCGGTAGAATTATGAAAAAATTAAAGAAACTTAAGTGATTTATTAGTCCAAGTATAGACCCTACATCATAGGCTCAAGAAGGATTAGGGCATATACGGATTCTAATCATCACTCCTCCAAAAATAGTTAGAAGATTGTTTAATCTTTTCAAAAAATATTCTTAGCACTAGAAAGACTTTCTTTTTAATAATATTTTATTTATGATTTTGCCATGGTTTTAATCATGCAAAAGCAAGTATTAGAAGTAACTAGTCAATCTTAATATACTTTTACAAATGTCATTTTTCATTTAATAGCATAAAGACAATGAATATATTAATGCTTACGGTGGGAATGCATACCATCTCTAGCATTTCTTTCTAATTATTAGGTAAAATCTTACATATAAGTATACTTGTTGAATATGTAATACAATAGTGAGTAAGATATCATCACACATAGATTGATAATTATTAGACCAATTAATTACTAACAATGAATAAATCTTAAAATTTATGTTACGAATCAAAATAAGAAATGATAGATTAACTAACTAAATTTAAAAAAATTCAATACAGGAAATATGTTAGAATATCGATTTCACCGTGATTACAAGTTATAAATGTCTAAGTGTTTGGGGGACTAGTTTGCTGGTATAAGTGAAGCGTCATAAGAACGCGCGTATAGAGAAAGAAAAAGCACGTTGCTTGTTGCCGCTACAGACTTCGTAGTGCTTGCCGCTGCAGGAGTGGACAATGAGCGCGACCTCGCAATCGCAGAGAACGGAGAGCTCGCTGGCCTTCTTCATCAAGCCGCTCCGCCTTTTCGTGAAGGTCACCTGGCGCCGTCTCTTGTCCTCGATTGGCTTAAGCACTACCTTCTTCCGCCCCATTCCAAGCCCTATTCTCCTTTCTTCCTTCTGTATATCTGACTCTCGGCGACCCACGAAGACTTAGGATAAGTGGAGATTTGGAGTAAGAGCGGAGAGAGATGGAGAGAGCCAAGTAGGGGCCAGATCGGAGGAAGACTAAACAACTGTTGGTTGACACGTAGCAAGCGGTTTGCGTTATCAACTGTCCGCAGTCAGTCTTTTTCCTTTTTCGGTAATTTTAGTTGTCATTTTGTTTCCTATTTTGGGTCTAAAAGAATGGTAGAAACGACATAAAAAGGAGGACGAAATACCGTTGTAAGAATTGTTTAAGTAAAATATTATTTTTCTCTAATAATGAGATAAATTTATTATTGAATTTGATGTTCTATATTGTTGTTCAGATGTATTTTAAAAGTCATTTTAAAATACATAAGCAAATTCCAAGTTGGATCTAGAAACATCTCTAAAAAAGAAATAGAAATTTTAAAATTGAAAGGTATCACAGGAGAAGAAAGTTTCTCCAAAGAACAGGTGCCGTCACAGAGGTCGTAGTGCTTGCCGCGGCTGGAGTGGACGAAGATCGCGTTCTCTCACTCGCAGAGAATGGAGAGCTCGTGGGCCTTCTTCATCAAGCCTCTCCGCTTCTTTGAGAAGGTCATCTGACTAATTTTCTTGTCCTCGATACGCTTCAGCACCACCTTCTTCTTCCCCATTCAGACCATATTTTTCCATTGGTTCTGTCTCTCCGACTGAAGAAACAAAGATCCTGGATAAGGGAAGCTATGAAGTACAGGCAGAGAGAGACGGGGGCCAGATCTGTGGGAGAAAATAATCAAGTATTTAAAAAAAAAAAAAAAAGGAGTGTTTATATGTTCTCGTTTTAAATATGGAAACTTTAAGACTGAATAACTAATATTGGCCTGCGAATTAATAGCCGTGTCTTAACATATATGAACTTATTGGCCATATATATTGTTCACTTAACTACAGGCCCGGACAGTTCTACAAGGTTGACCTTTCAACGTCGTAATTCTAGGCCCAGACTTGCAATGCAATAAGCATATAATTACCTCGATAAATCGTTAATGGAGTTTTTGGCCTTTAAAGAAAATACTTTAGTGGGTTGTGATTTTGGTTTCTTTTTTTCTTTTTTTTTTTTTCTGGGTTCAGGCCTTGATGGTTATTCCTGTTAGCTTGTTATCCAAGATCAATCATGCAAGAGCAAGCGTCAAAAGTTAACTAATCAAACTCTGACATGCAAACAAGAAATTAATTATTCTCAAACATCGTATTCAACAGCCAGAAGAAAGAAGGGCAGTGCTTGAGCGCAGATATGCGCACAATTAAAAACATAGTTCTATGTCATTTTTACAAAAGCCACGTATCATTCAATAGCATAAAGACGATCAGTATATTAATGCTTATGGAAGGTGTTGAAGGTTGAAGATTTTATATTTATGTTACCATATATTGCGCCTAGAATAAGGCCCAATATATTTTCCTATATTATGAGATATTAGGGTTTCCCTTGTATAAGCCTCATTTATGTTTATATATAGCCTCTTAGGGTAACATGTAAATCATAATAGCCGCACATTAAGAGTTCTTCTCTCTACGGCTTTGTTTTCTCTTGTAACTAGTTTTGGTTTTGCTTGATCAGTAAACAAGCTTTTGTTCCAAACATACAAGAGTTCATCAAATTCTTCATGGTATCAAAGCCAACGATTTTGTTGGATTCTTTGGTTAGTTTTTGTTCACGGTGCCGAGCAGACAATTTTGGATTTCTAGTGCTTTGTCTTTGTTATACGGCTTTCTCTCTCCGAACTAAAGAGAAGGGTGCCGTGAGTGAAGACTTGGCTGCCTTTATTTTTCTTCATACCTTTTCTCTCTCCGATTTCAAGAAAAGGTGCACTTGGTTTTCTCTCTCCACAATAAAGCAAAAGGTGCGGGATTGACTTTCTCCAAAAAAAAGGTACACTTGGTTTTCTCTCCCCAAAAGGGTACACTTTGCCGCCACCTAGTTTTGTCTTTTGCTTTGTGGGTTTTCTGTCTCTTCGACACTACACCAGATCAAACAAATTTGACTTTATCGACTACACCAAGCAGCCACACGATCTTTGGTATTTTTTCCTCCTTGCTTCCGCACTTTGTGACTATTTTGGTTTGCTGTTGTGGTTTGGATACTTTGTCAAATATTTATTTTTCTCTTGGATATTTCTTGGTACGAGTAGTTTGGAGACTTCTTTGGTTTCATCATGGCTACTGAGTCAGATCCTCTTCAACCACCGGTTACTCCATATGTTGCTCCTCATGCTCAAAAAACTCACCAAGAGAAGGGGAATCAATCAGGTTCTAAATCGGATCATCATGAGGGTTATGTTTCCCCAATTCCGATCATCACAGACCCGAATGATCCCCTATATCTACCACCCGGTGATACTAGTGGAGCTCCTTTGGTTGGTTTTCAACTCAATGGCTCTAGTAATTATGCTGTTTGGAGTCATGCTATGAAACTTGCTCTTCTCTCTAAGAACAAGTTGGTATTTGTGGATGGCAAATACCTTGCTCCGGCTGAAAATTCGCCTTATTTGCCTATCTGGGAGCGTTGTAATGCAATTTGTCTTTCTTGGATCCTTAACTCGCTATCTGGGCAACTCCATGAGGGCTTAATCTACACAGTTAGTGCTGCTGATCTCTGGAAGGAGCTCTGTACTCGTTACAGTCAGGTTGACCCGACCCGAATCTATGACCTTTTGAATGAATTAAGCTCCACGAAGCAATCGGGTGGATCAATTGCTTCTTATTTTCATCGCTTGAGAGCACTATGGGATGAGTATGCAACATTGATGGCTCTGGATTCACCGGAAATGTCCAAAACTGACGGTTGGAAACTTCATCAAGAACGCATGAAGTTTTATCAATTCTTGAAAGGACTAGATGATCGCTTTTCTCATCTTAGAGACCAGATTTTGCTCATGAGGCCACTTCCTGACGTTTTGCAAGCTTACTCCATCGCCAACAATGCCGAATACCGGTATGGAGGTCCAGAGATGACAATTGGTGATTCTCAGGCTTTTACGTCGACATATGGGACCGACGCAACAAGCTGGTCCGCATTTGAGCCACTTGTTGCAACACCAGGGCCTAAGCGATCAACTGGGACAACACCTCTGCATAACGAAAATGACACATCGTTTTTGCTCAAAGTAGGGCAAAATGATACATCATCTAGGGTTTCTGGCAAACCCAAATGTGAGCATTGTGGACGAAAGGGGCACCGCAAGGAAAGTTGTTATCGTCTTAAAGGACCACAATGTGAGCATTGTCAGCTTTTTGGACATAAGAAGGAAGCTTGTTACAAGCTTAATGGCTATCCCCCAGGTCACAAGAATTTTACTAGTAATTCTACTGTCAATTTGGCCACTGTTGAGCCTAGTCATTGCACTTTTACACCAGAGCAGTATGAGCGCATTATCCATTTGATCAAGGAAGACTATGGTAGGACCTCTCATGCTAATGGAGTAGGTATTTCAGAATCTTTTCCTTACATTTGGATTATAGATAGTGGGACCAGTGATCATATTACTGCTGATTTTAATTGCTTAGAATTTCCTGTTAAATGCATGACTAAGTCTAGATCTGTTAAACTGCCAAATGGGGAATTAACCCAAGTCACCCACACTGGTTCCATAACCCTAGTTGACGGTTTAAAATTACATACCGTTCTTTATTCTTGTGATTTCAAATATAATTTGTTGTCCGTAGCTAAATTCACTGCTGACAATAACTGTTTAGTGGTTTTCTATGCTGATTTGTGTGTGTTTCAGGACCTCTCGACGGGTGATGTCAAGGGAATTGGTAGAATGCGACATGGACTTTATTTTTTCTTGCACCCTAGGAATAAGCATGTTAGCAAATTTTCCGGTACTGCACCGGCCCTTTCAATTACTTCAGCATGTAATGACCTTAATTTTCATTTATGGCATTCAAGACTTGGTCACATGTCTTTATCTAAATTTAAATTTTTGAATGATTTCAAAGATTTTCCGTCTTCTGATTTCCATTGCTCAGTTTGCCCTCTTGCTAAGAAAACACGTGATTCATTCACTGTTTGCACTGAGAATGTCAAAAATCTTTTTGATTTAATCCATGTGGACATTTGGGGACCATATCATGCCCCAAATTATGATGGTTCGAAATATTTTCTAACCATTGTTGATGATTTTTCACGAGGAACTTGGACTTTCCTCATGAAACATAAGACTGAAACAGTATCACATTTGGAATGTTTCTTTAACACAATTCAAAATCATTTTAGCATTGGAATCAAACGCATTCGTTCTGATAATGCAACTGATTTCTTTAATTCCTCATGTGACAAATTGTTTTCATCATGGGGTATAATGCATGAAAGTTCATGTGTATATACCTCACAACAGAATGGTGTGGTAGAACGTAAACATCGTCACTTATTAGATGTTGCACGGGCATTAAAATTTCAAAGTCACATGCCTACATGTTTTTGGGGTGAATGTATACTCACTGCCACACACATTATCAATCGCATTCCTTCTTCAGTCTTACATGGAAAATCTCCTTATGAGATGATTCATGGGAAAGCTCCTGACCTTTCTAGACTTCGAGTCTTCGGTTGTCTTTGCTATGCTTCAGTGGTGGGGCATAAAGACAAATTTGCCCCTCGAGCTATTCCTAGCATTTTTATGGGATACCCTTTTGGGCAAAAAGGGTATAAACTTTATGACATTGAAAGAAAGAAATTTTTTGTGAGTCGTGATGTTCATTTTCATGAAAATGTTTTTCCTTTTACAAACATAAAGAATGGGTCTCATTCCTCAAAATTCCCTATGATGTCATCTCAAGATGAGGAGCCTGCACAACAAGTTATCAGAGTTAACCCTAATTCAGATACTCAGGTAATCTCTCCTACCCAATCAAATTCCATTCCTGATACAACCATTCATACTACACCAGATATTACCACTTCCAATATCTCAGGCAACCAACCCAATGATTCTACCTTGGAGATTATAGATCTTCCTTCTACATCACCTCCTGTTTTCACTTATGATGAGACAGAGGATGATCCTTTCTCACCAACCATGCATAATCCCACAGTCCTTTCATCACCTCCTAGACGATCTACTAGAATTTCCAGGCCACCCATATGGACTCAAGATTATGTTTGCAACAATGTTGGCTCATCCATACAATACCCCATATCTGACTATGTATCTTATACACATTTACCCATTCCACATCAACACTTCATGGCAGCCATTTCACCTGAGATAGAACCCTTGTTCTACCATGAGGCAGTTAAGGATTCTAGATGGCGAGATGCCATGGATCAGGAAATGAAAGCATTAGAATCGAATGGAACATGGGAACTGGTAGACCTACCACCACGAAGAAAACCCGTAGGATGTAAATGGGTATACAAGATTAAGTATCATGCCGATGGGAGTATTGAGCAGTTTAAGGCTCGTCTAGTAGCGAATGGTTATAGTCAGACAGAAGGCATCGATTATCATGAGACTTTCTCTCCTACAGTAAAATCTGTGACAGTTAGAAGTGCATTATCTATTGCTTCACAACGTAAATGGATTATTTGACAAATGGATGTCCATAATGCATTTCTACAGGGAGATTTAGATGAGGAAGTATATATGAAACCACCACCTGGGAGTCCTTTTGAAGGGGGGTCCAAAGTATGTCGATTGAAGAAATCTTTGTATGGGTTAAAGCAAGCTTCACGACAGTGGAATGAGAAGTTTACAGAAGCTTTAGTATCTGCTGGCTATCGATAGTCACTGTATGACTATTCTCTTTTCACTAAAGGACAAGATAATAATATTGTTTTAGTGCTCATATATGTGGATGGCATTTTAATTACTGGTGATGACACACAAGAAATTGAGGCTTTACAAGCCTATCTTCATTCTACATTTCGAATCAAGGATTTGGGAGAACTCAAGTATTTTCTTGGAGTTGAGATCCTTCAAGATTCAAATGGCATGCATCTTAGTCAACGTAAATATATCTTAGAATTGATCTCTGAATTGGGACTATCAGCTGTAAAGCCTGTTGGAAATCCTATGGAGACAAATGTCTTATTTACTAGCTTGAAATATGATGAGCAAGTTCGTCCACAAATAGATGATCCACCATTTGAGAACATCTTGAGTTATCAGCAATTGATTGGTAAGCTGAATTATCTTGATATGACACGCCCTGACATTGCTCTTCCCATACACCTCTTAAGTCAATTCATGCATGCTCCCAAGCAATCCCATTAGGAGGCAGCTCTCCGCATTGTTAAGTATCTTAAAGGAACAATAGGGCTTGGTTTATTCTTTCCTTCAGATGGCGATTTTCTCTTGCAAGCTTTCTGTGATGCTAGCTATGCAAAATGCCCTATGACACGTCGATCCACTACTGGCTTCTGTCTTACACTTGGACATTCAGTAATTTCTTGGAAAAGTAAAAAGCAACTAGTTGTGACTCTTTCTTCAACAGAGGCTGAATACAAGGCCATGGCAACCACTACTTGTGAGATCGTTTGGGTGGTTGGTCTATTAAAAGATATGAGAATTAATGTTTCACAGCCAGTGCTGTTATATTGTGATAATGAAGCAGCGCAAAAATTGGCAGAAAACCCAGTCTTTCATCAGAAGACCAAGCATATAGATGTTTCTTGTCATTTTATTCGAGAAAAAATATGTCATGGTTTAATTAGCACAGCACATGTTGGGAGTGGTGACCAACCTGCAGATATTTTGACCAAGGCTTTAGGGACAAATCAACACTATCATCTCCTTAGCAAGCTTAGGGTCTTGGACTTCTTTCGACCCTCAGCTTGAAGGGGGGTGTTGAAGGTTGAAGATTTTATATTTATGTTACCATATATTGCACCTAGAATAAGGCCCAATATATTTTCCTATATTATGAGATATTAGGGTTTCCCTTGTATAAGCCTCATTTATGTTTATATATAGCCTCTTAGGTTAACATGTAAATCATAATAGCCGCACATTAAGAGTTCTTCTCTCTACGGCTTTGTTTTCTCTTGTAACTAGTTTTGGTTTTGCTTAATCAGTAAACAAGCTTTTGTTCCAAACATACAAGAGTTCATCAAATTCTTCAGAAGGAATGCACACAAGTTCTGACAATGTCTTTCTTGTTATCATGGAATCCACCCCAGCATGTAGTTATTCACGCTTGGACCTGATGTAGCGACTACCATTGGATCATGCTGATATCTGTAATTCAATAACCAATTCCATAGGTTAGGGTAATAATGGCAAGCATCCACGCACGTTTAATCTGGGATTATGCTTAATTGCAGGAAACCCCATGTGAGATGTCGATAAATGGTGTTGAATCCTAAACTATTTAAGACCATTAAGTTATAAACGTTTGGCAAATATAGTTAGTTGATTTTGTGGTGTAGCCTCTCTCACCCTGACTACATATTTTGACACTAAAAAACTGAACTAAAGACCCCTTGAGTTTTTTGGCTCAACATAAGCCTACCACAAGTGTACAGCATACAGGGAAAAGGGACTGCAATTGGATCCTCAAGTAAAAGTCAGTGATGCATACCCATCATCTTGAGCTTGAGCAGGCTGTCGGCCGTAGCCCACATCTTGGACACTTTGATTCAGTTGGAGAGTATTTAGATGATATCCTTCCACCAACTGCAAATAAAGCATCAGCTGAAGTCGTATTTTCCAAAATCATGGTGAATAATTGTGTTGATCACATGCAGTACCACTACTTTCCAAAATTTGGCGTTACTTTTGATTGTTCAGTCAATTCATGGCATTGTCTTTTTTCTTTTATCCTTTAATATAGTTAGTGTGCGTAAATAATTCGGTTTTGGATCGAATGCCTCTTGTACAAGATATGGAGCTCCATATCATAAAGTCTAGCAAGTGCGTGGGGATATTGCCTACCCTTTGTTTTAGTGTCTTATTTGCTTCATTCAGCATGTGTTCCTGCACAAATAAAAGTCTCTTATGGACAAGGTGTGGCAGTAAGTTGGGGCATGTAATTTATGGACAAGGTGTGGCAGTAGAATCAGATGAAGTAGCAGCAATGGTGGATTGGCTAGCATTAAAAACAATCAAGGCACTAAGATTTAATTAGGCTAACGGGGTATTATCACAAGTTCATAAGTAATTATGGGGACATTGCTACACCTTTAACTAAGCTACTTAAGAAAAATGAATTTGTGTGGGGTAGTGAAGCAAAAAACTCCCTTACTAAGCTAAAGACAAAACAACAATGTTAAGACTACTAAAAGTTTCTATCTCATTTACAATAATGTGATGCTAGCATACTAGAAATGAAAGCACAAGAAATTTTCAATAAGCTAAGCATTGGGAAAAGGGAGACAACTAGCAGTACAAGAATGGTATTTTGTTTTATAAACACAGGATTTTTTTAACAAGGATCCTAGATTGATTCTAGTCATTCTCTAGTAGCTACATGGAGCCACACATGAGGTTATTATAAGACTCTCCAACAAGTGAAGGCAATATTGTACTAAGTCAGCATAAAGCAATCAATTATTCAAGTTGTTAAGGAATGCAACTATTTTAATTTGGGAGAATATAATCATGAAAGGTTGCAAGTGATTATGGTGATAGTCAATAGGCTTTTAAAGCTCACTCATTTTATTGCTTTGTAACATCCATATATTGTTGTTAGTGTGCCATAGATTCTTTTTTTTTTTTTAAAGAATATTTTCAAGCTATATGGTATGCCACGTAACATAGTTTTTGGCTAAGATGTAGTAGTTTGAAAGACAAGGTATAAAATTCAATTTCTCCACTATAGATCACCCACAAATTGATTCGTAGTCTGAGTTAGTGAATAAAAATTTGAAGGTCTACTTGAGATGTTTGACTCATGACCATTAAAAAGAAAATGGGTTAAGTGGCTTACATGAGTTAAGTTTTGTTGTCATACCAACACTCATGGAGCTAAAAATAAATCTCCTTACAAAGTGGTGTATGGAAGGTCACCACCTACACTTCTCTCTTACTTACTAAGGTATTTGGTTATGGTGATTGTGAATAGAAAGCTCTAGACTATGGATTTAATATCAAAAGGTTTAAAGGAAAGATTGATTATGGTCCAAAACTAGATGAAAATACTATGAGATTAACATAGTGTTATTGGGGCTCGCTTGAGGTGCTGCAAAAGATTGGAAAAGTTGACAACCATCTAAAACTACTAGTGAGAGCTAAAATAGACATGTTCCCTATGAAGATGTTCCCTATGAAAATGTTCTCAATCCTCAACCACAAGCTAATTCAGCCATGTCAACTTCTAGTTAAGGTGCATGTGGTCAAGACTAACACACATGGGAGATTAAGATAGAAGTCATTTTGTTTATTCCCTTCGTGTGTTTTATCATTAGAGTTTAGGAAAAAGAGAATGGGTATTCACTAGTTATAGGTAGAAAAAGAAGGGACTGGGGAAGGGGAAAAAAAAAAAGGAAAAATGGAGGGGGGATGTTGTGCTTGTTTTGGCATCTTTTTGGCAAAAACAAATTTGTAACCAATATTCGAGGTCTTGGGTTCATTTAAAAGAAGCCTTAATTGATTGTCCATTTCAATGTTCTACATTCATTCCATCAAAATTGGTAGGAAACCGAAATCTAGCAAGCAAATCAATAACAAATTTTGCCTTAGTTCATCTCTCTTAGTTACTTGATTGTTCGCTTGAAATTTAACTAAAGATCTAGACTATTGTAGTTCACACCTTGTTGTTAGCTATTATGTAGATCAATAGAATCCGAAAAAGGACAAAATGTAAACTAGTTAAGGTAGTTGTGGAGAAATCCCATTCCATTTTTTGTCATTAGCATCCTTCTTTGCTTTTGAAACCTTTCTTGTTGCTGATCTTAAGGATGGTAACTATTTCAATTGTCATGTATGATATCTAAATAAATCAAATAATCAGCTTATGCAAAGGAAAAAAAGAGTAAGGAGCATGAACAACCAAATACTTAGTCCATCAATACTCAAATCATTTTTTTTTCATTAACCAAGTTTCTAATTGTATTATTCGTAATTCGAGTGGAACTAAACACCCATGTTTGGTCCATCAATTCATATTTAATATTGATTTAACAACTTCTTTTAACTCCATATTATGGTGAAGGCAATTGAAAGTATCTTAAGCTTATGCATTCCAATTTTTGGGAGGACCTTAGAGTTTTAAGATGTATTATCCTAGAAAACAAGGGCTTGTGAGGAAAGGTAATATATCAATTACTCAGAGACCATATTAAAGTTAAGAATGTAGACAAAAATAGAAATTCAAAAGTCTTCATTCCAAATTCATTATTTTTAATAAATATTTTGAAGAAAATAACACAATAACTAGAGCAATAGAATGTTAATGGCTAAAAAATCAAGATCAATTTGTTTAGTTTTGCTTCAAGTTAAGATGCATTCAAGCTTTACCATCTAGTATATTTGACTAGATTATATTCATGTTACATAACAAGTTTAAATTATGTACACATACTAACTTTGAATCCTTTGATATTTCTATTTTCAAATACTCCACATCTTGTATACAAGTTTTAAAGTTAAGAAGTCTAAGCTTTAGACATTTTCCACATGAGCTTTATGCTCCACTTATCTCGATCTTTTGATAATGTCATAGCAATTATATAACTCATTTAATAGTGAACTTGACCAAGTTGTGACTCTAAAAGAAGTTACCAAATAGTGCAACACAATAAGTTTTACATTAGCTCAAGTCATACTTAACAAACACCATTATATGAACAATTAAATTACATATGAGATCTTAGTTTCACAAATCTATTTATGAATGTCAAACAAAAACTTAAGTTTTAACATAATTATAATTCAAGTGTCAAAGGTGGGCTTAAGGTTTTACTTGTTTGATAAATAAAAGAAGATAAAAAAAAGTTTATCAATCCTAGTTAAGTATACTTTAAAGTAAGAAATCTTTGATTTTAAATAAATTGGAGTACCAAAACAAGTGAATTAATCCATTCAATAACAGCAACTCAACCAACACTCCTAGAGTGGTTTCATTTTCATATATTACTTATAAAAAAATGGTCATTATCAAGTTTAAGTATTAGTACAATTCATAATTTTAACATGAATGAGGATCAAATAAATCAGCTTGTTTTTTTGAATTGAATTTCAAGTCTCCTCCCTTTTTATCTTTGTGTCCCTCACTACATATTTCATAATCTAACACATTGAATATGGTCCCTATTCATTCATTTCCATTGTTGATTTCCTTCTATCCCATCATAAAACATGGTTCCTATTCATTCTTCACTATTGTTGATTTCCTTCTATCCCATCACAACTACTACAAGTTCATCCAACCATTTATCGCTTCCACCGATCCCATCTATTGGTGGCTTAAAATTTGGAGAGTAGAGGTATTGATTCTTGAATTTTCTTTAAAACTTAAACTACCAAGGCCATGAACTTGTCTTGGAAATGGATTTCTTATTAGCTATTGAATGATATTGTACAAATGCGGTGTAGGATTGGTCTTCTCATAAGCCAACCCAAACTGATCGGTCAAATAGACGGTGGACCAACTGCCACAAGCGGTCGGTGTTATGCCCTCAAATAAAAGGTAACAAGTAAGATCTTCCTTGCTACTTGGCTTGATCCAACCAGATCTTCCTTGTCACTTGGCTTGATCTACTCAGCCACCCTATTTTTCCACCACCTTAAGATACGCTCCCGGGGTCCTCCTAGGAATCTAAGCTTCTGATCTTGATAGAACCAAGCCCCTAGAAATTCTCAGAGCCAGGTCTCAATGCCAAAAGGCACAACTGACAAAACTGAGACAGGGTAACATAATACATATGAAGACATCAGAGGAACATGGACAATACAGGGCAAATTCGGGCGCCACCTGTCTTAGACATACTTCAAGGTCGCAACAAAGACACGTAGAGTCCAGTAACAAATTAGAAGTAAATGAGACATGTTGGAAACAAAGACACGGTCATAACTAAGACACGTATGGGCAATCATGATGTAGAGATGTTGGAGACAAGGTACAAGTAAATCAGAAGCATAACAAATTAGAAGCCAAGTAAACAACTAAACAAATCGGCTAAGGTCGTATTCCTCGGGAGTCCACTAACAAGAAGTTATCAACAAACTAGCAATAAGCTAACATCAACACCACACATAAATGAAATCATGGATATAATATGGAACTGATAACATAAAAAAAATTCAAAAAAAATAAAAGAAAAGACAAAGTAGGGAATCCAAACACGCAATTAAACGAGAAATACATGGAAAAAAAAAATGAACTAATTTTCGGGTGTAACTGAAGCATGAAAAAAAATGAACCTTCAGACGAAGAAAAGCACGTTGCCTGTTGCCTCTGCTGGAGGAAATGAGGAACGCCGCCTCGACTTCGACTGCTCTTCTCCTCAACGGCTTCAGCACCACCTTGGTCCCCCCCATTTAAAGCCCTGTTTGCGCTCTTTGTTTGTCTCTTCGAGTGTCTGGACGGTCAATAATGAAAGATATGTTGGAAAATCAATGCTGACAAGGTCCCACGAAAGATGTGAAAAGAGAAATAAAGAAGTCAAGGTTGTAGGACCCATAATAAAAGGACGAAACGTGAAGAATTCTTAAGCCGTGAAGTTAGTGGAATTATCCAGAATTATGCATGAAGAAAAGTAATGTTGGGTCCCACACAAGAATTGTCTAGCAGCCGTGATTGTTGACTTCTGGTATCTCTAGAGAATGCTTAACGATAAATCAAATGTGGAGGCGCCGAATTCATGAAGAAACTGGAAACATGGAGAAGCCGATTTTCAGGCAGTACGCGGTAGACAAAGTCGGTTAAGCACTCTATAAAATGAGGAAGAGTTACACCCAGGAGGTGTGCCCAGCAGAGGCACCAGAAGGAGTGCCTAATGTAGGTACCAAAAGGGGTGCTAAGAGCAAGCACCAGCAGGGGTGCCAAGTGCAGGCACCAAAAGGTGCGTCGACAGAAGGCATCAGCAGGTGTGTCGACAGAAGGCATCAAGAGGTGTTCCGAGAGGAGAAGGCACCAGGAGGTGTTCCGAGAGGAGAAGGCACCAGGAGGTGTTTCGAGAGGAGTAGGCACCAGGAGGTGTGCCGAGTGAAGGCACTAAGAGGCACAGCAGCGTGTGTTGCTACTTAGCACTGTAGCAGTCCGACCAACACAGGTCCGATAGTGATTTTGTAATTTGTAACGTACTCCAGATATTTCTAATGAGAAGGAGAAGGGGCCGTCGCAAAATCGGTGACAGTGGACGTAGGCATGCTTTGGCCGAACCACTCTAAATATTGTGTCTTCTTGTGTGATGTACGCTTATTTAGATTCTAGTTCTGATGTTTAATAAGATCCTGACAAGCAGTATCGGAGTTCCAACAAATGGTACCCCAAATTCCCAACAAGTGGTAACGGAACACCAACAAGTGGTATCGGAGCCCACATCCAACAAGATACTGACCCGGAAAGGGTATCAAGAGTACTCAACGGGAAAGGGAATTAAGGGGACGGCGTTCGGCCGCGTAATAGGGGTCAAAGAGTCGGCTAATTTCTCTTTGACGCGTGATTTGTTTTTTTGTGGGTGACTTCCACGCTGCGACTTAGGACGTGTTAACAGTTTTTTGCTAATTTTAGGATTTAGTTTTTTTTTTTTTTTCTTCTCGACTCCAGGTCTAGTCAAAGAAAAAGAGCCCCGACTTGACAGGCTTTGAGACTAACAAGGCGAGAGACGATAAAAAAGACACGGAACGAAACAGAACTTGCTGAAAGCCTCGAGTTGATGACAAAAGACAAAAAGAAAAAAGATGATAATTCTTATTATTTTCAATTTTAAGCAGTGAAAAACTGTTATAATAATTATTAAAAGTAAGTTGACTTGTTTACAACTTCTAATTTTTTTTTATTAAAAACCCAAGTATTATTATTGTTCTTCTTTTGAATATGAGAACTTTATTGCTGAATAATTTATATGGGTTTATGAATTAATAAGGCATCAAATTATGGCTGAAATCATAATAAAAGTATGATGCTTTAAATGATTTATACTAACAATTGACCAAGTTAATTTAGTAATATGTCAGTAGAATTATGAAAAAATTAAATAAACTTCAGTGATTTATTACTCCAAGTATAGATGGTACCTGGATCATAGGCTCAAGAAGGATTGGGGCATATATGGATTCTAATCATCACTCCAACATAAATAGTTAGAAGATTGTTGGATCTTTTCAGAAAATATTCTTAGCAGTAAACATGCTTTCTTTTTTATAATATTTTATTTATGATTTTGGCATGGTTTTAGTCATGCCGACATACTTGACATACTCTTACAAATGTCACGTTTAATTTAATAGCATAAAGAGAATGAATAAATTAATGATTACGGTAGGAATGCATACCACCTCTGGCATGTTTTTCTTACGGTCATGGTATCCTAGCCGAAATATAGTTGGTTCACGTTTTGACCATAGCTTAGATCAGTGGGACCATCCATGCATGCTTAATTTGGAATTATAGCATTGGTGAGACTATGCCTGTAGAAAATCTAGATTATGTAATTTAGTCTTGCTTAGTTATAATTGTATGAAATTGAACTTGTTTTGTATATATTTATATTCCTATATCCTAAAGCACTTTAAAAAAATTGAAGTTAAAAACTTTTTTGTAGTTATGATTTATTAATTGTTCTTTTGGTTTAGCTTCAATAGCCCTGACATTATGAGATATAAGAAGTCCAACTAGCTTCTAGAATTCAATCTAATCTACACTTGAGGTTGATGAAAAATCCTTTAATCTATTGGCAGTATCTTATTATATGCCTTGTGCAAGGGTACTACATATAGGAAAAAGGACTTTAATGGCTCCACATATAAACAGCTCCCTTACTAAAAAGTTAAGCATGCATAGTCAAATATGCAAGTTGTGTTCACATAAAGGATGAAAGAAACCATCCACTTAAGCTTTAATGGGTCATTGGCCGTAACCCGCATCATTAACAATTTGATTTATTTTAAAGTATTTGTGTGGTATCCTTCTACCAATTGCAAATTAAGCATCAACTAAAAGGTCAAAGTCCTAAAACTATGAAGGATATACTTTTGCTCACATGCAATACGATTGCTTTTAACATTTTTTATTACCTTTCAATTATTCACTCAACTCATGGGCTTCCATTGGCTTTTAAAATAGTTGGCACGTGTATATGATTTGGTTTTGGATGATGCCTCTTGTATCATATATGAAGTTCCATATGATAAATTATGTCTATTGCTAAAAATTAGTTATCTCCCATATATACTAATGTTCCATCCAAACATTTGGAATGTGCCCTCCCTTTTTCTTTTTCTTTTTCTTTTTTTTCTTTCATTTTTTAATGATAGAAATGCAAGTTTGCATTAATAAAAAATAGTGTACAAAAGCAAAAGAACATACCCCAGCATTACAAGAATTACAAAAACTACAAAAGAAAAAAATAGAAGCCTTCAAATCTCACTCAAAATAACATTTCTTTGTAAAAATTTTATATTTTGAAACAAATAAGCTCTCCCTCGGATGATTTTCCTTACTTTTACCAACAAGATTATAATGTCAACTATTCTATTTTAAAATCTTCTTCTATTTTGTTATGCTCATATATAATACATGTAAGCTAAAAAAGATATTTTAAGAAGCTTTGCAATCAAATCTTTTTTTTTAGTTGCTCTAATCATCCATCGTAATTCATCCATTTGTTTTAGTGCTATTTGTCATTAATCATGTGTTAAATGCATGAACAAAATTGAAGATAAAGAAGTTAAGGGAGGTTCGAAACATGAGGAGGGAAATTATGAAGGCATTCTCATACCTTAAAGATCAATGAGTTGGCCCAACATGTCAAATAAGTGAATAATGAAAGTTATGCATATTTGAGTTTTTAAGGTATGCAAGTAGCTTATATGTTTTGATACTCAAATCATACTCTTAGCCTACAAAGAAACTTTCTAGAATCAATTTCACCATCTTACTTTATCGATTTATCACAACAGAAGGTTAAATGAGTTGGTTAACTTACACAATTTCACCATCTTGCTCTAGTTTAGTAATTTCTTTTAGATTACAAGTAATAGGTAGTTTGTTTTTATGCTTTTTGACACATATAATCTTGTGTTGTTATAGGTAATTACTTAATATTTCTAAGTATCTAGCCTCCTATGTAACTACCAACATATCGATGTAGGGTAGTCAAGATCATTAGTGTTAGATCTCCATATGAAAGTACTTCCAAAACCACTTTTTGCTAAGTTTTGGTAATGACATATATTGTTCCAATGTCAAATTTATCAATACCTAGTGCTTTGCACCATGTAACTCTAGCATGCTAATGATGCCTTATTGTTATTATGATATTACTATAATATGTAAGTGGCTGAAAAATTATGCAACTATGATCCAAAAAATGCATGTTGTTCAATTAGCCTTGTGGTTGAAAACTATGTTGTTTCCTGTTTAAGATATGCCTGCTATTACTATGCTAATTTTTTGTTCATAAGACCAAAATCTTACAAGTTTGGCATGCTGCCTACACATTGCATAACATCTCACATTAGTTTAAAATACATTGCATGCATGGTGTCAAACTAATACCTTTTTGGCTTGAAGGATAGAAAACTACCCAAACAACTTTTTTTAGTCTTCTAATCACTCTCTCTATTTTGGGCCAAAAAACCTCCGTTTAAGGGAGCATTTTCTAATTCAAAGATACAAGGAGCATCCTTCAACTAGCTTATGCCTTTCTCAGAAGCCTTAGCTTGAAAGGAGCCATGACAACAAAGTAGAGGTCACTAAAAAATCTATAACAAAAATAAAAACTATTCAAATTTATTTTCTTTAGTTTGTTGTTTGCAATTTGTGTTGCATTTGCTTTAGACTTAGTGATATTGTGCTTATTGTTGATTTTGGCTATATTTCTTATTGAACACCATAAGGGAGAAAAGTTGGGGTTTGTGAAAACTTGTTATCTTGCATATGTAATATAAAGGTACATAAATCACAATCTTAGTATTGTGGGCTATTTTAGTGTGATTCACCAATTAATTTTCAAATGTAGAAAAATTGCAAACTATTCTAGTATAGCAGTTTGGATTTGTCATCAATTATGTTTGATTAGTGAAGGCAAGCCTTAGTCTATTTAATTAAGAGATGGTGGGGGCCCAAGCATTAAGTTTAAAGGCTAAAGCACATAAATTGCTTGTGTTAGGTTTTACCCTTGGATGACTCTAATTATGAATAAAATTAACATGATAAAATCATTAGTGTATTGCGGCAACATGTGTCAACATAATAAAGTAACTTAAAGAAAAGGTGGAAATGACAACTTCTCATGCATTTCAATCCTTTAAAATGTCCAAAGTGCATGGCATCTTTTTATGAAGGGAACTTATAAAAGAAATGATTAAATTAGTTAAGCCTTTGAGAAGCTAAGCCTTTTATCTTTTGTGAAAGCCAACCTAGTACCCCCTAACATAGATCTTAAAAAAGGGCATTATTTTGAATCAATCTTTCTCATCTGATGATCAAGGTATTTAGTTTTTTATGCGGGAATATCTTATACAAATCATAATTCTAAGTTTTAGATTTGGTATTTGATATGCTAATGGCATATATACTAAACAATCAATTTACCCCTTTGATGTACAGTTTGCACCACTCTAAGGGTTTTCATTTCTATTAACAAATATTTATTATTATTGTTGTACACTTTATGCTCGATTAACCATTAATAAAGTAGCTAATCCTTGAACACTACTTGTATACTCAATCAAATGGTATTGTGGTGAATCTTTGATTCGTTGGCAATAAGAGACCCTTTAGCTTAATGCTAAAGCAAGTGAAGGTAGATTCAACTAGGTTAGATAAAATCACTTAAAAAATATATTTACGTCTTTTTGCATGATTCTCTTATTTCAATAGAACTGGTGATCACAACTATTCTTTCACTTAAACTTAGTTCACTATTGCCTTAACAATTTGGTTATGGATCCTAGTAAGGTTCATTAATTATTAGTCAATCACCAATAAGACATTCAATTAAAACAAAAATAACAAAACAACCAATGTAGAATAATTTCACATTGGAAAGGGAACCTCAGAAATGGTGGGCATGAGTTAGATTGTATACATTACATTTTCTTTTATTTTCCTATTACTAATAAATTATTTATATAGTTAAGGAAAATTTGTTTGCTTATGTTGGTCTTGCAACTACATGAAATAAATAGTTTTCAAATAATGAAAAACAAAAGTGCATATATATATATATAGTCTCTCTCTCTCTCTCTCTCTCTCTCTATGCTCACTTCCTTTTAATTATCTAGAAAGAAAACCTCTTTTCTACTTCTTTACAACGTGTGCACAACCAATAACAATTCCTAACAACTCAATTAACTTTACATAACAAAAACTATACACCTTTTGATAATAGGTCTAAAAGACCAAGAATCATCCAAGTGCTACACACAATACAAAATGTTATCTTATCATAAAAGAAAAAAAGTCAAATACAAGAGAGCCCAAATCTTAAAATTTGGGCATTCTTAATTCAACTCACGAAGAATCTTAGTATGATGATTTGAAGTAAAGCATTCATGACCTAATAAGCATACCCAAAATGGTCATAGATTTTATTTATTAGATGTAACTATAATCAATCATTGAAGGAGTTTTTTTTTTTTGTATAAATAATAACTTAAATTCTTGAATCACAATCAAAAGCATAGCTTTAAGTTATAAGTAGGAAAGACAACTAGTAAGCTTGCTTAGATTTTTAGTCACAATCTCTTTCGATTTTTTTTCTATGATAAGCATACGAGTTTATCGTTTATTTTTTTATTGCATTATGCACATGAAATCCATAGATAGAGAAAATAAGTTAGCTTTTTCATTTAAACATAGGCCTACCTGCTACCTAGTCTTTTTCATATTGGGGTGTTAAAGCTTTAAATTTGTATAATGTTACACTTGATTCAAGTTTTAAGAAGAAAATTTTCAATTATGTGAGTACTCCATATAGTTACCTAGTCTTTTTTTCCAATTGTACTTGACATTAATGGTGAAATCCAAGCACTCCTTGGCAATTCATGCTTAGCTTTATATTCATCGAATGTACACTTAATTCAACTAGATCATACAAAGAGCAAAGAGCAAAGAGCAAAGAGCAAAAAGCAAAGAACAAGGAGAGAAAGGTGAGCTCTCACATATTGAAATGTTAATTTCCATTTAAGTCTACTAATGGGCTTAGGTTCCATTTTGGGCTTATTTTATTTTCATTTTGTGTTTTTGGCCAATCTATTTGTACATATAAATATGGAGTATGTAAAATTAATCCCATTCATTCGTAGCCCAACTATACAAGCTAGAAAATAATTATTATTCCCAAATATTAATATATGATAATTGATAAACTATTTTGTGCCAATATTATATTAAATAATATCATATATTATTTTCTTTTAATCACATTTTTCTAATATGAAAAATCATTTTAAGAGCTTTCTCTTTCATAAAAATAATCAATGAATAGTCATATTCTTAACATACACAATTAAAAGAAAAAAAAGTCAACAAAGAGGATTAAACTTGAATATTCAAAAAATCCTGAACTTAACTCCCCCTTCTTGGAAAAGTTAAAGGCAATTCAGTTTGTGTGATTTATAATTTTTTGTTAGTCATTTTTGTTGTCTAAGAATACTTAGTCTTGGATCAATTATTGTTAATCTTTCTTAAGGTTGCATAATATGTATTGCTTTAGTTATGATATATTGTTGTGGGTAGATCATATCTACTCCATGTTATGTGACTTATGGATTATTTCATTATGATTAAGTAATGTTTAAATTGTCTAATTCTATTAGTATATTTATTTTTCTGGTAAGCAAAGAGTTTTTATCATGACATTGACAACAACATTACTTTGTGTGTGCTTGATTTATAAAATAGGATTTATATTAGTTGTATTGCTTATATACTAAGCATATATCATGTCAATTGTCTAACACCATTTGTTGCACAATTAAGAATAGGAATCAAGTAAGTAGATTAAGTTCAAGAATAGAATATTAAACCTATTCAAACCCATTCTTCCTTAGGTTTCCCAAGACATTTCAATAAATTCGTGAGTGCTTATGTCTATTAAACCTAAACAAAGGTCAAGTAATCATATTTACATAGAAAATCTATATGGAACATCTAACCATATCTATGTGAAAAATATTTTTAAAGCATAAGGTGAGTCACTTCTTATATAACAAAAATCTACAAATGGATTGTTTATTCTTAATAGAATTTGACTTTTATAATTTTTGAAGTACTTCTAAGATTAATCCTTTAGTAGTCAACTATCTTGGAATATTGGTATTAAATCTAAAGCTTCATGCTAATAAGTGAAACACAAACTTGTATAATTACCTTAAGAATGTGTAATTATATATAGTATAGAAGGCATCTTGAAGTTATGAAGTATTGGAAGGATGATTATATATAAATTTTACACCATACCATAAGAGATATGATTTGTTTCAACAACATACCTAACTACATTTCTAGTGACTTAAGCTTCATGCTATTTAGAAGGCCTAGACCTTCCCCTAGAAGATTCCTCTATATAATAGTCAAATGCATAAATGGCAATTCATGTTTGTCTATTATTTTCAAGTTACTAATAATCAAATTAATAATGCATCGATATTTGTTGTACTATTTAGAGGAATGAAACTTAAAGATGCAATATCATTTTCACAAAGAATACATTTGTGGCTCGATGATACTCTTAAATTGTAAAAGATATTTTGATTAGGTTCAATATTAACTTGACTCTTCATAAAAATAAAGCAAAGAAAGAGAAAGTTAGAAGCTTTCCAAAAATGAAAGAGAATTGGTGTTCATTGTTCTAAAAGCTCTTGAATTAGTTACCCTCTAACAAACTTTGATTCTTCTTGTACATTAACTCTATATTAATGTGTTTGAGCTCAGGTTGTGTTGTATTATTGTATTTACATTTTGAGAAATTGAGCTTAAAACCTTAGAATCGATTGTGACTATAAATTCGGGGGTATTCCTCATTTTGTACTCTTTTTTGGCTCTCCCTTGTTTGTTTGACAAAAGAAATAGCTTTGATTGTACCTTGCTATTTGTATCGTAGAGAAATTACAACTTGAGAGGAAATGGATAGCCTTTAGCCATTTACTCAAGAGGGGGGTTGGGGGATTTACTCAAGCTTCTAAAAACCATATGTTCTATTCTTTTCTTGCTCCTTATTCAGACTTGTGTTACTTTGTATTTGTATTGTTTTACCCAATCACCTGCTAGAGTAGTTGGATATTCTTACTTTGTGAATGTACTCCTTTTAGGTGTGGTTAGAAACTATTTAATATACGGTGTAGAGATAGCCAAGAAGGCGTCTACAGCAAAACACCACACACACACCCAACACCAAACCCCCCCCCCCCCCACCCCCCCCACACACACACACAACCCAACCCCAGGGATAACCTTTAGTTGTTTGCTAAAGATACGTTGTTGGGTGGCTTACTCAATCTTTTAAAAATTATGTGTTCTATTCTTTTAATGTCATTTATTTAGATTTATGTTACATTTTATTTTGTATGTTTTGCATGATTACTTGTTATTGGATATTCTCACTTTTAAGGTTTGGCTAGAAACTATTTAATTTTCTTATACTATATGAGAAGAAAAAGAAAATTAAACACCGAAAAAACAAATCCTTTATAGTTGTTGACATGTGACAATTATAAATTTTTAAAGCAAAAGTAGTACTCAAGTATGCAATGACAACAATAGATTTTGATTTATCAAAATATTGGGTTCTTTTAATTGAAGATATAGTAACAATGCAACAACTGGGTGATTGTTAAAACATATAAGCCCTTGCAAGAAAAGAGCAAAGAAAAATCAACTCATACCTTAAAAAGCTTATACACAAATATTGATGCAGATTTGAAGAGCATGGTAGTCTTGGGATAGTTGTAATAAAAGTGGTACATGCCATAATTTTTTTTGTTTATAATATGCTACAATTTATTTATTCTTTTCAAGTAAAATATGGCAAGTCAAAACAGAAATGCCTATAAAGAGAAGTGAAGAGAAAAAAGAAGTCAATTACTACTTGCCGTCACAAAAGAAATCTCATGGAGATACAAAGGGTCAAGAATAAACATAAAAAGACACACAAAAAAGATAGCAAAACATTTTAAAAAGTAGCTCGAAAATAAGCAATAAATGAAGAATTTTCAGGGAACAAAAAAAAGGATAGAAGGTCTTGTGTGAGAAGAAATAATAAGTGGTCTAATATCTTATTTTCTATAAAAAGACAAATTCAAAATTGATAGACAATCCAACCTCATCTTCCATAGATAGATTTATAGATATAACAAATAGTTGAACCTCACATATTTTTGTATCTTCATTAGTGTAACTTTTATTTTTTTATTTACCATTGTTCAAACCATTGAGTATGTGGTAAATCTTACTAGCAATTGTAATTGGTATAAATTACATGGTTAAAAAGAGTACCTTCCTGAAGAAACCCAGTATAAGTGAAAGTCCGCCACTTCGCAATGAAACTTAAAAGGTAAGTTGTCAGAAACTACATGCATTGGGATACGTATCGTTAAAGTAGGCGTTTGGAGTGTCATCAACTGACCTTTAAGGCATGCATGCTTATTTATGTTAAAGAGGTGACTAACTACGACTCGCGTTCCTTGGCTTTTGTGTCTTGAAATGCTCCAAGTATTAGAAGTTGAGTTTTTATAGGGAGAAGGCAATGTGTAATCCTCTTCCAAAGGAACCCGTAAGGAGTTCATAAGGAGTTTTGCAATGTTTCAGACCCTAACGGCTACCACCAACTAGGTATTTCTTTTAATCTGCTATGGTCTTCTACTACAAGCTATAATCCATTTAGTCATTTCAAAATTACTGGTTTGCGATGTCAATTTCAATTGCATTTTCCTATAAGGTAATATTATTGTCCCTGTTGATCACATATTCAAAACATTTTGCAATAATATTCTGCACTTAATATTTAGATTATCTTAAGTTTATTTAAAATATCATGCTGAGCATTTTTCTCATAAATATTATAAATGTGGGTCAATCTTTTAATGGGTCCACAATTTTGAGATATGTACACTTTATAGAATAAATGAGTAAAGTATTCCGATATGACTATCTTTCATTATTTAATTGCCTTCCATACAAAAAATAATAGTAGGGATATACGCATAATATAGTCTAAGTGAGGATAAAAATGCTAAAGGTCACATGACCAAATAATCATATCGGAGATAAGTGGCAAGAACTACAAATGGCATACTTACATTATTTCATTCTCTTAACAAATAACAAGAAAACAAGATAATGAATTACTCAAGAGCAAAGGAGGCACACCTTAGAAAGGATCTTTCAAATGGCACATTGTAGGCCATTTCATGCACTCGCGTAAATGTTCAAAACGTAACCAACCAAGTGTGAGAAGCTCCCTCCATCATTTCAGCTTATATGAAGCATCTTTTGAGCATAACATGCAAAGGAAGACAACACAAAATTTCGAGCATAACATGAATTGTGATCTCTAACCTATTTTGGAAGCAAATAAAGGGTTGCTTGTCGCAAAGGATGAGGTGAGTGACTATTTTCTTGCTTACTAAACCTTAACAACACCTTAGTCTTGGCTTCGTTATTTTGCATTGCTGCGATCTGCAAGTAACAAGAAATTATCTTGAAATCATTTATTTTTCTCCATTTCCTTGCTACTAGTAATATTTTAAACGATTGCTACTCTTGCAATATCTTTTATCTATGCTTTTACCTCCAACTCTAATCGCTTGTTTTCTTCCCTGAGCTTACTTTCCTGTTCAACAAAGGAGACACATTTGGTTACTTCTTTTTAAAATAATCCTACTAGTTACAATCTACAATCCATATATAACCGGTGGACAAATAATTTGAGACAACCAAGTTCAAAAACTAAATCATGTTATTTTTCTTATTTCTTAATTTTTATCTTTACATTGTTGTTTAACTTCTATTTCATGCAGATACTTGAGCAATTTGTTTCTTTCATGTTAAAAGTTAACTTGGATACGCCTCTTTGCGATGTTATATTGTTTGCCTAGACTTTACCTATAATCCTTAATCTGCAACACGGTCAAAGAATGGGCAATCCGATGATGAGGCATGGTTAGATCATTTAAGAAGTACTTAAGATTTCATTGCACCCACTAGTTATTTCATCACCCAATCTAGTAAATTAATTCTATCCCCACAGTTTCAGACACGAAGACCTAATACTTAACCCGTGTTGAGTATTATTTTGAAGACCATAGTATTGAGTTGGATGAGAACCATACAAGTCTCTCAGCAGGTCAAAAATTCGTCAACGTTTTCTAATTTGAAAATTGTCGTTAGTTCAGTACTACGACAAAAATATTAGGACAGATTGTATTAAGGCTGGCGAGGCATAGTATAATACATAGTTGAAACCATGTTAGATGTCCTAGATCTATTCCTTATGGTGAGAACCTTAAGGTGTTTTGGATTCATCCTATCCAATGATTTTGGGCAGAACCAAGAGGTATGAGTTGGAACTGATTCTAAAGTTGATAACTACTAAACATATCTTCCAATGCTAGAAATAATATGAAGATTTTAGCCTGTCTTATGAGTTTAAGAATATGATATAATATTGGGAGCATCAAGAATAACAAATGGAGATGCAACTCTGTTTTCGTATTAAATATCAGATGGTATGACCCTTAAAGGAGGAAAGGTTTCACATTCAATACAAATGACCCAAAGGTCTTGCAGCAAAAGCAGAAGTGTACTTCAAAAAATTCTGGGCAATAAGGAAGATAACTTTATGATAGATAGGCAAAAATATCAACCGGTCACAGTTTCTTTTAAAACCTAGAGGTAACTAAGTTCAAAAATTGTTGATTTAGCCATTCAACTAAGTACGGATTAGACAAATGTGATGGAATGAGAATTTAATGTATAAGATAAAATTGACTAGTGATTGATGTTCTAGTTCATCACATCATGTTAGTGTTTTCTGGATTAACATTTCCTCGAAGATCGAAGTTAATTAATTAGCATCAATGTGTGGGTTCTACCAAGTAAAGTTCCCAAAGGAACAATGTAAATAGCATACCTTTTCTTGCAAACTCATTATAAATTCCACCATCAGTTGTGTCTGAAAATAGAATGAGAATAATGATTAGGATGTAAAAATAAAGATTTGCTAGATGGAATAGTAGGTAAAATTATACATTTTCGGCTAGGTAGTATGGAGCATCCAATACCAACGAGTACATGATCACAAACTGAATAATTTACCTCAATAGATTTTTGGCTATAGATCGTGAAGACATTTTGGTAAGCTTTTCATAATAGACGTTATTTAAAGTAGTCTTTCTTCATAGCTATATCTTAACACAGTGTAGTTAGCTATACAGTACAACCATTAATAAGGAAGGTTATAAACAACAATTATAGTTGCTCATGACTATCATTGATTAAATCATGAAGTTGCATAGTTCTTTTTGTTAATATTAGTGCATATGGCCTGATGGTTTATTTTTAATCTTGGTCTCTAAGTTGTCTATGAATGATTACAGTAGGAAGCGGTGAAAAAGATCCCTACAGCAAGAAGTTCTATAAACCGAAAACTCGATATTAGAATCTCTGACACATCCCTTTAAATTTAACCTTTAATAGATAATAGAACAAGTATAAGACTTTTTTGTACGGTATAAAAGCCTTAGACATTTGATTAACACATTAACGAAGAAAATTATGAACTGTGTTCAATAATATTAGGAACAAATATTTTTTATCAGAAGCGCCCAACTCAATTAGTAGCTCCTTGATCTTATGTATGTGAGACTGACCTTTCTTGATCTTATGTATGTAAGAGCCGCATTCAACCGTCTCTCTAGTTGCGCAAGGTCATTCACACTCAACTTCTCGACATTTGGCCCCTCAAGCTGGCTAAGGCTGCGACATTTTTCTGAATTCATCAACTATAATGCTTTCTGAATTTAGGAAGAGCAAATATAAAAGGAAAGAAGCGTTACTTCTGTACTAGTTCTAGTATCTCCACATGTGACAGTTGGCCTTCATATTCTGGGTGGTGGCTCTGCGGATAAGAAACTTAACAGTTAAAAATTATGTACCAGACACAAATCTCTGTTGTAAGATGGCACCTTCCCTCCTTGGTGGCCAAAACAAGATCAGAGCTAACTCAGATATTCTAAGATAAATTTTCTACTTTTATATGAAAAGATACTTTATAAAACAACTCAGCAACTCCCAATGAGGACTTCTGTAGGAGAAATCTATTGTCTTCGAAAGCTGTTTTTGACCAACTGTTTTTCTCGAACGTAAGGATTAGTTAAATGTAGTCTATGGAGTTTCCATATAAATGAAGACCTTAAAATGCCATGATCCCGTCACCATTTATGACAAATAAGAAGAATTACTAAAAAGGTAAAGAATATATTGCATTAAGATGGCATGTAGCAAATAAGCGTACCATTAAAGATGAGCCAGCATCATCGAACCACCAATATGAAATAGATAAAAAAAAAAATGGAGAAGGGCCACATAAGGCCCTTGAATTGAAAGTAGGAACACAATCTGTATGAGCAATAGAAAAGCACTCTAGACTCACTAGGTTTGTGCAATTTTCAGAAGTTTTGGCTAATGGACGGAAAACAAGTAAACTTGACAATGGTATAACTTTATACACATACAACCCACTTAAGCAAAGGTCATGAGATTCGACCTAAACCGGCCTACTATATCAGCAGCTTGGCTAAACTCCAGCTGTCACCAGTGAAACCACCAAAAGTTACAAAAGATAGATTGCTGAGTAAACAAACAGCATAGTAGTTTCAACAAGAATGAGCCATTTCGTTCTCCGTGATTATACAGGAACTCAAAAGACTTCCTCAAGTGAATTATCAGAAACAACTACTTGAAAAATCAAGGTAACAGCCTTGAGTGTTAATGCATTAGTAAGTTTTGCTTCACAAGTGGTAATTACTATTGGAAACAAAGGAAGAAACTAATATAAACCCTTATCTCTATTAATAGAGTATTCTAAATGGGTTATTAAACATGTTTAATTATACAATCAAGAGAAACTTTGTGAAGAACTGAAAATATCTGCTTACTTCTATGTCATTAAGGCATTTGGAAGCCTTCAAGTCTTCTTCCAAGTGACCCTGGTAATGATTAGATGCCTCCATATCTTCGTGAATATTACTTTGATAATGCTTAAGGATATCGGCCAACCTGAATCATAAGAACTAGACAACATAAACCTTTGTATTTAGGAGTCAAAATGTAGATGTTTTCCTATAACGTTGAGTAAAAAGAAAATATAGACCTAAGTTCTCAAGATGTTTTGAAAATGAATGCTTTTTTTCACTAAGCAAAAAGATATAAGCACAAAGTGCCACAAAAATTATAAATATCTATATTTTTATGTATCTTCAAAATATGGTATCATAAATCAAACTTATAGACATATCATACAAACTTATAGACCCACTTTTACCAACATTAGGTTTGTTTTTACCACCGCATGATAACTAAACCAAATCAAATTTTGCCAAACCACTTTTAATCACTTTTATTTCCTTTTTTTTTTGTATTCTTTTTAATTTGTGTGACATCCATATGCAAATTATTGTAGCCATTTCTTAGTTTCTAAACTACTTGTCATTTATAAATATTATAAGCAAGTACTATATTATATGAAAACACAACCTCTTGAATCCAAATAGACTAAAATTTCATAAGTACGTGTCACAACTTGTGCTTAGATTCAATTGACAAGCAATAGACAATTATGCAAGTTTCTCAAACAATCTCAATCATCCCTTTCATTAGCTATTTAAATGAAATTGAGGGAAAAGAAATGGAAATACAAACAACATCTAAGTGAACAAGTTTCTCATTAAGGAACACACACACACACACACACACATAGATATATGTAGTAAAGGTATCAAACAATAGCTAGGTCATTAGAATCCATGATATGTTTTCTACAACTAGAATGTAAACTAAAGCCAATCATTATTTGACTCCCAATCTAGTGAAATTGCTCAATAGAATCAGGTAGTAATCTTAACACATTAACGAGAAGTACAATGTGCACTAACTAAAGGGTATAACGGATGTAACCTAAGGGTCACAGAACTTGAAAATGAAGAAAAGTGGAAATATGAATGAGAATTGAATTTGAATCTGACGTTAATGACATCTAAGTTGGAACTTAGGAAATCAAAGAAGATTACATCAAATCTAATGAAGTGAGGTTTAGAGAACCCTTTAATAGTTTTTTTTCCTTTAATTAATTGGTTATATACCTATTTAACAAATGTTGGGTCCATAACTTTACGCTTCACTTTGCTGTTTGAAATTATATAGTTCAAAAAATCCAAAGGGTGAAACAAAAACTACTCAATAATGTATTGAATCCCTCTTGTTACTGAATCTTAAGGATATTAACTACTTCAATTTACGCATTTGATATCTAAATAAATTATACAATACCTATTCCAAGGGAATCGGAAACTAAAGAGCATAAGCAACCAAATAGAGCATGAGGGGCCAAACTCTTCATCTATCAATACACAAACCTTATCAATTGAAATACTAAGCTCCAGTTCCTACCTGAGGCTAAATGCCAAGGTCATCAAGATTAAAACTTAGGATATTGTACTTGCTCCGATACCATCCTTTATCCTTTCTTCAGCTCCATGCATTTTTTTAGTCTTTTTGGTGTCCCACATAACTTGGTTTCTACCAAAGGCAAAATGTCAAGGTCGCTGGATTCAAACTCAAGGGGTGTTGCCTACTATGATATCATTTGTTACGTTTTATAACCATTATCCCAAAAAACCTAATGTAAACAACTTCATGTAACGGCGCGCGGACCTCCCTAGCCTTCTCTGCCAAAAGGGACGACTGCCTCCATGAGCTGGTTAATATAAACAACTCCAGAACCATGCGGCCTTGAAAAAGACATTGCCGCCCCAGCTTTCTTACATCAGCTTTACGGATGTAGCAAAAGACACGTGGAATGCGTGAGAATCACGATGGACACAAGTTCAAGAAGCCATGACAAGAATAGAAGAAACCGACTCAGATTGTCTTCCTCTGGGGTCCACTAACAAGAACTAATCCACAGGCTAACATTTCAACAACACAGTCAGTCTGAAACCAGGAATATAGTCAGGCAATTTAAATAAGCTCAGATAAGTTCATAAAAATGAAACAAAGAAACAAAAAGTGAAGTCAAGCACGCAAAATATCAAGAAATGCATGCAACTTTTCCAATGGAAGTAAAAGAACATTGTTTAGGAGCTTCTCTGTCGTTTTCGCTTCTTCGATTTTAAAGGTTTCGGGGGACTAGTTTGCTGGTATAAGTGAAGCGTCATAAGAACGCGCGCATAGAAAAAGAAAAAGCACGTTGCCTGTTGCCGCTACAGAATTCGTAGTGCTTGCCACTGCAGGAGTGGACAATGAGCGCGACCTCGCAATCGCAGAGAACGGAGAGATCGCTGGCCTTCTTCATCAAGCCGCTCCGCCTTTTCGTGAAGGTCACCTGGCGCCTTCTCTTGTCCTCGATTCGCTTAAGCAATACCTTCTTCCGCCCCATTCCAAGCCCTACTCTCCTTCCTTCCTTCTGTATATCTGACTCTCGGCGACCCACGAAGAATTAGGATAAGTGAAGATTTGGAGTAAGAGCGGAGAGAGATGGAGAGAAAGCCAAGTAGGGGCCAGATCGGGGGAAGACTAAACAATTGTTGGTTGACACGTAGCAAGCGCGTTTGCGTTATCAACTGTCCGCAGGCAGTCTTTTTCCTTTTTCGGTAATTGTAGTTGTCATTTCTTTTCCTATTTTACGGCATGTAGTTATTCACGCTTGGACCTGCTGTAGCGACTGCCATTGGATCATGCTGTTATCTGCAATTCAATTACCAATTCCATAGGTTAGCCCTGGCTCAGTGGCGTTCTCTGAGCCTAACCCTGACCGGCCGTCCCACCGGTCAGGGGTTCGAATCCCGTCCCTCCCCTCCCTGGGTGTGTGAGTTTATAATAAAATTTAAAAAAAAAAAAAAAAAAAAAAAAAAAAAAAAATTCCATAGGTTAGCGCAATGACAATCATCCACGCACGCTTAATCTGGGATTATGCTTAATTGCAGGAAACCCCGTGGGAGATGTCGATAAATATTGTTGAATCCTAAACTATTTGAGACCATTAAGTTATAAACGTTTTGCAAGTATAGTTAGTTGATTTTGTGGTTTAGCTTCTCTCACCCATAGACTACGTGTTTTGACACTAAAAAACTGAATTTTAAGACCCCTTGAGCTTTTTGGCTCAACATAAGCCTACCATTAGTATACTGCATACAGGGAAAAGGGACTGCAATTGGTTCCTCAAGTGAAAGTCAGTGACGCATACCCAATTTGCAACGTGGGTTCACATAAGGGATGAAAGAAGCCATCTTCTTGAGCTTGAGCAGGCTGTCGGCCGCAGCCCACATCTTCGACACTTTGATTCAGTTGGAGAGTAGTTAGATGATATCTTTCCACCAACTGCAAATAAAGCATGAACTGAAGTCGTATTTTCCAAAATCATTGTGAATAATTATGTTGATCACATGCAGTACTATTACTTTCCAAAATTTGGCGTTACTTTTGATTGTTCAGTCAATTCATAGCATTGTCTTTGTTTCTTTTATCCTTTAATATAGTTAGTATGTGTATATAATTTGGTTTTGGATCGAATGCCTCTTATACAAGATATGGAGCTCCATATGATGAAGTCTAGCATGTGCATGGAATTATTGCCTACCCTTTGTTTTAGTGTCTTATTTGCTTCACTAAGCATGTGTTCTTGCACAAATAAAAGTCTAAGATAAGTAAGTTGGGGCATGTAATTTATGGACAAGGTGTGTAGTAGAATCAAATGAAGTGGCAACAATGGTGGATTCGCCATCATTAGAAACAATCAAGGCATTAAGAGTTTTTCTAAGGCTAACAAGGTATTATTGCAAGCTCATAAGTAATTATAGGGACATTGCTACACCTTTGACTAAGCTGCTTAAGAAAAATGGATTCGTGTGGAGTAGTGAAGCAAAAAAACTCTCTTTTTAAGCTAAAGACTAAACACAATGTTAAGACTACTTGAATTTCCTATCTCATTTGCAGTAGTGAGATGCTAGTTGACTAGGAGTAGAAGTTGGATTGACTCAAGAGTAGTAGCAATGCATATTTCAGCCAAGGTCTTAATTGCAAAAATCCATTGCTTTCTACTTCTGAAAAATAGTTACTAGCATCAATACTTGTATTGAATGAATGGCGTCAATACTTGTTAGAATTGCATTTATAATAAAGACCAACTAGAAAAGCCTTCAACACCTTTGGAATCAAAATATCAACAAGACCAACTCAACAATCCTAGTTGATTAAGTTGATTGGTTATAACTTTGAGATATAATGAAAACCTAGGAAAGAAAATTTATCTACTACTTCATTATCTAGAAAAAAAGGAAGAGAACTAGGTTAAAGTACTATTAAAATCTTTTGCAAGATTTCCAAGAAATTTTTATAGAATTGCAAGTGCATAATGAAGATAAAGAGATGTATCATGATTGTTCTTATGAGTTGGAAGAAGAAAAGCATATGTTAGTATGCTTGTGTAGAAGGATAGCACAATGATTAGTAATGATTAGAGAAGGATAACACACTAATTAGTAATGAAAAGAAAAAGGAGATTGTGTAGAATTATGTTAGTATAGAAAAAGGTGAAAGTAGTAAAGGAACTAATGGAAAAGGTTACCAACTAAAGGTAGTTTCTATACCGGTACCTATGTGACTAAACTCAATCCAAAAGGAAGTTCGTAACAATGTGGAAGTACAAGAAATTTTCAATAAGCTAAGCATAGGAGAAGTGGGAAACAACTAGCAGTACAAGAATGGTATTTTGCTTTATAAACACAAGATTTTTTTAACAAGGATCCTACTTTGATTCTAGTTATTCTCTACTAGCTAGATGGAGTTAGACATAAGGTTATTATAAGACTTTCCAACAAGTGAAGGCAATATTGTATTAAGTCAACATGAAGCAATCAATTATTCAATTTGTTGAGAAATGCAACTATTTGATTTGGTAGAATATAACTGTTTGGTGAAATTCTACATAAAAGTATACATGTCAAACAAGTAATATAATAATAAGTAAAGATATCATCCCACAAAGATTCGTGATTACTAAGCTAACTAATTACTAATGGTGAATAATTCCTAGAGTTTTTCTAGTCAACCGAAATGATAGAACATTAAGTAAACAACTAAATTTAACCTAAATTTGATTGATGAAATATGTTAGAGCATCAAATTTCACCTAATTACTAAATACAAATGTAGATCAATTGTGCCTGTAAGATTGATTCTACTCATGTGATGGCGAAATTTCTTAATTTATTTATTATCCTATGTCTAGGTATAATGAACTTAGCTCATTAACTCACTGTATTTCTACGCATAAATTAAATGTACTAAATGCATTAAGATTTGTGAATATTCTAGTTTACGCTTAAAGCCACACAAATCATATGGTATATATGTATCCATATTAATCTATGGTTGCATATTGTATGAAGCAACTACATGTTATTTTCTATCAGTCTCTAACATGCAAATCACATCATCTAAGTGGTAGCTAGTTACTTAAAAGCATTAAACTTAGTAATATACAACTTTACATTCATAAAATATCTGTCAAAGCCTAATAATCATGTCATTCATACCATTGTAAATAAATTACATTATAGCTCTAACACAATAAACTAGAACATAATATTTACACAAACAAAAGTAGTACAGAAACTTGAACAAAGCATTCTATAAACTAAAAACACAAAAGTTGTCACCAAAGTGTCTTCAATTCACAAGAAGTTTGGACAAATATGCACTGGGGAAGAAGCTATCTGAAGAATGGGAAGAAAATGAGTAGAAACACGCTGTCACATGTCATCACCGTTATTCTTCACAGAAACCACCAGGAAATGTGGGGGATGATGCCTAGAGTGCTGATCTGCAAAAAGATTTCTCTAATTCACCCCAAAAACACACAAATTTGAGAAAAACTCCAAGTCAATGCCTACCATCTCTCACCGGAATCCACCATGAAATCGCCACAAAACCGATCCAGAAACACTGGAAATCACACCAAGATTACAGATGCGTTCCCTTCTTGCCAAAATCAACCTAAAACTCATTAGAAAATGCACTTTAAATGCTAGAAATGGGTTGTTGCTGGAGAAAAACAAAGGGCGGATGGTCAGCTTTCACCCGACCATCATGTGCCTTTCTAAAACCCTTGCTATTATGCATAGTCTCTAACTCTCCAATGACCTAACCTGGTTGCTTGAACCTAACAATTGCCTTTTTTACTTTCTTTTTTTTTCTCTTTTCCTTCTCCTGTGAGTTCCACGACATTAGGCTTTACCTTTTCTTGATTATTTTCTCTCTTGTTTTGCTTTTTTTCCTTTATTTTTTTCCATTATTTGGGGTTTGCTATTTAAAATAATACAAATTACTTAATTATAAACAAATATAACTATAATTAATAAACATTATAGTAAATATTACTTAAAATAATAATAATAATTCTATAAAAGATAGAGTTATCAATAACCATGAAGGGTTACAAGTGATTATGGTGATAGTTGATAGACTTTCAAAGCTCGCTCATTTTATTACTTCATCACATCCATATATTGTTTTTAATGTGCCATAGATTCTTTTTTTTTTTAAGAATATTTTCAAGCTATAAGATATGCCACATAACATAGTTCTTGTTAAATGGCTTCCATGAGTTGAGTTTTGTTATAATACCAACACTTATAAAGCTAAAAATAAATCCCCTTACGAGGTGGTGTATGGAATATCACCACCTACACTTTTCTCCTACTAGGGTATTTTGCTGTGGTGATTGTGGATAGAAAGCTTTAGAGAATGGGTTCAATATTAAAAGCTTTAAAGGAGAGATTGGTTGTGGCTCAAAACTACATGAAAAAATACTATAAGATTGACATAAAAAAGGAATAGTTTGGGGTAGGAGATTACGAGTACCTCAAGCTTCAATCTTATTGGGAAAATTTAATGATTGTGTGAAGGAATTTAAAGTTGTGTTCACATTATTAGGGCCCACTTAAGGTGTTGTAAGGGTCATAGGAATCACATTCAAGTCCAACCTAATATACCTTCTTATCAAGACAATGAAGATATTCTCAATCTTCAACCATAAGCTAATTCAGCCATGTCAACCTAGGAGATTAGGGGGCATGTGGTCAAGACTAACACACATGGGAGATTAGGATGGGAGCCATTTGTTTTGTTCTTTTAATGAGTTTTGTCATTAGGGTTTAGGAATTAGTGAATGGGTATTCACTACTTATAGGTAGAAAAAGAAGGGACTGAGAAGAGGGAGTGTGGTTAAGTAGTCCTAGTTTTGGCATCTTTTTGGCAAAAACAAACTCGTAACCAATATTGGAGGATGTCTTGGGTTCCCTCAAAAGACTCCTCTATTGATCCATTTCAGTGTTCTACTTTCATTTTATCAAAATTGGTAAGAAACCAAAATCTAGCAAGCGAATCAATAACATTTTCTGCATTAGTTCATCTCACCTAGTTACATGATTGTTCGCTTGAAATTTAATTGAAGATCTAGACTATTGTAGTTCACACCTTGTTGTTAGCTATTATGTAGATCAATAGAATCTGAAAAGGGAAAAAATGTAAACTAGTTAAAGTAGCTATGGAGAAATCCCATTATATTCTTTGTCATTAGCATGCTTCTTTGCTTCTAAAACCTTTCTTGCTGTTAATCTTAAGGATGGTAACTATTTCAATTGCCATGTATGATATCAAATAAATCAAATAATCAGCCTATGCCAAGGACAAAAGACTAAAGAGCATGAATAACCAAATACTTGGTCTATTAATACTCAATCATTTTTTTTTGTTAACAAAGATTCTAATTGTATTAATCATAATCTAAGTGGAATTACACCCATGTTTGGTCCATCAATTCATATTTAATATTGATTTAACAACTTCTTTTTACTCTTTCTCATTATTCTGAAGGCAATTGGAAGTATCTTAAGCTTAGTATTTCAATTTTTGGGAGGACTTTAGAATTCTAAGGTGTATTATTCTAGAAAGCAAGGGTTTGTAAAGAAATGAAATATATCAATTATTCTAAAACTATATTAAAATTAGGAATGTAGACAAAAAGAGAAATTCAAAAGACTTCCACGTTTATTATTTTTAATAAATATTCTAAAGAAAATAACATAATAATATCCCATGTAGGCAAGTTATGACTAGAGGAATAGAATGTCAATGACTAAAAATTCAAGATCGATTTGTTTAGTTTGCTTCAAGCTAAGATGCATTCAAGCTTTACCATCTAGAACAATTTCACTAGATTATATTCATGTTGCATAACAAGTTTAAATTATGTACACATACTCTCTTTGAATCCTTTGATACTTCTGTTCTCAAATACTCCACATCTTTTATACTAGTTTTAAAGTTAAGAAGTCTGAGCTTTAGACATTTTCTAGATGAGCTTTATGCTCCACTTATCTTGATCTTTTAACAATGTCATAACAATTATATGACTCATTTAATAGTGAACTTCACCAAATAGTGACTCTAAAAGAAGTTACCAAATAATGCAACACAATAAGTTTTACATTAGCTCAAGTCACACTTAACAAACACCATTATATGAACAATTAAATTACATATGCAATCTTAGTTTCACAAATCTATTTATGAATGTCCAACAACAACTTAAGTTTTAACATAATTATAATTCAAGTGTCAAAGGTGAGCTTAAGCTTTACTTGTTTGCTAAATAAAAAAAGCTACACAAGTTTATCAATCCTAATTAAGTATACTTTAAAGTAAGAAGGTTTTGATTTTAAATCAATTGGAGTAACAAAAACAAGTGAATTAATCCATTCAATAACACCAACTCAACCAAAATTCTAGAGTGGTTTCATTGTCATATATTACTTATAAAAAATGGTTGTTATCAAGTTTAAATATTAGTTTACTAATATTAATATGAATGAGGATCAAATAAATCTGCTTATGTTTTTTAATTGACTTTCAAGTCTCCTCCCTTTTTATCCTTGTGTCCCTCACTTCATATTTCATAATCTAACACATTGAACATGGTCCCTATTCATTCATCACCATTGTTGATTTCCTTCTATCCCATCACAAAATATGGTCCCTATTTATTCATCATTATTGTTGATTTCCTTCTACCCAATCATTTCTCGCTTCCACCAGACCCATCTACAGGTGGCTTAAAATTTAGGGAGTAAAGGTATTAATGCTTGAATTTTCTTTAAAACCTAAACTACCAAGGCCATGGAGTTATCTTAGGATTGGGTTTCTTATTAGATATTGAATGATATGGTACAAATGCGGTGTAGGATTGGTCTTCTCATAAGCCAACCTAAACTGATCAGTCTAATAGATGGTGGACCAATTGCCACAAGCGGTCGCTGTCATGCCCTAAAACAAAAGGTAACAAGTACGATTTCCTTGCTACTTGGCTTAATCCAATCAGATCTTCCTTGCCACTTGGCTTGATCTAATCGGCCACCCTATATTTCCAGTGTTAAGATTCGTATGACCAGAAGCTGTGAAACTGGTATATAGATCTGAGAAGAAAATATGTAGTGTTTTCTTACAAAGCAAGAACCAAGAATTGTGGTTCTTAAAGAATAGAAAAAAACATATCTATTGTAGATAGCTACAGTAATAGGCCTAAACAATAAGCCTTATACAACAACTAGCTATAGTAAATCTTATACAACAACTAGTATTTCAACATCCCCCCTCAAGCTAGTGGTCGAAATAAGTCATAGACACCTAGCTTGTCCATAAGGAAATGGTGTTGTTATATCCCCAATGCCTTCGTCAATAGATCTGCAAGATGATCACGTGTAGAGATATGAGTCGTTCGAATGATGCGTACTGTAATTTTTTCTCTAATAAAATGATGGTCAATCTCAATATGCTTGGTTTTTTCATGAAAAACAGGATTTGCAGCTATCTTCATCACGGCCTCATTATCACAATAAAGAGAGACCAGTCTAATCAAGGGAACCTTCAAATCCCTAAATAACCCAATTAACCATACAATTTCACATATTGTGGAGGCCATGGCTCGATACTCGAACTCTGTGGAGGAGCGAGAGACTGTGGATTGCTTCTTACTCTTCCAAGATATAAGTGATTCCCCGAGCATAATACAAAAACCTGTTGTAGACCGGCACCCCATGGGGCATGATCCATAAGTTACATCACAGAAGGCTCGTAATTCTAGATTATTCTTGGATTTCATCGAAAGGCCTTGTCCAGGTGATCTCTTAATGTATCTAATCACTCGAAGAGCTACCTCCAGGTGAGATTCTTTAGGCGCCTACATGAACTAACTCAGTAAGCGCACAGCAGAGGATATGTTTGGTCTAGTGATAGTAAGATAAATTAGCCTTCCCACTAGGTGCTGGTAACGGCTCTTATCCTTTAAAGGTGTGTCCCCATCTCTTTCAAGGAACTCATCGTAATCAGTGCTAGTGAACTTGACATTTTGCTCCATGGGAGTTTCAGCTAGCTTGCATCCAAAGAGGCCATACTCGGATATCAGCTCCAAGGCATATTTCCATTGGTTCATCACAATCCCAACAGGAGAGTGTGCCATCTCTACTCCCAAAAAATATTTGACTAATCCAAGGTCCTTGATCCTAAAGGAAGAGCATAGATACTCTTTCAACTTGATGATGTCTTCTTCATCTCCTCCTGTAATAATCATGTCATCAATGTAAATGAAAACTAGAAGTAATCCCTTACGAGTCTGCTTGCGAAATAGTGAGTAGTCATGTTGAAAATGGTGAAAACCAACTCGTAGAAGGGCATCTGTAAATTTCTAGTACCATTGTCTAGAAGCTTGCTTGAGGCCATAAAGTGACTTCTTAAGTCTGCATACTTTTGATCCCCCTTTAAGCCTTAAACCTTCTGGAAGTCGCATGTATATTTCTGTATCCAGATCACCCTAAAGAAATGCATGCACATCCATCTGATGCATTTTCCAATGGTGGAT